>OZ012705.1:76954974-77386266 GCA_963942595.1 Cylloceria caligata | reverse complement strand
ATTGTATCTGCTTTATCGATTTAAGCACCACTCGACGAAACGGTGGAAATCGAAGAAATACATTTTATTATATTGGTATTTTATTATATTGGTATTATAAAAGAATTGACTCAGTGGATTTTTTTTTGTATTAGCTAATTAATCATTAATTCATATATTTATTACATAAATTCAATTTTGCGCGTAACAACATTAGATACAATAAACAAAGAAAACATAAATTTGTTTGATATCTTCGGGGACAAAAGTTTAAGACTATACGTAAAAAAATATTTTTTGGTAGAAAATATACAGATATTTTCCTCCCTTCAATACTTTGTCCACAGTCCATTATTTTTTATCACATCAGCACATCTTTGAGGCATTGAATCAATTAATTTTTTGCAGTCGTCCACAGTTGTTTCATTCCACGTTTTTTCAACCAAAGAGTACAAATCGTCAAAATTTTTTGGTTTATTTCTTTGAACCCTTCTTTTTATGGTACACCATAAGTTTTCAATTGGATTTAAATCCGGCGACTGCGACGGCCACGGTAATAAAGTGATTTTTTCATCTTGAAAAAAACTTTTCACTACCCGAGCCGTATGCTTTGGGTCATTATCTTGTTGATAAATAAAATTATCACCCATATTTTCGTAGGCATACGGTAACATAGTATTTTTCAATATATCCAAGTATTGAAAACGGTCCATGATTCCATTAATTCGGCGTATTGGTCCAGGACCATTGCGAGAAAAACATGCCCACACCATTACGTTTCCACCTCCATGCTTAACTGTCGGTAAAACACATCGGGGATTTAAATCTTCGCCAATTCGACGTCTTACATACAGTATCCCGTCAGAACAAATTCGGTTGAATTTGGATTCGTCCGAAAATAGCACATTTTGCCAATCCTCACTTGTCCAATGCCGATGAGCCTTAGCAAATTGCAGTCGTAATTTTTTATTCTTTTTACTGAGCATCGGCTTCTTCCGTGGCTTTCGTGCTTTCAAATTGAATTCGTCTAATCGTCTTCGGACAGTTCTTACACTAATTTGTGCATTATTATTACTGGATATTTCAGCTCTGATATCGACTGCTGAACGAAAACGATCTCTCTCGCTTAATCGATGAATCCGACGATCCAGCGTTGGCGTGGTTTTCCGCGGTCTACCGTTTTTTGGTCGATCAAAATAGTCCCCAGTCTTCACAAACTTGTACCACGCTTGCTTACAAGAAGTTTCTCATCGATTCATTTGAGTTGCAATTGAAGAAAATGTCTCATTTTGCTTCCGTAGAGACACGATTAGTTTTCGTTCAGTTGATGACAAATTACGGGCTTTACCCATACTCTTTTCGTACGTAATTAAACTTAAGACACTGGATGATACACCACAAACTATTTACAGTATTAATATATCAAATTATTGCGTGGATCATCTACGGGTATATTGTTCGACAGATCGTCTTAAACTAATGTCCGCTGTTTACAGATGGTTGGAAGGAAAAAAAAATGTATAATCTATATTGTTTACATTTGACGACCGAGACTTCTACATTATGAAGGTCAAACGTACACATGTATTGTAAAAAAACAACAAGCCGAAGGAAACGTTAGTACTTGTATGACAGATCTATGAACCAAATTGTAATTCATCGTCTTAAACTTTTGTCCGCTACTGTAAATCACTTTTACATAAGTCTATTTCTCTTCGGAAGAATCTAAAACATTACTATTTATTATAAATTAATACGTACAAATGTCGCAAAAGATTTTATATTATTTAACATAGTTGTGATCGTATCAAGAGGCGGGTTTTGAGGAGTGAATTTTTGAAACTTTGTTTTGGGGCGAACCAGTATCTTGTCGTAAATTTAAAGAAATTCACTCGGGGCACTGAGGAATTATAAAATTTCATTTCATTTATCTCAAGTATTCCACTATGGTGTATTTTTCAAGAAATAATAAATGAAATAGTTAAGTATTAACACACATTGAAACTCTAACTACGATGCCCATTTGTCAAAATCATCTCAGTAAAATGTATAAATTATTTCAATAAATTTATAAAATTAAAGTATATTGAAAATTGTAATTCTCTTGCAGTATTTTTTTTTTGTTGCATCGTGTGTTCGCGACTCATCGTTGTAATTATTTCCAGCATCGGACGAATCGTTATCATCGTTATTATCATTATTTGCAGATCTTCCTCAACGAAATAGGAGGAACATGAGTAAAGAAGAGAACCTTATCTGAACCTGTGAGTGAATTTTAATTTCTCTCGTTTCGAGCCAACACAGCAGTAAATTGTACCTCTCGTTACACTTCATTTCTTATTATGTCGCTCTTATCCATTCTACCGGATTCCGTAATAATCATGTTCATTACTTTATTTCTTTTTATTCAATATCATTTTCTAAGAGAATCTACGTAGATATTGGTTTTAACGATCACCGTATACATAGATTACATCGAGTTAAAAACCCGAATCCATTGTTTCGGGTGAATTTTCCGGTACAATTATTTTACGAAAATCATTTGACTTTTGTAAAAATCATCGGTAAAGTATGTGATTGTGATGGTAGACATCGATATGGGAACCGCTGCTGGTACTTTGGTCACGCGCTGGCAATCACGAAGGTATGGACACCTGGTTATATTCCTCGAGGATCTTCAGTGTCCTCAGTTCGATCCGGTCAGTGGGACATTCAACATGAGTTATCCGCGTTCGATTATATCCCGGGACGTTGCAACGCGACAGCCGGTTCTTGGTACAATTACCACTCAATATCAACTCAACCATCAGGCATTATTTTTATAAGGAATATTTCATTCATCGTTGCCATTATTATTTATCAATCATCATTGATTGTAACTTTTGCACTTTATTACAATTTTATGAAGATAGGGAGTGAGAGAAGATCAAGCAGCTCATTAGCTTAACGATTTAACATTTTAAAGTTTGTCGTAATAAGCAAAAGATTATGTTGTAGTGTCACCCTCGGCTTATTCGATTGAAAGTGTGAAGGACTTTGTCGCCGTGAAATCCAAAAACACTTAGTAAATATATTGATATTTATTTATCCAAAGGAATAAAAAGTAGTAATTCGTTATTGTAATAAAATAATTAGTGTTGCAGATTTTGATATTTCAAAAATATTCATTAATACGAGTTACTTTGCAGCTTCAAACGGAAAAAAAATAGAAGCGTGCTAATTATTATTCTCGCTACTCTCACGGCCGTTCTGATCGCTGCGGCTATAGTTCTCGCTGTGCCCAGTAAGTAATTGAGAAAATAAATAGTTCGCGATGATACAGATTCTCTTAATCAACGTTAACGATTAATATTATTTTCAGACTCAAGACCGTGTCGGGATGATAACATTTGCGACAATGAGAATTGTGCAAGAATGGGTGAGAGCATAGTAATTCTTATTAATTATAATTTCTTATCGAGTGATAAAATGAAAAAGAACTTCTTATGTAAAAAAAAGTTCTTATGTAAAACTATTGCGTTACTTAGCCGCTAGTTTGAAAGAATCTATGGACACTTCTGTAAATCCTTGCGACGATTTTTACGGGTAAGTGGGATAAGAAATTGATTATTCACCAAGAATTTCACGCATGTAGAGTGCACTAAACGTTTAAATCCTTCGCAAAGTAAAACTATTCAATCGTTATCTTGTTCTTTTATACTTTATAACCAATATTTTATATTTAATAATGTTTTACAGTTATGTGTGTGGAAGATGGACCGAGGAGCATTACACTTCGGAATCGGGCGACTCTTGGTTCAGCGAGAGGACTCGGAAAATGAATGGGGAGATCAAGGAATTGTTAAAAAAAAACTTTACCTTCGGTGAAGTACCATTGGCCGTTACCAAAGCAAAGAAACTCTACGACAGTTGCATGGACGTTGGTATGTTTATAAATTTATGACGGATCATTTTAATTCAGTGTCCAATGACTGATACTACGATATTCGTGACAGAATCTTTAAACCTTCTTGGACTTGAACCTCTTCTACGGACTCTGAACAAAGTCGACTTACCACGGATACCGGCTGCTCTTACCGGTAAACACGGAAACGTCGTGGAGATAATGGCAAAAGTGCGTCGATTCTTGAGGAAAGACATTTTTGTTGGAGTCCGCGTTCTGACTGATCCCTTCAAGAAGACGAGGAATGTCGCAGTTCTTGATGTTCCGGTTAAGCGCACCTTTCCTTATAGGTATATTTTATTATTCATAAAAATTATTTTATTCTTGTATTTTTTATTAATCAATTAAATAATTTTAATTCGTTTGTAATTTTTTTATGTTGAATATTTGTGATGTTTTGTATTGATTAAAAAATTGTTATTTATTTCAAGGGTTTGCCGATTTCGTTAAAAATATGTTTTTTCATCGTAGGAAAAATATTAAAAACTAAAGCCCAATTATTTTTCGACAGATAATAATTATGAAAAAAAAGAATGTTGAAATTTGCACATTCCTTCCTGGTGATTCTCGGCGTCCCTCAGTTCCTCCTCTATGGGAAATCGTTATCTCAATTCTCGTTTCCTCATAGAGGAAGTGGTATTAAAATTTTCAATAAAATCGAAATAATAATTAATTTGCAAATTTTGTAATGTTTAAATCCCTGAATCGATTGTGATCAAATTGAAGAATAAGTATCCTTGTCTCCTAGCCAATTTCTATGCCAAGTTTCAGTTTGAAACTCAATACCGAGCAACCTTTTCCCCTGGCCTATTGTCATAGGAAGTTTTTTTTCGATAGCTCAAAGTTTACGAAAGTTAGAGAGATCACGCCCCATGTAGGAATTGACCATCGGGCCACCGCTGGACAAATGTTGCAGTAGACTGGCCGATCGTTGGCAATTGTTTCTGGGCAAGATAAAGAAATGTGACGTGCGGCCGATGTTCGGCATCCAACCGTCATTCGGCAGCTATGGTTCACGATCGGCATCCAATTTAAGCCCGATGACAGGTTAATCAGCGACTCAGTTCTGAGTACCGTTTGGCTGTTCACCGTGGGCGAACCACTGAAATAATAATCGTCCAGTGTACGAGAGTACATTGGTCATGCAAGGGATAATTGAAATTTTACTATGATCCCAATCCTCGTACAATGTTTGGTTTATCGTATTGGGCCAGTGTCGCGAAAACTACGTTCATCGAGAAGTGATGTTTGCGGGATTGGATCCTGAGATCTAAAGAATCTACCAAACTGCATAACTTCCTAACGACGTGCACGCCAACCACGAGACCAAACCGACTATATTGATTTCTGTTACTTGAAACCCATAAAAGTTGCATCGAGGACGGACCTAAATGCAACTAGTAACTTGAAATGGATAAAACACGGCACTTGGAAGTTTTCGATATCACTTATTCGAATCTGATCTCAAAATTCAGAAATAAAAATTAGCGAATACGATATCACAATAGAAGATAATACAATACGACATAATGAAAAAAGTGACTTCATTTCGATAAAACTCGGTATTCGGGGGCATTGGATATTAAGGATTACGAATCTAAACTCCAAATGTAGAAATCTTAAACGGTGGGTCGATTACGGCAAAGATAAATACAAACAGTGATTTGATTTGGTAGAAACTCGATACTACTACTACTACTACTACTACTACTACTACTACTACTACTACTACTACTACTTGTGGGGTTTTCGACGATTTCGATCGCCGTAGTAGTACTGCCACGTTCCAGAATACAGAAGACAGTTTAAGAATTAAGAAAAATGACGACTATTTCGCGATGATATGCCGTATCATAAACAGAGAATCGACAAACATTGGACTCACATCTTATGCTGTGAATTTACCGTTATTGCTACAAATACCAGTCATTCTCTGAGTCAGAATCTTTGACCGACTCGTGGTTGATATTTGACTGTAGTTTAACGCCAAATTTCCGCTTAGTGATAGGCTCTGTTCTGCTCCATGACCTCTCCTAGAAAAGGCGTAAATTTCGAAGTAAAAATAAGCATTAACGGAGTACAACGGTTTCTCGGCATTTATTCGGTTTCCTTGCCTTTTGTTATGCCCTTCCGATAATCGGGCGATCGTACACCAGATCGCTAATCAATCAACGGCCGTTGACTGGCAGTTTACCAAAAATATACGATTGGCGGTCATATTTTATCATATTATGATGACGCCAATTCTGATACGGACTTACCACAAGTGAATTAACTACCCTACCAGCCATTGACCAGTCTGAAATCGATGGTTAACTAACGATGAAAAGCTGTGATTTCGACAATCATCCCATTCTTTTGCCGAGGTCCAACCAATCGTTGACGCCCATGAATAAGCGGTGAAGTTGCCAACGTCGTTAGATCTAGTTGTTGACCCAGAGTACTGATACGTGTGTTGGTCCAGACCCAACCACAAAGGGACTTTACAAATCGGCGCAGAACTCTAGGATGTTATGGCCACTTGCCTATTTTGGGGCCAGTCCAGAGTACCGTGTCTCAACTTTCAAAAATGGTATTGGAATACCTTTATGGGGACCCTTTTTTCCAAAAATTCAAACAACCATTAAATGAGACACCCGTTAGCGATTTTGGCGAAACTTGCACCAAACCGAGGGGAGTTGAGGCCCGACTCGTCTGATATGTTTTAGGAAAATGCGGAACCGGTATCCTTGTAGCAGTAATATGATTTTTGGTACAATTTTTCTTATACGAATCTGGGATTTTTTATACAATTGTTTATAACGGACAAAACAAAACGCATTTTTTTACTGAAATCGATTGAACCATTCCCCACGCCATTAATTATTATACAATTTAATTAATTTGAATTATTCCAGTTACAATGCTGAGTTGGAGAATAGGATGGATGTCATAAGAGATCGTTACGAGAAGCTCGAGGACCAGCTTGACGGAAAATCAAACAGTCAAATTACACTCAGGAAAAATTGCATGTTTGAAATCATTCGAGAAATCATCTCGAACGGAACTGCTTCAAATGGTTCGTTCAAAGACGAGGAATCGGTCTCGCGGGATCGCGCGATCAAGAAAATAGTTGACATGATAATCAACCTGAGCAGAACATTTTATCGCGTAAGTATAGTCTGTATCAATTTATGTTAAAATGTCATTGACCCAATGATGTTTCGCAGATATCTCGTGTAGAAGATGATACTGGTTATTTTCGGGTCGATGACCTCCAATGGAACACTGATAAATACGTGAAGGAAGTTAATAGCAGTCTCGTTCCGAGAAAAATATGGCGACCTTACGTGACGGAACTGTTAGGAGATGTGAAAGAGTTTGATCAGAAAACGGATATCACAATTATGGGTAATCTGAATTACTTAAATAAAGTGGCCTATCTTCTGGCTACGACGGATGAGGTAGAATTAGGTAAGACTAGAATTAATGAATTTAAAAAATGTATTAAATATTTATAAAACACACTTAAGCACTTGTTTACATTTATTATTTTGTTCTATATTTTCTTTCTCATAGAGGAAGCTTGATCTTCATGAAAATATTTTTTTAGGGATTTTCATATCATTCTGTTGAAAATTTTCGTAAATATCCAAAGACCGCAATTGGAAAAGAATGTCTAGATATGTGTGTGTGTTAGTGAGTGTGTGCGCGCGCGTGCGGCTTGTGCGTATGTGCGTGCGTGTGTTCGTGTATGTCAGATCTGAAAAATAGAGCCCTTGATATCTTGAGAAACGCCTTGATCGTTCAAATCAAGTTGAATTTTATCACGATATATCAAGATTTTCCCCGTTTTGGAATTTTATCAAAAACGTCTGTTCGCATGATTTTACATTTTTTAAGCTATCGGGTTTAATGGTCATTGACATATTGACCATGATGGCCGGATTATCGATATTAAAATTGGCAAGAATAGATCCAACGGTATAAATTTTATAAAATTTGGAATTTAACGAATTATACAAAAAAATGTCTACAAAATTGCCGATTAGGCCAAATAATAAATTTTCAAACAAAAAAAATGTGCAAATGACGAATTGATTGCAAATCAGAATCGGTACGAAAGCGGTCGTCGGATTGCCAATTTTCCAAGATTCCGAATTTTTCAAATTTTACAAAAAATTGCCATAAATATCTCGATTCTACGAAATTATGAGTTATGAAAATTTTAACGAGATAAGCTGACGTATAAAGTATTTCAAAAAGCTGTTCCAAAGTGAAATCTTACACATTACTTCTTTATTATTATCCACCTTTCACGAAGTCTTCTCTATGAGAAAGTTTTAAAAAATCAGCATGTACTTTCTCATAGAGAGATGTCTTTGTGGAAGGTCGGAAAATAATGAGAGAGCAATGTTCTACTTTCCATGCTTGTTATTTTAATTATAATTGCCATTTACGTAGAAGGTTTTTGTTTGTTTTGTATTCCGAAGAGACACTTGTTTGGTGGGAGGTCGTGGAAATCTTAGTGCCGCACTCATCGACAAATTTAAAATTTCTTTGGGAGAAATATATGAGCGCATTTAAAGGGTACGAGTCCAGTCAATCCAGACCTTTGTATTGCGCTGATATAGCGACTCGGATGATGGGTAAATGATCGATAATAGTGATATAAACTTTATATAACATTTTATAATTCGATTGTTTTATTCATAAATTTAATCAATAAAGGAACGGCGGTATCATGGCTTATCGTCGACCCGAAATTTCAAAAGGAGAAAGGGACGAAGATTATCGAGATGTTCGAGGATGTAAGAACTGCGTTTTCTTCGATCATTACCAGTGCCGACTGGATGGATCCAGAGACGCAACGCGTTAATCTCGAGAAAGCTCAAACGATGACCTACGCTATTGGTCATCCCTCTTGGCTTTTTCAGGAGGGAATGCTCGATAATTATTACGAAGATGTAACAGTTTCCTATCTTTTATCGAATCGTGAATTAATTTTATGATTTAAACTCGACTGTTCGCTTTTAGATAGACACAAAGGAAGATAAGTTTCTCGAAAATATTCTGACGATAATTAGTTTGAAGAGTGCAAATGAATTGAAGCGTCTCTTCGAGTACAATGCCGGTAATGATTCCAAGTGAGTCCTGATTTATTTTTTTTACACCACTTATTCGAATTTTGGATCTCTCGTTACTTTGAAGCAGACACTGATCATTTCTATAGGCATCGTTGTTACTTTGTCCTTTGTTACATTAAAAAAAACTTTTGTCATAAGATTCAGTGCAAAAATGATTTTATTACACAAAAGGTCACTTTATTGAAATAACGCGTGTGGAAAAAGTTTATGACTTTATGTAGATCAGGAAGTCTTGGAAAAGTCCACCAACTAGAATGATCGGAGACTGGAATTGATGACTCAGCGATTGGAGCGACGCATAAGACGCTATAGTCTGAAGGATGTATTTTTTAAAGAATTACATCTTCGTTGGTGGGTTTTCTTACATTTACGGTGATGGTAAGTCTGGGTGTAATGAAAGAGGGACCCTGACTCAAGTAAAAGAGCCATCGGTGAGTCGCGCTGAAACATAGACAGCGCAAGATGGTTTACGACCTACCCGCGCCTGGTCACCATACGTTTGAGCACGTATTCGCTGAGACGCTCATAATGGGTTTTTCTTATAAACTCGCGCGGACATACGGATCACCCCCAAAATCCAGCAACGAAGAAATTCGTTTCTTGGGTCTTGACATTGAGTCAAGACTCTAGCCGTCGAAAACGAAACTCCTGCTAAAACAACGCAGTGAGTCGAGTGTGAAAATAATATCATAGTCGCGCATCATTTTGTTATCTTCTGTTGATTTGTTATGTATTAAATTGAAGCGAACTTAACTAGATCCATTTCTATTCACTTAATAGTTGCATTTCATTAGTTCGAAGTGCAACGGTACCAAAGAAGCATTATCGCGAACCGCGTGTAAACGGAGCTCACAACTCGTCAAGAATCATTCAAATTCACCGGGTTTACGGTACGTTTCGACAATAATTTATAAACCAAGTGTACGTAAATTATTATCGTAACAGCAAAGTCTTAATTCGGTCCAGTAGTCGTTCCAATTGGTAGACTTTCCATAAATGTCCCTTCGTCGATCTACATAAACTTAAGTAATAATAAATAAATAAATAAGAAAGAAATAAATTCGATGAAAAAGTAATAAAATAATATTTCAAAACAAATTTCTGCTTGACTAAACATTTTTTTTCAATTTACAACGAGAATTTTCGACTTTTTTAGTGCCTGGACTACTGATCCAATATACGTTAATGCTTTCCATTCCTTCCCAGCCAATCACATAAGTACGTATCAGTCGTTAATTTACCTGCACTAAATTCAGAAATAAACAATGTATTCGTACCCCGGACGCAGCGATTCCTGCGGGAATTATCCAGTTTCCTTTTTACGACTTGGGCCTCCAGTGAGTAAATTCGTTTATTTGACAAAAAAAAATATTATGTGGTAACTTTTTGCTCGATTTTTATGCTTAGAGCTTTGAATTACGGAGCTATTGGAACTATTATTGGTCACGAGGTGATTCATAGCTGCGACGTCATAGGTAGACGTTTCGACAAAGATGGAAATGTGGGTCATTGGTGGAGCACTAAATCGCGCCATCGATACAATGATAAAAGCGAATGTTTCGTCAAACAGTATAGTAGCTATTACGTCGAGGAGGTAATCCAAATACTTTTATGACTATTGAAATGATCATCATTTATTAACCAAGGATATTGTGTTTCTACCCAACAATTATGGCTCATTGAATAGGTAAACGATTACGTTGATGGAAAATTAACTCTTCGCGAAAACATTGCTGACAACGGTGGACTTAGCGAGGCTTTACTGGCATACGAGAAATGGAAAAGCAGAAACGATCAAGAGCCAATGCTTCCAGGCTTCACCCACTTGACGCACGAACAGCTGTTATTTGTGGGTTTTACTCGCGTAAGACATTCTCTCATTTAAAATACTTGGCCAATGTTTTCCCATGCGGCTTCATCTCTCTATAAATATCGTATGTTAATGGTTTCTGATAGGTTTGGTGCGAAAGCAATACGGTTGAATCTCTACGGAGAAGATTTCGGGATCTTCAGAGTCCAGGTTACTTGAGAATAAAAGGAGTTCTACAAAACTCACCGGAATTCAGCAAAGCTTGGAAGTGTCCTCTGGGATCAGAAATGAATCCAGAGAAAAAATGTAAAATTTGGTGAGACTCTTCAAAAGTCTTAAAAGACAAGAAACAAAATAAAACAATTTCGGAATGTCGACCTACTCGATCAATCGTTTGCAATAAAGGAATTTCATTTACTTATTAAATTTTGAAAGTGATTATCATTTATTATCCCTTGCGTTGAAATATTGAGCAAGTTCTGGCGAACTACTATGTTAAAAACAAGTGCAAAACCTTGTTCTTCATTACACGAGGAGTTTTTATTATTTTTTAATCACTTATTTCACTGACTGAACCTCCCTAACCATCGATTCCTATTCCCTTGTGTATCACTTGTATTGTCGTTCTGTTACGTGAGGTCGCGACAAGATGCAAGGTCAAACCGGATGATTTGATTAAAATGGCGAGCTCAACAGAATCATTTTTTCGAACATTGAACTTAGTAAACGTAACCGTTGCTGGCGATATTGGCTGACTCTGTTCACTGAAAGAATTGAGATTGCCGCGAGTGTCGATGTGGATGACAGTAGATTGAACCTGGTCGTTGCTGACGACGCTCATGAGTTCAGAATGTTATTGGGTTGGCTGATGAACAGCAGGTGTAATCTTCTGTTGGAACAATGGAAAATGGGGCAGTTGGTTACGAACGGAGGGGGGTAACTGAGATATATGAACATGAGGAAACCGGTCAGTTGGGACGAAGTTTCGCAATTGCTAGAAGTGATGAACACCGTCCTGGTGCTGAACAGGGCCAGTTGAGTAGCTACCCTGAAGAAGATTTGCTCTGGAATCTGGTCCCAGAGTGCACCGGAGTTGAAGCACCAGCTTGATACTTCAGATCGTTATTTGATTTTTATTTTTTTTACATCGTTACAAAATCTCTTTTTCTTCCCAATCCAATGCGATAATAAAATTCACTATGTTGCCAATCATTTTTCTTTCAAGTTTCTTTCTCCGAATGTGTAAAAATTCTAACACTTTTCATTAGACTTTTTACTTGAGTCTCCTTATACACGGTAAACGTTCAGACTACTCGTTAACTATCTTGTTAACCAGATTGCCGTATAACAGAAACCTGGTACTGTGCTACCGTGTTGTCGTTCAGCATGAGTTATCTAAATTTTGGTTCACGGAAAACGCCCTCTACAGGTCTAAACTGAACTACTTTGTGCGTCTTTCTATTTCTTTTCATCTTTCTCCTTATCCATCTCTTCTTTGTTCTTCATCGACCATCTTGCAACAAAAAAACCAAGGCATTCTGTACGATGATATAACAATTATTGTCAATAAAACGAAACTGTCTTAGCTGGTTTTTGAAAAAACGCGTATTCGTAAATAATTGTATCGTGTTGAACGCTTAGGCAACGAAGATTAAGTCCTATAGAACTCCAAAGCCTACAATCCGCTTGAAGCAAAGTTCTGTGAGATATTTATGGCCGCACGTCAGCGCTACTGGCGACCGATTAGCTCCGCCGAAACTAACTGTTGCGCCTGCCTCCCCTATACCGCTGTCGCCCCTACTGCGATACGACGTTAGCTTGATCGAATCCTGCTATTTTTTTGTTTGTTTTATAAATAAATGTTAGGGCCAAAATGAATAGAACATACAAATCATTAATTATTCTAATATCATTTCAATAATAATTCATAACAATTCATAATACTACCCTGCAATGATATAAAAATCCATGAGATAAAACTTAAGAAAATACAAATAAAAATAAAGGTCTGAAAATGTCACATCCTGACGTATCCATGCTTCAATATCTTTCTTTCCTTTAAAGAAAATCATAAACCTGCACTGTGGTCGGATCACCTATTTACCAGAGATTATACAGGTATAATGACGGCGGGAGCGGTGAGAACTGCAGCCACACCGAACCAGGGCAGTGAGTATACATGGTGCGCGTCAAGCCGGGACGGCCAGGTTCACAACTGTACCTAATAACGAAAAACTAACAATAAGAGTTGGTAGATCACTGCCCCCACTCTAATGGTCACTGTAGAGGGGCCTGAATCTCGTATCAAGCGTTCCCTCTATGGCGTTCCCTGTCGTGTACCGTGTCTTGGTCACGAATGTAGGCCAAGTACACTAGCAATGCCTTCGTTGCTATGGAAGTTCTAATATGCTATGACGAACGTTGTAATGAACGAAATATTGTACTACTTGAAACCATACTTTGTGAAACTGAGCCGCGGTGAAAAACTATTGAACTGTACTACTTGGTCCCCGTGAAACTGTCCTACTTTACTCCCTGGCAAACAGTACTACTTGCTGCCCGGGAAACTGTGGCTCCTTTACTCCCCGTGAAACTGTGTCTCCGGTCGATTTTCGCGGCTTTTTATAGGGCTCCTGAGCGTCGAAAAATCTTGTCGTCAAACGCGTTAAAAAAAGAGAAGGGATAAAACTCTAACCTGATTATAAGAATTTCCCCGTGGTCTATCTCAACCATACACGTATTCATTCCCCTTACCGTGCAGAGTAGCTTCCCGAGATGCAGAGCCATAGATCTATGCAAGCACATCGGTATGGCGCGCTCTGATTTGTCGCGCGATGTGATATACAGAGGACCACGCGATTAGGTGAGGGAACGCGCTCGAGGCGTTTTTCCCCTGAAAATGAGGCGACTTATACCACTCCGCTTCTTGGCCTACTCTCGATAGAGTTTCTTAGGCTAGGTAATATCCTTATGCTCGCTTCTATGTAGATGTGTCTATGGTAATGGCTCAGAATTTCAGCGTTTGTACGGAACTGAATTGAATCCTTCGCTTCAAACCACTAGTAATAATTTGGTACAGATTCTGTAGTTAACTTGTCGTATGCAAGCTAATTTTTGCGTTAATTTCTTATTAATATAAATGTTTTTGTTGAATTATGGCTTATTCTAATCATTATTGGTTATTCGTTTAATTAGTAATTACTCTACTTATAGTTAAGCCCTTGTTCTTAAATTACTTGTTAGTTAGACAATTATTCTCGTGTTATAGAAACGAGAGAGAGAGAGAGAGAGAGAGAGAGAGAGAGAGAGAGTATTTTTCTTGAGAGCGACTCGCCCGACTCGGTTACTCGTATATTTCGTCCGTACGCAAGTCAGCTAGATCGCTGTTTAGACTTCACGCAAAGGCGTTTATCGTTGCGTGGAGAATTGGCCAGCCTCGCTTTCCTGCAGGAGAAGCTCATTGCAAATCAATTCAGTCTCATCTCTTTCTCGTTTTGTTTATTTTTCGCTATTTTACTGTAAATTAATCCTAATATTTCCTTTATCCTTTCTATATATGCATAACATATTCTATATATATATGATGGTATTTTTACTATAAATTCCAATATTTTACGAGAGACTTATTAATATAATCTCAAGAGGAGAAGGAAATTAATCCTGATATACTGATCTTTCTTCTATTACCCGATTACAACTGGTAAGCTCATTAATTCCATGTGGATTATACTCGTTTTCGAGTGACAGCCCTGGGTAGTTTCCATATGGTAGCATAATTGTTCTCTTTGCTTCTGATATTTTACCTAAAGTATTCGTGAACACTTTAATGGTCATAAATCTTTCGTTTAAATCAATAGTTCCTCCATTTTTGTTAATTGTTTCGCTCCAATAATAATTGTTCATGACTTCATCATCTTTGTAAAGAGAGAGAGAGACAGAGTGAGAGAGTAGATTTCAGGCAAGAGCGAGGAGAAAGGGTGCGGTCACCTGGTCACGTGATAGCCTTTCCTCCACCCGTTCCCCTATGACCAACAACGCCCCGACGGCGACAAGCCGAACCCCTGGTCTAGGATTGAGTGTAAGGCTGCGATTAATCATAGATTCATAAATGGCAGTCGATAACCGAGTCTACGCAGTAGATCCCATGCTTTGAAAGTTTGCCGTTTGACCGGGAGCGCTGAAAAATTCCATCTTTGCAAGATTAACCCCTTGCCCTACCACGTAAGAATCAACAGCGTGGTCCCAAAACGCCGTAGTTAAGAATAACACGCAACTAAGTCCACTAGTCAACACGTGGTGTTTACATTTGGCCCGGCCGAAGTACCACGAGCCAGGCCCGTGGTAGTCGGGTTTGGCCCGACCGGTGTACCACGGGCCAGGCACGTGATAAACAGTTTTGGCTCAAAAATCTGACCACGAGCCTCACACGTGGCTGTAGGCGAAAGGGTTAATTTTCCCGGGAGACGGTCGTTAGAGCCGCATCTCCACCCTGCTCCGATCTCTGTCGTTAAAATCGCTCTCCTCATCTCTTAAGAAATTCGAAAATAATAGAAAAATGTGAAAAGTTACTTTCACTGTAGCAAAACTAAAACAGAAGAGCTTTAACGTAATCGAAATAAAAAAATATAAATGCGACGTTACGTCAGGACGTAACAGTACCAACAATGAATTTAATGTACATAACAGGAATTCTATTGCATTTAAATAAAGGTTAGAGCTTCAACATTTTAGTATGAGAAAAAAAGCAAGTTCTAAGGATTGCACTTTCTACAGAGAAAACATAGAAAACAAAAAAATTGAGAGCTAAATACATCGAAATTTAATGGTACGAATGGTCAAAACACCGGTAGGCCAAAAAGAAAATAAATCGAAAATCCATAGTTCTAAGTTCCGATGGTTAGAAAATGAACAGGTCGATAACCACTATTTTCAAGTCCCGAAAGTTTAAAAAGCGAGAAGACAAAATTCCGAAAGACCAAATTTCAGAAAGATAAACATTTCGAAGGATAAAAATTCCCTGAGATAATCGCAGAAAACCGAATTAACCGAAAACCACCTTCTTCACGTTTACTTAAATTACGATATCTACCGCTTTCTCTCTAATAACGAGTGTTTCCGCTGCTGTTTGCCTTCCTAACGAACAAGGCTTGACAATAGATCAATTTCCATGCATTTAGGACGATCGCACAATTTTTTTCAATTTTTTTGCGACAAATAATCGTTTTTTTTAGTTATTTGAAAAATTGAATTTTCGAGGTAATATACAATCTGTGCTCTCGGCTCGAAAAATTGAGATATCGGGATGAGCATAGTCGCATTTTCTTTGTATTTCTGTGTTCTTTCGAATGCGAAAAGAATTTTGAGAATCGGTTGAACCGGTTAAAATATATGAACACTTTAACGACTAACATAATCAGGGGATATCGAGGATACTGCCTTAAGCCCCTTTTCGCTCTATCTCCCATAGGAGCCGAGAAAAACGCAAAAAAAGATTTTTTCGATATTTCGCACTTGGGATGGACCTTATTCGATGTATTTCGTCGCGCTGATAACGAATCTGGCCGTAGATTAGCGATATCTCCGACAGGAGCTGAGATAATAGTAGAAAACCGAATTAACCGAAAACCATCTGCTTTACGTTTATTCCGATTTCATTTTAGTTAACTTCATAGTTAAATTACAATAATTCATTTTTCGCTGTCACTACAGTCGGAAGACGTTTTCTTCTGCGTTAGAAAAACTGCATATGGTATACTGCGTTCAACGAGATAACGACACGCTTCTGAAACTAAATTCGTCCGGTATGGTCAGACCCCGCCTAAAGTGCCGCTCTCTTTACTATCTCCAGGTTACCAAACAGCCAGATCCCAGGTGCCTAAACCCAACGTTTAATCTTTTACAGAGCGTAGATTTTTGGTGCAGGGCCCAAATTTACGATAACTTATCTACGGTACTGAGCAGCAAGCCCCACTAACCCCACCCGACCTACAGTCCACTCAAAGCTGCGCGCGTCGTTGTATCGTTCTCTCGTTGAACGCAGTTGTTCAGGATTGCCTTGCTTGGTGATTTTCACTCTGAAATATATTGAAAGATGATGAGTTTTCACTGACGACAAGTGCGAACTAACCAGACCAAAGATATTGGTAGAGAAAGTAGCCTTTATTCCACCTTGACTCGCTTTTCTAAAAAAAAATATATAAAATAAATAAAGGAATGAATTTAAAGTGAATTTAATAAGGTGCACATACAATTATATTAATTGCGTGCCGAGATATGTGAGGCGAAACGTGAAGCAGCCCTTGCTGCAAAGCACGTCACCAGGTGAGACATTTAAGATTTTCCCACCTCACCGACATCGAATTTAGTTAAATTGTGACGCTGCACGCTTACCGAGTATTTTGAGTCCTGTTAAGCACTTCTGAGTTAAGTGCGGTGAAATAATCCGAGGTTACAGCAGTGGTTGAAGCTGTCTATGCGGTTTTCACGAGAGTGTCAATAATTTCAAGATGGCTGAGCTGTATGAAATCGTCGGTGTCAGATGCCGCAATCAAGTGAGAGTAGCATGCCAGGTCGATACACGGCGATTATCGATCACCGTGCGTCAGCTGATTTCCCAACCGCAGTATATATAATTTTTCTTCGAAATTAGAATACATTTGCCGCCATGTTTTCTGACTGTAGTGACAGCGGTAAATAAATTATTGTAATGTAAATAGAGAGTTACCTAAAATGACATCGGAAGTTGTTTGAGAATCCGTCCGGAAGATGTTGTTGGAACGAACCTGCGAATATATTGGAAAAATATGAGACTTCACTTAAGACAGGGTGGAAATAAACCAGACTCGTAGATGGTATTTTGAGAAACCGGTTTATAATACCTTCCGCATGTCAATTACAAAAGATAAGTTTTTATTTTGAAAATATAAAGAATATGAACAAATACACAATAAATTGAAAATGAATTTTGGAGTTTTAAGAAAATCTGAGAAGCACACAATTGCATTAACTGTGTGCAGTCTTAGTGAATTACTTGAGTAGCACACAATTATATTAATTGTGTGCTGTATTTATTGAGAGCGGTGTGCGCACTGCAGCCTCCTCTGCGGAGCACGCCACGGTATGAGACATGTGAGTGCGCAGGTGGATTTTACTAATCCCAGCAACTTCTTAACAAGATGGGCAAATAGAACATACAGAGAGTAAGTGCTTGCACATACAACTATGGTACTTGAGTGCTGGGATTTTATTAATGACTGTGAAGCAGTCAATACTGCACCACACGATAGAATGAGCTTGAGGATGCACAAATGATCAGACCGAATTCACAACACTTTCCCAGCAAGTTTGATGGGAGAAAAGTGCAGTGAATTAGTAAAACACACGCAATTATATTAATCGAGCATGCTAGCAATTTTTTGAAAAACGTGGTGCAGCCCGCGCTGCAGAGCACGCCACAGTGTGAGCCCTTTATGAGGATGTACCGATATATAAATCTCCTCACCGTCAGTGAATTACGTTGAATTATGACGGTGCACGCTTACCTTAATTTGAGTCATGGTGAGCAAACGAAGGTTGAGACGATCCAGTGGAAAAGGTGAACATTTGTCCGAGCTTTGCCAAGTGCGTGCGCTGTTCGAGCGGGTTTTCACGAAAGTGTCCAAATATCCAACATGGCTGCGGGATATGAAAGCTTCGTTGGGCGTTGAAGTCAATTGAGAGAGATAGCCGGTGAGCGAAGCCGAAGTCAAGCGAGAGAGACATCCTCTGGCTCGACTCGGCATGCCTACGAGGCACAACCTCGGCTCCGCGAAGCCCTGCCTCGGCTATCTCCGCCCAACCGAACGCTGCGAGGTCGAGCACAGCAACAGGTCGACGCACGGCAAATATCGATCGCCGTGCGCCAGCTGATTATCCAACAGAAGTTATTTTATCCTTTTCAAATTTATTTTCACGTCAATCTTTTTTAAGATTTAAGTCCTGTTTATGATAGTTTTTTGCTGTCGGGAGTATGTAAAGTAAAGATTTTTATTATTTCATACTTTTTAAAGCTAGTCGCTATATGTTATATGTTGCTATATTTTTGAAACTAAAACAACTGACAAATTTTTAATAACTATATTTCATTTAGTCGTTCAATCCGATAGTCCGATAGTCCGACTCCGTAGTCCACCCGGTTTTGAACCGTAAACACTCAGAAAACCAGCCTGGTGCGTTACCAATTACGCTACCGTCGTCCGGACACAATTAATCTCACAGTTCTCTATTATTTTATAAACATTTTTTTTTATTAACCATAATCAATTTTTAATTAATAGGTTAAGCATTCAGATGCGATATCTATAATTATTGGCAGATGTGGAATTTGAATTAGGCTTCTCGCTCCCGCGATTAGAATCGCGATCACGTATCTCGCACCCTGAGTTGTGTTTCGCAAAAATATCCATCCTACTGATCGGTCATAAATGCTATATCTACATAAAATATTAAGTTTACACGTTCGCTTGTTTAGAATTATTATGACCTGATGTACAACTGTCAATATTTTACTTAGTTTTTGTTGCGAATTCCTTGCCTGATGATTAGTACGATCTGAAAGATATTGAAAGAGAATGAGATGTCACTCATGACAGGGATGAAATAACCAGTCGAAAGTTGTAGACAGAGAAAATGGTCTTTATTTCCACTTTTCTTCACTCACTCACAAACTACAAAAAAATATATAAAAAGAAATGAGAAATTATTTGAAAGAAAATTAAATAAGCCACACGTATATTTTTATTAATTGCGTGCCAAGATATGTGTGAGCGAAAAAGTTAAGCAGCCCGCGGTGCAAAGCACGCTACGAGGTGAGACTTTTGAGGATGCACAAAATGAGATTTCTCCACTTCACCAAGATTGAATTTATGTAAATTATCAAGTTGCACGCTTACCGATTAATTTGATTCCTGTTGAGCACGTTTTGAGTTGAGTAGATCCGATGAATGCAGTGAAATTTGTCCGAGCTGAGAAGAGGCTGGTGTAGCGTTCTTGGCAGTTTTCACGAGAATAGCGAAAAATATCAAGATGGCTGAGCTCTTCGAAGGTCTCGTTGAGCGACGCCGCTGTCAAGCGAGAGATAGATTGTAGTTTCTCGTTTGAGTCGAGTGTCCACGAGGTGCTGCCCCGGCAGCACGCACGGCAGCCGAGCGCAGCGCAGCACCAGCAGCATCGAGCTACCGCACGGCAATCATAGAGGCCGCGCGTCAGCTGATTCCTCAATAGTTTCAAACTCATTCATGTACTTCAGCAATTACCATACAAATTACGAATCAGGTTCGCACATTCAACTCATACAACTTCGTGTCACATGTATAATATAACACATTTATACCTTCACCTACAAGAGCCTCTTCGCGTATTTGTCGCGTCCGAGGCATCTTCTTCTTACTTTTAAATGTCAAGTTAATGTTTTGTTACCTTGCAACGATGATTGTTTTGTGTTGAGATCAACTATTTTTACAGTATAAATACGAGGTCCGAAGCGTTGAAATCGAAATATTATTAAATCGTTATGAAGGAAGCTGTGTAATTAGCTACGAAAAATTACCTACACCTTCCAAACGGCATTGAGTTCAATTTCGAAACCACTTTAGACTTTATGTATTCTGTTTGTTATTCAGAAAATATGAAAAAATCGAGATTTTCGAAAACTTTCGTTCGATAAACGCTCAAACGTTGTTAACAAAGCCTCATGCAAATATAATTTTTCAAATAACATAATTTCGAACAAAATAATGATATAAATAATATGTATGATAAAGATAAAAGTGTTACTTAACTACAACCTATCACAATTTAAAAATATTCAACACTTTTTTCAGTGTTCAGTATCATGACCAAGCCGTACGGAGAGGATCCATATCACGTGACCGGTACCCAAAGGGTGTCAATAGTTAATTTGGTTCACTGAATGACATTTTACTATTTTTACTGGTGATGGAATTTTTTGAATATCAATCGTGGGATTGTTTGTGTTGCTTTGAATGCTGATTTTATGATACTGCATCGACCTATCCTCTTTAAACTCTACTCAATATATTGTTCTATATTACATACATAATTAAACGCTTTCTTTCATACCTCGTTGTTAATTATACCTCAAGTTTTTATCCTCGGGTACGCACAATTTATTTTGCTTCGCATTTCTAGCGTCCCAGCTCGCTGCTGAATTTTCCTTTTTAATTATTTCAATGAGTTTATCTTGTGCCGAAAAAATTTAAAGTATCCATGATTCAAAAAGTTGATTGTTCACTCGCTGAATATAGTCCGCATGGTCATAAAGTACGATAATGTCGACGATACAAACTGTAACATAGAAATGCAAACCAATAAATAGTATTATTATTTAAAGATGTTTAAATATAAAATTATTCTTTCTTTTCTTTAACAAAATCGCTTACAGATGCGTAAAATTTTAAGGTTAAAGCAGGAAGTATTCCGACTACTGATATAACGAGTCGTTTTCGACTCCGTTGAATGACGAACAACACGCTCTTTCGCATTTCCGGTGATCCGTCGATCCAGTGGGAGCAGTAAGTTGACAGGCCAACGCGTTCGCTCTTATTAATAATTATTCTTTTAATAATAATCAACCAGTAATCGATGTTTAGAGCAGGTCCGAATGATCTCACCATCTCTGTCAAATCATCAGCTGGCCAAGCACTGACATAGAGCCGTAATAAACCACCGACGACCATTAAAACAAATTGTGAGAGGACGAGAAGGGGCTCGTGCTGTTTATAGAAAAATATTTATTACACCGCATATTAAATAATAATATTTTATCTACTTAGAACGACTCACGTGAATCAACGGAAATCCTCCACATATAACTACCATTGCCATTGTAGCATTACTCTTGAGTATAATAAAACGTACGGCGTTGCTAGTTTCTTTTGCAAAGCTTGGAATCAAGTGAAGGAAAATGAAAGTATAGATTTTTGGGAAATGGCCCAATTGAAAATGATTACCTTTTCTCTTTTAAATACCTCAGCGCATCGTGTACTCACGCGATCAGTTTTTGGTGCTCTTCGATACACGTATTCAACTGTGTCTCGTTGGTTACGCTTTTTATTTTCGTGCACAACATCTCGAATCTTGCAGCAGCATACCACAGCATCATACCAACCATGAAATCAACCGTGATGCAGAGTCCGGTTTGTAGAATAGCAAGGACCTGGAGAACGTAGAGACTGCACTTGATAAAGAATTGTTCTATTGAAAATGGATACCACGCATCTGCCGGTAAAGTCGTCGTCATCAGAACAGGGCCACAAGAAAATACCACTGCTGTCATCAAATAGGAACTTCCAACAGATACCAAAAATGGTAAGTACCGATCGACGTACTTCTGCAGAACGAGAGTCTCGTTCTTCTTTGCATTGTTCACGTAATTTATAATTTCCAGAAGAAGCCTCTGTCGATAAATTAAGCGTAAGATATTCCCGTTGCATGATTGAACAAAGAATTTATTCACACAATTGACAGAATAGCGTCACCTGCAGTCGACGTCGTTGAATCTTGCAGAGAATCAGATTGCAAAAGACCTCGCTCAAGGCCGTCAATTCCGATAACGATTTCATTACAGCACCGAGATCAAAACGATAATGATAAACTGCTAACATCAATGGAACGAGAAGACCAAGGACGTTGAGAATGGATACCAACCAGAGTAATTCCTTGAGCAGATTCTTTTGGAACGGAGCTTCAGGATCGGGTGGCCAGGTAGACGTTAATGTGCCGCACGTTTTAAAGACACTCACAACTACCCCAACTTCCGTACAATGCCTCAACATTTTATTGTCATGTATCTTTGTTAAAATTGGTAATCGCACGATGTTGGCAAATGTCACAATACGATAAACAAGTAGCTAAACTCGAGAAGCGACCGAGGTGCTGTCAATGACTCTCAGATGGTGGAGTTTATTGATTTCTCAAAAGCTATTATAGTCGGTATAGCTCTTAAATGAGGGACCGTGGGATTGGCGAGACCTGCGTGTTATTAAGTCCTCGGTTTGAAATACTAGAGGACTACGGACAATTAATGGAAACTCTTGGCAGCTGTGTACCGCACCCTCGACGTGCGCCACTGAGTAAACCAACATGGACTACACATTAAATATTTTAGATTTTAATGGCAGCTCCGCTACTGCGCCAACTAAAGTAGAGCAATTACAAAGTTTTTTTCCATGAATTCCACATATGAATATCAACGTTAGCAAGTAATTATCTTGTAGTACTTCTATTAGTATTTATGGATTTGTCTGGAGAAATTCTTGCCGTGTGCAATTCTTTAGTCTTCATTGTCATTGTTGTATGCTATCCGTAGTGTTGTGAAGTAGGAGAAGGACGAAGAGAGAAACTGAAGAAAATATCATTTTTGTCGTGCGAGATAGAAGTGTTTTCGGACAAAGAGTTTCGTTTACTTACAGAAGCATAATAATGCAAAGATAAAGCTGGAAGAAATCCACCGACCGAGACAGTCACAGCATTCTGTGACCTTTGAATAATGCTCACAAGACTTTTCAGCGTCGACTGCGATTTTCCAAGCCACGCCGAATTGTAAGCTCGGTTTCCTATTGCGTGACTCTGATTCCAATTATTTAATTTATGTTTAACGGTGGCACGAAGTGTCAATGATGGACATTTTCTTTTAGCAATATGGTAACTCACCATATCAATAATATTGTCTGCTGGCCACGCGTAAACGAAAAGTTCGATGCTCGCGTTGAATACCATGTTGCCGACGCGTAACTTTACGGAAATGGGCTGATGCTGCTTTCGAAAAATACGATTTTTTTAGCAATATTAACGGATTCGGTAAATAATTCTTGTGCCGATTGTTAAAATTTGTGAAAGCAACGTTATCGTAAATAATTAAAAAATATATATTTTTCTTTGGTTCAAAGTCTCATAAACACACTTAACGGGATTTCTATGGTTCATTAACGTTGTTTGAATTTAAAGTAAACATGTTAAACACCAAAATTATTTAATTCTTTGAAATATTGACACTAAATTTGCGAACAATGTCTACACAAAACCCCAGTTATCAATTATCGTTACGAAATGAATTCGTTGTTTGAAATCAACATCGTAATTTTGAATTTCGAGTTAATGACAATCAGAAAAAATGAAAGTTGCAACTGTTACCTTGTGCATTATTTTTATCTTCTTGTCTACGGTACACGCAATGTTTTCTATGAAAATGTACACTGCTCAATTTTAATTTCCTCATAGAATAAAGTTTAGTGCACTACGGACCAAAAAATGAGGAAGCAATGAGCAAAATTGTATTCTCTGTAACATTTGAAGGTCCAGTACTTCCATATTTTCTATAACCTTGTATCCGAATTCCTGAGTCATTAAACTGGACGGAAGAAACTGATAGAATCGACTGTACCATTCGGCATAAAAAAATTGTCTTGATACTCGTTTGTATAAAAAAATGTTTCTATTTTAAATAATCACGACATCTAGATCCGTCAATCACTTATTAACAATTTTTATACCGAATGTTAAGCCTTCAAATTGTGCTGGGTAGAGTGCGAGCAAACACTTTTCGAAAAATTCACATCGTCGCAGTATCAAATCCAATCGACCGAAAATCACAAAATTTAATATAAAAATGGCTTCATGTTAGTTCATTTCGGTAGAAAGTTTACTCCTGAGATTTTTGTATCGTATTCTTTCAGATATATTTGAAATAGCGGCAGATAAATTTATTTTTCACATGTTAATTGATTTTTTAAAATACAAAATTCGTTTGTTGCACCTATGAATCTTCAGCTGGGATGTTTTTTTTTAACGCAGGTTCATTACACTGTGAACCTAAAAATTTAATGCATTGGGAGCGCAAACAATTTGTTCGATATACCTTAATGCTTGTACGTACAACGTGAACCGGTTCCTCGGATTGTTCATGAGCCAACTTTGGATATCCTCAATATGGACACCATCTTAGCAAAATGTTATTTAGAAAATTCAATAGTACTTACGCTAATTAGTGTAAGTCCACCACAAATGATTCCTATGGTCGTTGTCGCAATGGTTGCGAGTGCTATGTGACGCGTAGCGCGTTTAACTTCGTCGGCGAAATTTAACACTTTTTGATGCTGCCCGATACAATAATTGAAATCATTCTCGGTACAGGCATTTTCGAATTCTTGTCCAAGCATCTCGAACCTTGCACCGGTAAACCAAAAAAGTGTAGCAACCTGGTTATCGATTGAGAGTGCAGCGGCAATATGAAAAATAGCGATAGCCTGTTGGACATAGATGATTTGATGTAGAGGACAAAATTCAACGAAAAAAGGATACGCCGAATCCGTAGGAAATGATTGCGTGAGTATCAATGGTTCGATGATAAAACCGAGACAAGCAAGATAAACGCAGATAGTGATGAAACCGTGAAACTTGCTGCACCTTTCGACATAGCGCTCTAGTATCAATCTCTCAAAAGGTTTGGCATTGCCTAGAAAATTTTCCATCTCCTCGTGCAATACCTGAGCCGACAATTAATATTTTTCACTTCAAATATATTTAGAAATAAGTAAATTATTACGTTCCGCTTGGCAAGGAATTTTTCATTTAACCTGAAGACGATCCCTTTGATATCTGCACACGACGATCTTTATGAGAGCTTGGGCAGTCGCACTTGTCATCAAAATAGCCTTCACCACAATTATCGAATCATGCCGAAAGACCCAGACACCATTGAGCAATGGCAAAAACAAGAAACTCAGAAGGAAAAACGTAACCCACCATTGAAAACGGAAACGAAGTACTTGAAAACGCGTAGCTTTGGAGGACGGTGGCCAGGAACAAACTAACAGTACACTCGTCTTTACGAAGGCTAAAGAAAATTCCGGTGATGGCCTGAATTTCATTGCTAAACAGTTATTCAGTCCAGCCAGAGTCGATTACATCGGTACATCCGTACTGAAGAAAATTTCTGAAGCAAAAACTTGACGATATAAGTGCTCGATGTTTCATACAATACATAAACTGCTATCATTTACATTCCACTTTCTTCTTTCCCTTCCTAGTCATCAATAAAACAAGGAAATACGTTTATTGCCATTTTTCACAATCATCTTCCACTTTTTGCATGAGAGAGTAACATTCACATGGCGCAACTTTCAAGGCATAAGCGAGAGGTAATCATAGAGTACAAGCACTTATGTGAATTATCAAGGAATATTCGATTGAAAACCGGAGTCTGGTCTGTGGATAAAATTGCATCGGTGGTTATACGTCGGCGTAAGAAAATGATTGGTGAAATTATCCAGGGATTGTATGAAAAGGGTTGGAAATTCTTTTCTAGGCAGCTCCAAAGGTAGCTATCAGTATGGTAACATTGCTTGATGGCACAAGTTGCATTTCCTGCACAACATTGACGAATCAAAAGCCCTTGAATAATCTGAGGGTAACTATAAGCAGCGGGTAACTCACCTGGGGATCTCAGGAACAATGTTCCGCGCAGTCATGGTCTACGAATGGTAACGAATCCACACGTGGTAAAGCAGGATGTTGTTATATCTGTAACGGATATACGTCATTCAGGCTTTAGAGTTGAAGCTCCCGGTATCGATCACGTGTAAGTATCAGCTTCAGCTTAGTACGGGGATTAGAAGTATTCTTATTAAGAAGTTTACCTCAGAAGACAAAAGCTAAACTTGATATAAGACGACGAGTCAACAGTCGCAAGCTTCAAAAGTTTTGTTACGTGCGATAAACTTGTTGTCCATTTCTCGGGAGTTGATGTTTTCATGAGAGGGAAGTTGGACAGTCGAGGAGTGCCAGCGGGTGGGTACAGGCAACTTGTATTATGGACAAACTCATACGCTGACCGATTTTATACGGACACGCGTCCAAGTTACGGCTACAATTTACGAGAGACGTTTCGTTATGTTCAGCCGTAGTTAATCTTTTATTCAGCTATCAAGCTGATAGAACTTGGCGTTAGGAGGGATACGAATGATGTTGGACCGTGGGTTACGTCGTCATTATTGTCCTGCGGGTGCAAGGGTTGTCCGTGTCGTTATAGCTTAAAGTACGATGATTGCAGTGACTCTAAAGATAAGAATATCGTACACAACGGTCGTTCACATTTATTGCGTAGATGTACAAACACCTGATCGAATCGCCAGAGAACTCTTCCGGTTAAAATACTGCGATGATCGTTGCCTCTTCTTTCTATAAATTCTACTAACTTTCAGTAGAGCTATCGATTCACAGCTCGAACGGCAGAGGAGCTTTGCACACGCGGCCCCAATGATAACTCTGATACGTCCGGCTCCTGTCTTTAACTACATAAATTTACCGATTTCACAGTAAACTTCAACGATAAACAACCTCGACCCGTTTGTCGAGAAATGGGAACGTAGAATAGGAGGATCCTGAAGAGAAAGAGGAAGATATTGGGGAAATTACGAACATATCTCTCGAATGCTATTGCTATTGCTACTGATTCTCATGCAACATAAGTTGTTATACGCGCTTACGAAACTATTAGCAAATTCGCAATTTGTCTCTGTCAGTTCGAGACGATTAATTCTTGATTGTATCCGGATTTTAGTTGCAGATTAGTGGTATTCGATGTGGTGAAGTGATATCGATACGTGCACTTCCCTCGACGATTGCCAGTCTGATGGTTCTTTCACTATTTTTTTAAATAAATTGTTTACGGTAGCGTGTACTCGGTACCGCGCGTATGTATACGTCATTGGCATCCGTTGGAGGATGAAACATCCCCGTTACATCAATTTGTAGACAATCGATCGGGAGTCTTCCGTTTTTTCTTTAATGAATCATGATCGATGGTTCATCGTCCTTTTCCTGATTGCTACGGTAGTTGCTGGAAACAAATTTTTAAAAACCTACAGTTGAACAATACAAAAAAGATAGATCATTGATTTTTCTTGCAAGTTTCATCACAGTTAAATTTAGCTTTTTCTACTTGTGAGTCTACTCGACTTACGTTAAATTGTATAATACTTTACGCGATTACGTCTCCTCTCGTTCAATGACTATATTCGTACAGTTGTTCTTGTATTTTGTTAAGAATGTTCGATTAGCGTCAACAACTCTTTTAAAACGCTTACGTGTCGTCATTTTTAGATTTGTGTAATTGTGTCCTACGTAAAGATCAAAATGTTTTACGAAGACCAGACGTACGAAAATTTTGATTTGTCGTTCAAAATCGTTAAAAAATCGGCCATTTTGGTTATTTTTAACGGTAATTCGGGAAATATATTAAGAGTAATATTTAACGACGTCTATTAAGTACGCATAATTCAAACATTGTTTAATTTAAGGGGGCAGGATCAGTCATCAGGTCGAAAAAAATCATTTTTCTGAAAATGTTTCATATGAAAGTATAACATCTCAGGAATAACCTGTGAAAATTTCAAGTCGATCGGACTAAAACTCGCAGAGATACCGGTTATTTTGTAATCGTGTTCCAAGTGAAGTGAAATCATAGTGCCGAAAAATTCTGAAACTGCATATATCGTTTTATAAACTTTATAACTGTTTTTTCGACTTTATCCACTTTAGTGAAGTGTTGTAAACAAGGCTGCAATGGAAAAATTAAATTTCAAGAATGTCAATCGCGTGGAATTCGATTAAAAATGTAAGTTAGAAAAACAAATCATTATTATACTTTTATTTACACTCAGAACTACATTTTTTGAGTCCGTGTGTAACATAACTGAAAAAGTAATGCACCGATCTTAATGAAACGTTGCATGCATCTTTTATATGATAAATACTCGCGGTTGAACGATCGTTTTTATTTATTTCTTTTTAAAAATCTTTTTTACAAGCAATAATAAGCTCATTTTTTAAGTGAAAATTGTACCTTTAAGTTCAGAACTATGCATAAAAATTGAAAATTGCATATTTTTCAAAATAAATTCGTTCAACCGCGAAAGAATCCAATATATTAACTAAATCTTTTCCATTTTTTAATTTCAGATAATCCTGTGAAGCCACATACTACGCACCGCACGTCGTCTTTTTTTTAAGCACCGACGAACCACTGCCACCAGTGGATAAATAATGAATATTTTTTAGTGACAAAATTCTTGAAGACACTTTAAACAATACTCTTTTATATGTAAAGACTTTCAAGTAATTATATTTATTCAGAACTGAGAAAAAAATTCTCAAAAAAATGCTTTTTTTGGACCTGATGACTGAACCTGCCCCCTTAAGAGACACCAAACAAGTGTAATATCGTGATCTAACAATTTAGATTTCTTTTAAATAATTGTATATCTTCTCCCTCGAGATAATGGAACGCTAAAAGAGGAAAATCAAGTTAAACCGCTGATAATCGAAGCAGGACAAGATGCCAGGCGCTCAATTATGAAGTTAACAGGTTTAAAATGTTCGTAGTAAGATGAATTTTTTATTGGTTTCGCAGTAAAACGAAGCACACCGATCGCTGAAATTTCTAACAACCGATGACGGCAATTGCTGTAATTTTATAGACGCTCTCTAATTTTTAAAGACTATTAATACCTCAAATTTGCATGGGCGGAGGACAATTTATTACGCCCTGTTCACCCTCTTACTTGAAAAGTATATTTCAAACTCTTACCGCAGCGTACTTTGCACCACCAAGAGTTTTCAATTCACTATCGCACGCTTTCACCCGAGTTTCACTCACTTCCTCCCTCCCTCCCTCCCTCCCGCTAGGTCCTGTCCTTACTTCATTCCGGCAACGACTAAATCGCAGTCAAGCAGTAAAGTGCAGTAAACATGGAACGGTAGCACTTTTCCCGTCTAAGTGCATCCCCAAATCTTTTTAGATAGGTGATGAATTATACAACCATCGGTTAAATTATTATACCAATCGTGTTACTATTGGCGATAAGATAACACGAAAGTGCAGAGATAGTGAGACGGTAATCATAAAATAGGTTTTTTAAAATAATACTCACTAGTAAATGGCAGTCGGTGCAAGTACAAGGGCTACTGATATTGTAGACACAGCCAGGATAGCTGCGAGCACAATCAGAATTTCGAGAGCATCGCCTTCTCTCACAGTTACAGGTTCCTGTAATCGAGAACAGCATGTCATTAGATTTACATAAACTGCGATGTATTCATAAACTCGTCTAGTCCAACATCACCGTCAGCTGGTTAAAATTACCAATAAGATGTTTCGTGCTATAGAGTTATGACAAGTTTGGAAAAACGTATAACTAATACCGAATAACAAACATTTGCCGAATAAAGAAAATAAATTTGATTAAAAAGTTGGATTACCAAAATATAATTAAACGTTTATCGTAGTCGCGAGATTTTTATACTCAATATCGAACGACATTTTCCATTACAATACGTGGATAATTGTTAACTATTTAACTATTTTTTGTTCATACAATTTGTTCATTACTTGTTCAAATTACTTGTTTTTCCAGTCGACTTTAAAGAATAATATCGCGCATCGCGTAGCGACCAATGAGATCGTATAATTGGTTATCTAGCCCTCTAGCGTAAGATAATGGTAACTCGTAACGTCACTGCTGATCGATCGATCTAATGCGCGGTTACGAAAGCTCACGTATACCATTTTGGTTAAGCATAGTAGCCAATTTGACATTTACGAAAAATAATCTGGTTTATTTTATTCACAGGAATTTCAACCAATCGCACATCGCGTAGCAACGAATGAGATCGTTAAATTGATTATCTAGCCCTCTAGCGTGAGATAATGGTAACTCGTAACGGCATAGCTGATCGATCGATGGTGGAGCGTGGTATTTAACATGACGTGGTATCAGCAAGATGAAATTATATCGGTAATTTGTCGATAATTTTCCTGCTGTTGCTAGTTAAAAAACAAAAAATGTTCAATAGCTTGCAACCTGCGTGAATGTTAAAAACATCCAAAAAATGTTAAACACCAGACTTCTATCGGTTAAAATTCGGGTGAAAAAAATAATCCGCCGAATACCTCTCGAGCTTGGAATTTAATCAGGTATTTTCAAGCTCTCGGGGTATTGTAATTGATAATTAAAAAAAAAGTCATTCATCTCCACGAGAAGTCAACTATTTTGGAAACTTTATGAACTACATAATGTTCCGTGTAATAGAAGCGTTGTGCCAAGTGATGTTTTGCTGTTTTTAGAAAAATCGATAACAAAAAATCGTGGTAACATCTGTGGGGCGACACTAAACTCATAACTCTCTCGTCTTTTTGCTCGTGAGGCAATCGGGAGATGAAAAATGGTTTTGAACAATTTTAAAGTGATTCGATTGACATGAAAAAAGTCGAAAGATGAAAGTAGAGTGCGGTAATTGGAACAAAAAATTATCATATTTAAAGTTGATAAATTTCAAAACGATAACAAGCAGCAGTCTTCGAAAGTTTGTGAAAGGTACTTTTGAGCAGCTATAGTTACGGTTCGCTGATTTATAAAATAATAAGAACAAATATAGAGAACAATAAAGAAAAGTTTGAAAAAACTTCTGCGAGAAATTGATAAATAAGAGTTAATGTCTTACAGGAGGTTTCATTTTATCAAAAAGTGTGATACAAAGAGAGAATATGAAAGATGAATATGATTTGACGGTAGTCGGAGTCTCTTATTAAAAGTTTCACCGAGCCGAACATTTTTCCATGCGAACGCGCCGTTACTTTTTCCAGAAAGCTGACGGGGTGATCCTTCCTCTTTCTCAACTGAAACTTGGCTCGTTAGTGAATACGAGTCGAACTGATCTTCTTCGCGAGTGTTACAAAAAAAGAGAAGAATCGTGAGACGAAATCAGTTAATCGTAGAAGAATTTGACTAGAGGACGGTAAACGCATGCGACTGAAAAACTCGTGCTCGTAAGATGTACAGAGCTGTCAACCTTCATCCACGCACACGTAAAACTCCATTGCAGTCAAAGAAAGCAACTATCGAGTTAATGAAAATGAAAAGTTCCAACGTCCGGAAAAGTTCACTGGCTTTGCTGCGTAAAGTCGAGTTCAAACTTTTGGGGGAACCAAGTTGAACCTGCTGTTCTGGCTAATCTTGGCGAAAACTACCACAACTCTTGAGCTCTGTTGCTACGTATATAGATATTTACTTATTCATATATTTACCAGCACGTAATCGGGATTAGCGCGCGTCACGCGCTAGCAATGTTGCACAACCTCTCTTTTCGTTTGTACAAAATTTACTCGGATACATATAGTATCCGAGTTTATCTAAGATGAGTATTCGTGAGTATCTGTGAGTATCGGTAAGTATCTGGCACTTGTATTCATGAGTAATCGCGAAAAGTAACCGTGAGCAACTGTTAGTATCAGTGAGTATTGCTGAGTATATGAGGAATTAATGCAAATAACCATGCGAGTGTACGTGTGAGTTCTGTAAAAATCCGTGAGTGTCGGTGAATATCTATAAGTATCTGTCTGAGTAGTAACCTATACGGCACTAAAAATCCATGAGTGTTGTTACGAATGTCTAATCGACGCGTACTTTTTTATTACGTAGATTCATTTATTTACCGTTGTCGTTGTACTTTCTTCGGTACGACACAAACACACCAATATCGCTAGTAGCTGAAGCAGTAGTACACTACGAGACATCATTTTAAAGATGCTTTCACCGAATATGTATTGTAACAAAAATTCACTAGTTGATCAAGTCCACTCGATGACTGCAGACTGGAAATAAGCTCCCTGTCGTCCTATCGCATTGTCGTCGTTATCGCTGTACTTCATGAATAACCTACGATACAATGACCGATCGATAAAGACGCTAATGTGATATCATATATATGTATATATGTGGAATTATTAAGTTGTATTTAATGAGGATACGAAATTATCTTTCCATCGGAGACTTAGCAACGAGATTGTAGCAATCGGGACATTACGAAATGACGCTTCGTTAATTAGATAACGAATATGATATATTTATTTGATCGATGGTGATTGTTAAGGTTTACAGATTGCCACAAAATTAATGATATCCGAATTAACCAAATATCATTCGTTAATTCTATTCGTAGTGATTCGAAATTACGAAATAAAAACTTATATCGATCAAATCAGGAAAATGTTATTGCCACATTAATTTAAATAAAAAAACGATATACTTAAGTTCCGAAAGGTTCAAACTGGGGAAAAAATGTTAGCTGTTGATTCACTTCAAGATTTTATTTGTACAAAAATATCCAGATTATTTATAAATTGCATCTGGAAACACAAATAATTTTTTAAAGTTGACGGCTTATTTGCTTTTATTTTCCAAAATATAGATCCAAAGTAGCTGGGCAAATAGCTGATATATCAGTTTTATCAAGAGCAAATCAGGGAACAAATATAATTGTTCAAGTTATGGGCAATGCAGCGTCTATAACTATATTTTTGTCTCCTCTTCCTCCTCATGAAGGAAGTTCCGTTTTCGTAAAAGCAATTTTTTTATTTTCATGTCAACGTGTTCAGAATATTTTTGCGTGTGTGTGTGTGGTGTGTGCGCGCGCGTAAGTGTTTGTGTATATCAGATCCAAAAATCTTAAATCTCTATAACTTTAAATCGCTCAATTTTACGATAAATTACTATAACGATTCTACCGAATCTTGAACTATTGAGATTTTAAGAAGATAAGCTCGTGTATACAATACATCGAAAGAAAAAGTTTCATTAAATCAATAAGTTTACATTGAAATCTTGGCCTATCAAACTTTTATTTGTCGTCAATGAAAAAATATATTTAAGTTAATACTATTATTTATTTAATTGATCGCGAATTGTATTAAATGCGATGGTATTGAATGAATGAAAATTATACTGAAACCTACAAATCACTTTTATTTACTTGAATGAAACTTTTATTTATTGCTCAGTCTCATAATGATACTAGGACGAATTTTGTTCAAATCATATATTTTAAATCTATCGAGCGAATCTCACGAAATTCTGTACCGCGACTCATATCGAACGTTTACTTTAGATGCCCGTTCTTACTTAATTTTACTTTAAAGGAGCCATGGTTAAAGTGTAGTAACAGAAATCTTACAATGAACCAATTGTTATTACAAAAAACGATGTTTCATTGCGTTTTTGGCTTAGTAATCACGCGCGTGATGCAAGCGTTACACTCACACAAGCAAACAATCGCATATCACCGCACTTTTTTTATACATGTCTATAAATAGGTCACAATGCTTATAATCGGCTTAATGTTTATTTATTATTACACATCTTCGAATGTAGCAACGTATTCGTGGATACCAGCTTCTTTAAAAAAACTTATTCATTTGTGTAACAATCTAACGATCGGCGTTTCGCCGATTTTGCTCTCTTGATACAACACCTGTTAGAAAAAAGAAATCACGTCTCTCGTCAAGCGGCGGTGCGTATGATGCCATCGAATAAATATCTCTTTGAAACGATGATTTCAAATATATTATTCATTTGAATAAAATCAATCGTTTCTTTAGTAAGTACTATCAAATAAATGTTTACTCGAAGGCAATAAAATATCCTCATCGTGATTAAAATCATCATTAGACATCATTGGAATCAAATAATTATTTTAATTGAATCAAATAAATATTTAGTTGATTGAATAAATAAAAAATGTTAATATGTCGATTTATACGAATCAATGACATTTTTTCTCTCGGTGTATTCAACCTCTCGAGTGTCACTGCTGCATATATCGATAATTATATCCGTTCATATCGATTTACTGACATTCATTAATCAAACCTGCAAAGTAGAAACTTTATTGCACATTATTTTCTTCTTAATTATTTCTCACATCTGTTTTCTTCATGCGGAAGTCTTAATCAAACTCACACGCAATCACTTTTTCAACAACAAGTCTGGACACGAATAAATGAGATACAACGTTAATCAACATTTTTTAATTTACGATAATATATCGTTAAACATAAACTTTTTCTATGCCTCATAGTAAATTTAAATGAGTTTTCCTCAAATTCGTCGAAACGTTAAATTTAATAACACCAAAGATATCAATTTAAAAACTTCAACTTCACTCGACAATGAATTCAACGGATTTTTTAAAACATTTTTTTATTTCAATATTTTCATATCGTGCACCATAATTTAATATGCGCTAATTATTTAATCGAATAAAAGCGTGTACGACTTTAATTTAAAAAATCAAAACGGAATAACGTCGAATATATTGACAGATCGTGCGAGACAGTTATTTTTGAGCTTTTAACAAAGTAAAGATCTCGATATTAGCGTCCAATAACCATCGTCCATACTCGCTACATCAGGAGGATGTTGTTCCCGGTATCATTTAACTCACATATGAGTTATAGCTCTGTCAACTTAGCCACATTTTTTCTAACCCTTAAAAATATTTATCATAATTAGCCAGATTTTACTATTACTTGAAAATACTTTTGGTGCATTTTTTTGGATTGATCCCCCAAAAATGGAGGAGATACATCGTGTAGTAAAAATATCGTTTGAAGTTGACATTGCTTTAAATATTTCCAAAAGTTTACGAGTGAAGACACTTTCTCTCCCGGATCGTTGTCGTGACGACAATCCATTTGCCTTAAATACACGTATCTCTTCATAAGATAATTTCCTTATCTTTCTTGCATCGATGTTGATATTTAAATGTCATCGACTCCATATTTCTATATAATTTCAACGTAATGTCCATTATCAACGAAAAAAATATGACTGACCCCGATCGAGAGTTCAAGGGACGTCGCATTCAAACTGACGAGAAAACACCAAATGATACTTATCAATTTAAAGTTTCAACATCAATCTTGTATAATTTAATTCATGGAGTATGAGAGAGTATGAGAGAAAAGTCGATAAGTAATTAAAGTAAAATTTACCTAATTAGAGAGTCGATGGTCATTTTTAACCCTGAACGTTCGCACTGGGACGATTTCGTCCCAAGGAAAATTTCACTTTAAAATTCCCAGCAAACCGAAATGGGATGGTGCGCGGCTCCCATTTCCAAAAAAAACTAAGTACAGACGTGTCCTGCAAAGTTGCTTTTGCGCAGCATGTAGCGGAGGCACGTAATAACCTTTTTCTTTATTTTACAATCATTTAAGTGTTATTTTTTCTTTATAACTTCTTGTTTGGTTAAAAAAAATATTATTTTTGCAGTAAAAATGCTCGTCAATATAATTTTTCGTAAAAATTCTTAATTTTTCTCTCCTTGAAATTGTGCATTTTCAAGTATTTCAATAATTATACTTTTTTTCCTCAGAAACGATCGCAGCGCAGTTTTTCTTCAACATTAGGGTTTCCATGACAATAATTCATGGTAATTAAAAAAAAAATTATAACTCATTATTTAATTTGTGAAATTAAAGCCGTTTTCCACTTTTTTCTAGCGTTTTCACTCAGATACCAATTTATAGCAGAAAATATAATAACTTTTATACTTAAAAAATTATGGATTCACATTCTAGAAGGATTCAAGTGTATTTGTGAATTTTTTGAGTTATTTAATAGCGATTCAACACGTTGAAAACTGTACGTGGACATTTTCGTCTCAGTGCAACCGCGGAAGCAGCGAAATTACAGTGCGACCGCGCAGGCTTAAATGGCGAAGAATCGAATAACATTTGGACGGTGGACTGCGTTGACGTGAATCTCCATTGTAATGCTAGTAAAATTGTCAAAATCTACGTAAATCTCTGTTGTAATGTTACTAAATCCATGTGAATCTCCATTGTAATATTAGTAAAATTGTCAAAATCTACTAATAGTTTTTCTACTGTCATCCAGGTCCGAAGTGCCAATTAGAAGGGAACTCTAGCACTCTCTCGAGGCATTCATACTTGACAGGGATTTCAGCAATGCTTCGTGGATGTTTTGTCGAGAATAAAAATTGTTTTTTTTTTTTTTTTTCTCGAGAACGATTTATTATAACGAGAATTAACGGAGAATGTCCCGAAACGATAGGGCATTTACATCGGAACGTTAACCGGTGAAAAATATTTCCCTCTGGGATTATTTTAACGACCTCAAAATGTTTGTACTATCGCCACTGCTGTACCATATATCTGGCATATTTGCGTGAGGTCAAAAATTAAATTAAGAAGTATTCGCTGTGCAACGCGACGTATCATCAGTTGGTTGCTTTCGTTATGTAAAGTCACTTGGGAACGATGTCGACGGTCGCGCGTGTACTCATACACACTTTTCACACTCGTACCCGAGGGAAATATTTTTATATCTTCGGACTTGTCTCTTGGCGAAGTAAAGATGGCACTGGTACCCCACATGTTTCGTTCTAAAGCAAGTATTTGCCATGTTTTACGAGATGCTATCAGGTGTCAGGGTAAGGGAAGAATATGAAGAGAAAAAAGGGAAGGAGACTGAGTAGCAAAATTTCTTGGTGTTGTCACACAACTATGAGTTGTCGTTTGGTATTTTATTTGTTTTACACACGAGGATAACTTATATTAGTCAGCGAAAGTGTTACCGTAGTCTCGAGATATACACGCTACCTGCCACCATACTATTCCCTTGGTTCGAGGACAATAGAAATGCAAAAAAAATTGGCAATTGTATTGTTTTGTAATAATATAAGTCAGTCGAACGATATAGCCATTTTGTATAAGTATACACTTTTGATCTCTTCGCGTGAGGGCCATATCAATTTCATTCCTTTCTCGACGCATGGTATATTGAAAGTATACCGTAGTACAGTTTACCGTGTGTATAGCTATAGTGTAAATTTGCTACCTTTGGGCATTTGTCGTAGCTCGGCATGTGTACTTCAGAGATTGCCTTGGAAAATCCCAAGAGATGAGGCAGCAGCCGGAACTTGCTAGATGTGGTTTGCTCGATGGTTCCTTGATATGAAACAAGAGAGAGAGAGAGAGAGAGAGAGAGAGAGAGAGAGAGAGAGAGAGAGAGAGAGAGAGAGAGAGAGAAGGAAAAGAGAAAGAGAGAAAGAGTCTATTGCCGTTACTGGAAAAATATCTCGGCTTTCCAATCCGGTAAAATTTTATAAAGTATGAAAGTATGACTCGCATGAACCTTGTTCAAGCTATCTAGTACACGTTTACATATATATTGTAAGCGAGATTTGATTTCCCGGGGTAAGCTATGCTTTTTAAATCTTATTTATTTATTGAATTTGTTTTTATTTAAATAATTAATTTAATTTCTAAAACGTTTATATCATAGAGCTATCGATAGTTATTCATGATTACATAATTCTCGGACTTATAAAGGGTGGTTAAATTTTAAGGGCCGATGTTGATTTTGAATAAAACACAAATTATTTAGGAAATTATTGTCAATTCTTTTTATTATGATAATATGGTATGGTTCAATTATGTATGGAACAAAATATCGGCGAAATGGCCGCCGCGACCTCGGCGGCACACCTCCATCCGATGGTCCAAATTTTCGATGACGCTTAGGCATAATTGAGGTTCTATGCCGTTAATGTGCCGAATTATCTCATCCTTTAGCTCTTGAATTGTTGCTGGCTTATCGACGTACACCTTTTCTTTCAAATAACCCCAAAGAAAGAAGTCCAACGGTGTCAAATCACATGATCTTGGCGGCCAATTGACATCGCCACCACGTGAGATAACACGGCCATTGAATTTGTCGCGCAAAAGAGCCATTGTTTCGTTAGCTGTGTGGCAAGTGGCACCGTCCTGTTGAAACCACATATCGCCCACATCCATATCTTCCAATTCGGGCCATAAAAAATTCGTTATTATCTCACGATAGCGAACACCATTCACAGTAACTGCCTGACCGGCCTCATTTTGGAAAAAATACGGCCCGATGATGCCGCCAGCCCATAAACCTTACCAAACAGTCACTCTTTGTGGGTGCATTGTTTTTTCGACAATCATTCTTGGATTATGATTCGCCCAAATGCGGCAATTCTGCTTATTGACGAATCCACTGAGGTGAAAATGTGCCTCATCACTGAAGATGATTTTCTTCGAAAATTGATCATCCACTGTTGCCATTTCTTGCCACCATTCTGACCATTGACGACGTTTGGAATGGTCAAGAGGCTTTAGTTCTTGAGTCAATTGCACCTTATAAGCGTGTAAATGCAAGTCTTTATGCATAATGTTCATCAACGACGAGCGTGAGAGGTGCAATTGTTGGGCACGACGACGAGTTGAGGTGGACGGCTCTTCAGCCACACTATCGCGAACAGCAGCAATATTTTCTGCAGTACGAGCTGTACGAGCATGCACTGGTGTTTTAATATCTCCTACAGACCCAGTTTGCTCAAATTTTTGCACGATTTTTCCGATTGTACGCACATTTGGACGATTAAATTGACCGAAAAAATCACGAAGTGCACGATATGCATTTTGATTTGAACGCCCATTTTCATAATAAGCCTGAATAACTTTAACGCGTTGTTCGATTGTGTATCTTTCCATGGTTCAAATTGAGTTAGTCTGAAATTGAGAAATGTCAAATGAAATGCAGAAAAAAACTTGACGTTTAGGTGTGGTTCACATTCAACATCGGCCCTTACAATTTAACCACCCTTTAGATAGACCCTCGGGATAATATTCACGGATTTCCTTAACCATATATCCGAGACGATAATTTTTCATTTCGTACTATGAGCTCGTATCTTTTTTTTTTCATATTTTTTGTTCCTGCTACTTTACCGTTTCACTATACGGCGATCGGCAGAAGCAGTGAGGAGCCTCGCTGCTCTCGATCCCGGTGAGAACATGAATAACGACCTCAATGGTTCAATGTGCTGTCCATAGCATCGTACTTACTTATCCCACGACATACTAGCTCCTCTACGTTCATCCATTCTCCCATTCTTTCTTATCGAGATTATCTAATCCTGGAGAAGACTAGTAGTTTCGATGCCCAGATTCATAAAGGATTCTTTTATGCCCCAACAGTACATAAGGATATCGATCCCTCTGAGAGATTGCGAATTTTTCTTTTTTGTTCGTTCTTTCACTTTCACCACAATTTTCTGTGTGAACTGTGTACCGTGGTTGCACAAATTGCAAATAAACTTTTAACGATTTATTATTATTTTTAAAAATTATCATTGAAGCAATACTTCAACTTTCTCAACCAAGCGGAACAAAAAAAAGCATAAAATTTTAATCGGATTTTTTATTCGATACAACTTGAAATTTCTATGAATTAAAAAATAATTTATCAATTATTTTCTGAGGTATTTTAGGTACGAAGGATAGTGTAACAGTTATGCTGGAGCCGCTGGAGTATTTAGATTGAAGCATTACATCTAAATCTTTAGCTGACCTGCCTGTACAACAATGAATTTCGTCGAATAAAGAAAGAGAATTTGTTCGTATTGACATTGAGACTATGCATAGTAGTTTGTATGTAGTTTTAATATTTATTAAGTACAGTAAAGAGGGATTAGTTGGAACAACGTAATTATTAATAAACACAAATTATTAGCATCGTAAACAATTATTGTGTAGAGTTTAACAAATATTTGCTTGGCGCATATTTAACCAAGCACTTGGTTGTTCGACACAAACATTTTTCCCCGTGAATCCAAGTGTGCCAGAGATTTTGTTGAAGCTTTAACTAAAGCGGATCCTCTGTGAAAATGAATTATATACAAAAATATATTTTTACGTATATTTGTAAAGAAAATGGAAGAATTGATTTGATTTCATTGAAAATCTGTACTCGATAAATTTACAGCGTGAAGAACTAACGATTTTCGAAAGATATTACTTGCAGGTGTATTACAGCCAAGCTATTTGTTATAAAATTCAACCACGGTATCATGAGAAATCTCAACGGAAAATACCCGCAAGCTGTATTGCTGGAAGTGAAAGCAGGAAAATCTCTCTATCTTCCCTCTGACTTTCCTCTCGCGCCTATTTATTTCACTTTGCCCTCTCTTGGTACGCACACAGAGAATAGAATAAGAGGGCTACTAGAGTGACCATGGCTATGTCGGTCCTCGTTTAATCTCCGCGCATTCAACCGCGTTCGGGGAATCACCGCAATTAATTCAATTCACAGTAACGCCGGGGGGTTGCTCGGAGATATGGAAAACGAAGCCAAGAGAGAACATCTAAGGATAGCTAAGAGCCACGAGAAGTTCGAAGAAGTGATGAAATAAAGAGAGAAAGAGAAAGAGAGAGGGGGGGAGGACAATGATACCACTATACAACTATCAGTGGTCTAACTCTTCAAGCCCTTAGTCGAAACATAGGGAGTGGTAGATGGATACCCGAAGCAGAGAAAAATATATAGAAGAGAGCGTCCAGGGTTTCGGGAGGGCGGTTATATGGAGTGATATACCTGATTAAATAATACCCGAGAAGTGATACTTCGTCCTCGTGCAATCTGAGATGGTAAGGAGATTTCGCCTTGGCAAATTCCCTATTCGTTCCAATTTATCTCGACGACATCCTCAACTGTAGCAGAGACCGAGGATTTTTCTAAATTTGTCTTTATGCCAGCAGAATAAGAGAGCTTTGCTTCCTTCTTTTCTACCCACACACACACGTTATACACGTTCGTTCTAATCGCTTTGATAAATTTTACTTTGTTTCTTGATGGCCACCACGTGGGTCGTGTAATTCTGCATTCCCGAAATGTCTGTACTCAAGGTCTGTCAGTACAGTCTAATCAAAATTGTCACAGCATGTTTAAGTATTTAATAAAATAAAACGATGTAAAATAATAATAAATTAATATTTACAATTAAAAATTAGGTCAACAATTTAAACAAGATCTTCGACATAAGTTGATAATTATAAAGGGCAGAAAGAGTTTGGAGTACATTTCGTTTATATTGGAGAATATAATAACAATTTATTTTCAGACAATAAATTTCTCAATGTCAATGTTCCACGGAATTTATTTTCGTACAGTTTGTTCGATGTCGATACCGTAAAATTCATCGAATTTTTATAAATCCAGGCATATAGAGTGAGGTTATGTTATTCGTGGTGAACAACTGATCTCAAGGATTTCTTTGTGCGATATGTTTACAAAAACGGCAAAATATTATTTAATAGAATTTGATAAATCGATTCTATGGCTGGCGACGGTCAGTGGTCAGTCGTGGATTCCGATTGGTTGCAACAATCAACGCATCAGTCGTACGTACTAATTATTGATAACCAATTGAAAATAGTTGAGAATACTGGATGCTGGTCCGGTTTTTCTAATGACGTCAAGGGCACATCATATACTGCAAAATAGTTATTAATAGTTACCTAATAGTGAGTATCAGTATTAGGCGTTACAGATCGTCGTCTTTAGCGATTATGAGATTTCTGTACCATTTCGAGAATGCGGTAGTTACTACGCACTGATAGAATGAAAGAACACGCTTAACGATTGTGATTTCTGGCAAAGAAATATTACATCCGTTTTGTATATTGTTTAGTTAGCGTCAAGAGAACGATCAATTTCTTAAGCCTTTTCTCTTATTATTAATATTTCTATATTATAAAAATATCTCGCCGCCGCAGCCGCCGTGTAGGAGAATCAAGAGGGGAGGGGTCAGAAAGTGGCTCAGGGGAAGTCACAAAGAGTTCTCCTAAGGAGGTTGGAGCGTGGGGTCAAAAAGTGGATCAGGAGGGGATTAGAAAGGGGGTCAGGAGAGGTCAGAAAGGGTTCTCCTAGAGGGGTTTGTGTGCGAAGCGCGCTGGGGGGCGATGCCCCTCTGGTTACTAATATTTACGTCTTACTAAATATATTAGAATATTTACGAATTAGAATTTTCGTGATTGTTTTTTTCCCAAAAGATTAAAAAAAAAGAGTTCATACTCTGGCTCAGCATCTTACTGATTTCAGTCAAAGAAAAAAAGATAATTTTCGATATTCAAATTAGTATGTTTATAGAATAAAGACGAAATAGATTGAGTAAGCTACGGTGCTTCCAGGGAATGTGAAATTCATGAAACAATTAGACTGAGGATAACTCAGAACGTTTGAGTCTGGATCTATTTCTCAGAGGATAGCGTAGCTGATGAATGCAGAGCGACGCTAGGTGCTACTTAAAGGAGACGCTTGTACATTTATTGGAATGCAAGGAGTGGGAAAGAGCTCGAATATTCAGTCACTCGTCGAAATGTTGTGAAATCAAATGACTTTATCTGCTTATCGTCATCAATATCCATAGGTCGTGGACAATTTGCTGAACCAATTTAATTTCTTATCGTTATTGGCGTTTGACGAGATTTTCTTTACAAGATGTCATTAACTCGTGTTCTAAATTGTACAATTCAGTACTTGAACACACTTGCCTCTAGCTGTTTCTATTAATATAACGTTTACTTTGAATTTTTTTACACACAAGTCTGCTTGTTACGTTTTTCTTCTTATAGAACTTATTACAGCATTGAATAAAAATGCTTCCATTCACAAATATTTTCCTTCCTTTTTCACCTTTGGCACCTCTTTCATAAAATTTATTACACTCGCTCTCGCATATTCACTCGTGATCGTGTAAATAAATATTTATCTTTCTCGTGAAACATGTCGAGCGTGTGACGAATGAAAAATAAATAAATTATGAAAAAAAAATGGTGCACTTGAGCCAAAAAATGTATACGAGGGAGAAGAGAGCTGGAAAATTCATCGAAGAGAAGTATACGAGATGCTTGCAAAGTGGATAGTTTTGTCTCCGCGGTCCCGACTCCGACGAACCGTCGACGACATTCTTCCTGACGATGCGCGAGTATCGCGTAGCGACTTTGTTCAGCAAGTCGTTTTTATAGCTTTACCGAGAGAGTAAGAGAGAGAGAGAGAGAGAGAGAGAGCAGGAGATAACGCGATATCGTAGAGAGAGAGAACTTTCACGGGAGAACAAAAATCTTTGACGCAGAAATATCATGAGACGGGGGCGGGGGTTTGAAAAAAAGGGAGACGGATGAAAAGAAAGCGCGAGTCCCCGGAGTCTCGTCGATCAGTTCCCTCTCAGTTCCTTTTGCTCTTCCAATCTATTTTCTCCGATGTTCCACATCGCCATTGGGTGTCACCACCCTCGCTGAGGAGACGCGCGGAGGTTCGGAAAACATCGGTGCGAAGTGAGTTCTGGGGGTGTCGTGTACACTATAGCACGGTAGATATAGGAAACTGTGCAAGGGCGTTGAGGGGGAGGGAGAAGAAAGAGAGAGAGAGAGAGAGAGACAGAGAGAGACAGAGACATAGAGAGACAGAGAGAGACAGAGAGAGAGAGAGAGACAGAGAGAGAAGAGAAAGTACAACCTAGGGTTACGAAACATGGTGACGAGGATGAAAGCAGCGGAAATAGGACGATCTGGGACAGAGATCCGCGAAAAGCGATCCCCTATACTCTCGCGTGCTTGTTGCCGCGCCCGCAGGCTTGACAATGACGGCACCATAAAACGTCGACGCGTCCAACCGACCGACCGACCTATCGATAAATAGTGTACGATAGGTACATCCCCGTAGGTGATACATATGGTATACCCGACACGCGACAACTTCAATTTTAACCCCAGGAGCAGTCTGTTCTGATATAAAATTCAAAATTTTGCTCTGTAACACATCGTTCGAGAGAAAAAAAGTTTGGTATCATGCCTCCGTATGTGTCAGCGATATCTTTTACTATTTTCAGAGTTTTTTCTCGTGTGCCGTGCGTAGGCAGGAAGTTGTAACTTTTTTTTTAGGGATTCGACCCATACGCGAATCGTTCACCGGTTTACCCTCTAGCGTTTATCCCTCCGGCTTAAACCCACTGCTACGTGACCGCTTCGACATATTGAATTCGTATGTGAAAATCGGAGAAACTGGAAATGAAAAGATGGGATTGTGAGAATTGAACGTACCAATGCACGGCGAAAATGATATACAGAATTTTCTCGTTGTTCCACAACGATAAACATGGGACGATAATACTGTAAACCCAGATTTTTAGGGATCGACAATCCTTGAGGAGACACCCTTCTGCAATTTAGATTTCTATTTATTTATTTTTTACATCTTTTACCTACTTGCTGATTCTCGGTTTTAGTGCCCTTAAGCAATCCTTCTTCAATGCGGATCATTTGCATGCGTGGGAGCATGCATCCACACATCTGAAATTCTTACGGAATCTTCACCCCTCTCTAATTTGACGTTTCCCATGCATTATGTACGTAAGAATAGAGGCAAACTTACACTGAGGTATAATAAAATATTCCTCGCCCGAATGTATATTTTAGGGATTAAATATTTCCATAAATGGTAATTGTATCAATGAAAACGGAGTAATAAACAACTGGAGGTATCAAGAAAATTTGTTTCAATGCGGAATAAAAATGATTTAACTTCTGACTCAAAAAGGAATTTGATAAACAAGTTAGAGTAACAAGAAATAGTTAAATAATACACAATTTATCGAGATTACAGTCTAGAGATTTCATATAATTTCATATTCAGAGACTTTTATGTAAACGTGTTCAGAATATTTTTAAATGTCCAAAAATAACATTTTGAAAAAAATGTCTGTACGTGTGTGCGTTTACGTGTCAGTCTGGAAAAATAAAAATCTCTATAATTCGAGAGCGCGTTGAACTATCAAGTTAAAATTAATCATCCGCGTTGAAGGATAAATCATCATTGTTCGTTTCAATTTTTAGCGAAGTATGTGCAGTCGTTAAAATTTTAAGCAATCTTGTATTTGGTTAAAAAAAAAAAAACTTTGTTCACGCGTTAGCGTTTACATCAAGACGAGCTTTTCTTTTAAATAGTTCTACACAGATAGAGTATTTTACATGATTTCTAATGTTTCTCAAAATATTATTGAAATGGAAAATAAAAAACGCTTCTTTACTACGCTACCAACAGAATAATTTGAATGTATTTGTGAAATAATTAAATATTGAAACAATATTTCACAAAATAAAAATTGTAATTGCGAATGTTGCAAAAATATTTCAATTGCGATTAAATATCATAAACACTCTTTCATTATTTTTCTAGTATTATTGTGCTATGTGAACTGCTAATGCTGTTTCTCGACATCTGGTGTTGACACTTTTGTGTAATAAAACTACGAGGTAGATCAATAACTCGGTGACTTTTTGAATTTCCCGCGTTTGACAGCCATTGAAAGCAGCCAACCGCGTGAATTGTTGCGAAAACAGTGAATCTCGTGTGCTCATAAAGCATTATTTTTTGCGGAAAAAAACCCATCGCTCGAACCAAGGATAAGCTTGATAAATACTATGGGGACTCTGCACCATCAATATCAATGGTAGAGAAGTGGTTTTCTGAATATCGTTGTGGTCGCAAAAGCACGAGTGACGCCGAACGTTCTGGACGCCCGATTGAGGTCACTACACCCAAAACGATTGAAAAAATCCACGATATGGCCGATCAGAGATTGAAAGTGCCCGAGATAGTAGAAGCCACAGGCATATAATATGGCTCAGTGGTTTCGATTTTAAAAGATAATTTGGGTACGAGAAAGCTATCCGCGAGATGGGTGCCGCGTTTGCTCACCCTTGACCACAAACGCAATCGTGCGACAACTTCGAAGCAGTGTTTGGCGTTGTTTAACCCCTATCCGGACGAGTTTTCGCGCCGTTTCATAACCATGGACGAAACACGGATCCATCACAATACACCGGAGAGCAAGCAGCAGTCGAAACAGTGGGTTTGTCCGGGAGAATCGACGCCGAAGAAAGCTAAAGTGGGTCTGTCGGCCAACAAGGTCATGGCGACAGTTGTTTAGGATGCACGCGGCATAATCCACACCGATTACCTTCAAAAGAGAAAAACAATCGATGGCGAATATTATGCCAATTTATTGGATCGGTTCAACTTCGATTTGAAGAAAACACGACCGCATTTGGACAAAAAGAAAGTGCTTTTTCCACCAAAGCAATGCGCGGATGCAGACGTGCGTAGTCGCCACGGCAAAATTCCATGAATTAGAATACGATTTGGCTCTCTCATCCGCCATATTCTCCAGATTTAGCCTCCTGTGACTATTTCCTGTTTCCAAACCTGAAGACATGGCTCGGCGGAAAGAGATTTGTCTCTAACGAAGAAATCATCGTTCAAACAAACGCCTATTTTGAAGACCTCGACAAATCTTATTATCTGGAAGGGATAAACAAATTGGAGATACGTTGGACGAAATGTATTGAGCTTAAAGGAGACTATATTAAGAAATAAAACGTTTTTTTTGTCGAAAAAACTATATTTCATTCAAAAAGTTACTGAGTTATTGATCCAACTTCGTATCTTCTCGGTACGTTCCCGAGGTATGAATTTAGTCAATCGTGCATGATTGTTAATTTGAGACAATGTTCAATCATCCAGGTGCTAGCTTGCGGTGTTGAAATCAACACCATTTCAACATCATTGTGTAGTCCGAATAGGTACTTCGGTGCGAATCAGGAGGGGGTGGATCAGGAAGGGATCAGAAGGCGGGTCAGGAGGGGTCAGAAAGAGTTAATTCGCCCTGATAATTTCAATGCATCGTCGGTCTGAATGAGCGGTGTAAGAAAGTTGGTATTATCCATTAACACGAAGACTGTGTAGAACAAAAAAATAACACTCTACACTAACTTCCAACGTAGCAAGATCAGGTAAGGACACCTTTCGGTGTGTATTTGACACCGATAAGTGCATATTTGAAAATGTTGTAGGTGATTTAAAGTACGCCCGATCAGGCATACTATGACTTGACAAAGAATTGTGTCGACTTCTAAAAAAGCAACACCATTGATGGTTAATACGATTCATCACATCATTTAACACCGATTTTTTTCATCACTCACACCGTTACAGTTGAAACCGCAGATTTGTTACAGTGTACGAATATTTATATTGAATCTAAAACTATCGTGAGATAGACATATTCAGTGAGAGCCCAAGGATCTTTCATCCAAAATGAATTGCATACTTGTAGAATTAAAGTTACGTGTGGACATAAAATGTGTGCAGAGTGCGACTAACGAATTCTTACAATCAGTAGCGAACATAACCTCGACTCGTTGTACAATAAAACCCATGCGTCACTTCGGTTAAAATCACAACTACTTACAACGTAATCCCAGAGACAAGGGCATGGCCCGAAGCTGGAACCAGGCATCGTGGATCCTTCGAGTTGAGAGCCCGGGTCGAAAACCAATTAACCCCGTGACGTTTCAGCTATATATTAAAGCTCTCTCATCCTCTCGACTCCTTGGAGCTTTCATACAACATGCCAAGAAAGCTATCAACCCTTAATCAGGAGGCTCTCTACGCTTTCTAAGGCTAACGCAGTCTGGTATGTATACAATATTATATACCAAGAGCACAGGAGCAACATAACTTTGAGTTACTATTAAATCCAATAAGGAGATAAGCCACACATCGAGACTCTGCATCTTGACAAATAAAATAATCAAACAAACTTAAAAACAAGCAAAGAATTTCAATCTCTTGAATAGTTGTTCAAATAATGAAAAGTCGGTTGAAAAAATGAACTTGGAGCATCGAAGAAGAATCGGTGATCTTAAGAAAAGGTGAAAAGGCAGATTTCTCAATCTGTCAAATATTTTTTTTCCAAGATAATGAGACATTGATCACGATTTACAGGACACGGAGGTCACGGGTGAATGGGTAACGATGATCGTGACCTATAAACGAATCCACACGAATTCTGAATGTCTCCGAGAGCACCGGTTCCAAATACCCCAGAGCCCGTTTCACACTCACGTGCACCCTCTTGGCCAGGAGAGAGTTACCGCAGAAATTCGTCGACAAACAGAACTATTTGTCTCGATCTAGCAAGCGCGAGAGCGGTGGTTTGATACTGTGCGAGAAAGGAATTTATACCGTGATATTCTTCAAGAATCATGTGGTAAGAAGAAGCCCAGGAAACCCTTGAGAATTCGGGCGAACTATCCGAAAGTCACAATCGAACAGTCGTTACATACACTACATTGTTGACTGCAGTGTTGAGCGTGGTTGAACGGCAGCTAGGTGATAAGTTACACGAGATTTTACTTTCTGATATTAATCTTTGCCACCAGAATTTATCATTTTTTTGTAAAAATATTTCATGGTATATCGATTGCGCATGGAATATACTGGCAATTTGATGATTTATGTAAATTTTTGACGTTCAAAGTGTTTGTCTCGGAGGATAAAGTATTTCAAGATTTCTTTACGTATCCTGCTCTCTTTTGGCTTTTCGCAAAATATTCTGGGAAAGGAGAGAAGAAGGAGAGATACCGGCAATACGGCAGACACGTAACGGAGAACCAGGCTGAAGGCCCTCTCTACTCGCTGCTATGCCTTCTGAAATATATAGTAACCGAGGGACGCACCCTGGTAATCCCGGCAAACATTATTACGGCGCATAATTTATCACCGTAATCCACGCTCCGGATACACTTCTTCGTTCACGTTAGGAATACCTTGGGATTTTAGTCTTGAGTTAGCTGTATAGAAATAGGCATAAAGCTAACCAATTTCCGGAGTCACGTGACTTTTCAATGGCTATGATTTTGTTGTTTTTCATTTGGTAATACTGTCTTTCTATTTGTATAGTCAGGTTCAAATATTACGATTTAAAAATGGAGGTTCATCGGAACGAGAAACAGGTACCTTAAGTGGTGCATCTGTACGAAAAATAAACGGATAAAGTTAGTTTAAGAAAAAATAAGCGATGTTACAAGTTAATAGTTTCAATGGAATCTCGTATGGGAAATTTATGGGAATACTTTTCACTCGAACGGACACCTTTCTATTTTACACTTAATTTAATATTATTTACGAATGTATATAACATGTAGGCATCGTATATACAGAACGAACAGAAAAATCAGCAGAGTGGTGTATCAAATATTTAAACAGATAAAAAAGTAACTTTTATTCATAATCGCATGTGATTTCGCAATATATCGTCATATAGTTCATTTTTTTAATTGCTTAAATGTTCGATGGGAACATTGAAGATTTTTTTTGTAGATTCGATACACGCGTCTGTGAATTTTGTTAATGTCGAAGTAAAATCAATGATTTTCTATAATTTTCATTAATAAATATGAATAACTTTAATATCAAGTACTTCTCTTAAGGAGATCGAGTCATCCAAAGATCATAAGAAATGAAATTCACTTGCAACTGTTTGTATGAAATCTTGCAACATGTTAACAAAAATTAAACTTGATAAGCATTAAAAAATGTAATATTTATACCAGTGAAATGTTTTATTTATAACCCAATTCATCGGTGGAAACACTTTTTTAAAAGCTTTTAATTTGTAGTTGTGTTTAGGTTGCACAAATGGACTAAATTGGCTTCATTCTCTCTGAATGAAGAGGCTGTCTAATTAAGGGGGCAGGATCAGTCATCAGGTCGAAAAAAAAGCATTTTTTTGAGAATTTTTTTCTCAGTTCTGAATAAATATAATTACTTGAAAGTCTTTACATATAAAAGAGTAATGTTTAAAGTGTCTTCAAGAATTTTGTCACTAAAAAATATTCATTATTTATCTACTGGTGGCAGTGATTCGTCGGCGCTTAAAAAAAAAGATGGCGTGCCGTGCGTAGTATGTGGCTTCACAGGATTACCTGAAATTAAAAAACGGAAAAGATTTAGTTAATATATTAGTTTCTTTCGCGGTTGAACGAATTTATTTTGAAAAATATGCGATTTTCATTTTTTGGCATGGTTTTGAACTTAAAAGTACAATTTTCACTTAAAAAATCAGCTTATTATTGCTTGTAAAAAAGATTTTAAAAAAGAAATAAATAAAAACGTTCGTTTAACCGTGAGTATTTATCATATAAAAGATGCATGCAACATTTCATTAAGATCGGTGCATTACTTTTTCAGTTATGTTACACACGGACTTAAAAAATGTATCAGGAGTACAAATTGAAAATGCGGGATTTTTTTCTATTTTTGAACGTTTATTCTGAAAAAATGGTAACAAATGAATTATTCAAAGTATTGTCCATCGCTAGCCACAACTTTTTCCCATCTTTCTGGCAATTTACGGATACCGTCGCGAAAAAATTCGGCCGGCTTGGCTGCTATCCAGTCATCGACCCATTTTTGGGCTTCTTCGTAAGAATGGAAGCGCTGGTCAGCTAGGCCATGTGTCATCAATCGGAAAAGGTGGTAATCGGAAGGAGCAATATCTGGGCTATACGGCGGGTGGGGTAAGACTTCCCATTTCAGCGTTTGTAGGTATGTTTTGACCGGCGCTGCAACATGTGGCCGAGCGTTGTCATGTTGCAAAATTACTTTGTCGTGTCTTTGCTCGTATTGTGGCCGTTTTTCTTTGAGTGCGCGGCTCAAACGCATCAATTGAGTTCGGTATAGTGCTCCTGTGATGGTTTCGTTCGATTTCAATAGCTCATAATACACCACACCCAGCTGGTCCCACCAAATACAGAGCATGAGCTTGGCGCCGTGAATATTTGGTTTGGCCGTCGATGATGATGCATGGCCGGGGTAACCATATGATTTTTTGCGCTTCGGGTTATCGTAATGGATCCACTTTTCATCACCAGTGACAATGCGATGCAAAAAACCCTTCCGTTTTTGCCGTTCGAGCAGCAGTTCGCATGCAAAAAAACGGCGCTCGACGTCTCTCGGCTTCAGCTCATACGGCACCCAATGTCCTTGCTTTTGGATCATTCCGAGGGCTTTTATACGATGGGAAATGGCTTGTTGTGTCACTCCCAATGAATCTGCGAGCTCTTGTTGAGTTTGACACGAGTCTTCATTGAGTATTGCCTCCAATTCAGCATTCTCAAACTTTTTCACTTGGCCCGGCCGCTCTTTTTCCTCAACGTCAAAATCACCACTTCTAAACCGCACAAACCATCTCTCGCACGTTGAAACCGATGGAACATGACTCGGATAAGCCTCGGAGACCAATCGATGTGCTTCAGCAGCACTTTTCTTCAAATTAAAGAAGTAAATTAAAACTTCCCGCAAATGCTGTTTTGTTGGCACGAAACTCGACATATTGAGAGCTCAAAAAAACTATGAATTTGACACTGCGACAAATTGACACATACTGAAAATTAAAGCTATAAGACGTAGCTTTGACATGAACATAGCCACAGTACTGCCTGATGCGTATAGCGTTAGTAACGCCATCTGTTATCAAACCCGCATTTTCAATTTGTACCCCTGATAGTTCTGAGAGAAACGCGATTAAAGTTTTAGGTGTAAATAAAAGTATAATAATGATTTGTTTTTCTAACTTACATTTTAAATCCAATGCCACGCGATTGACATTCTTGAAATTTAATTTTTCCATTGCAGCCTTGTTTACAACACTTCACTAAAGTGGATAAAGTCGAAAAAACAGTTATAAAGTTTATAAAACGATATATGCAGTTTCAGAATTTTCCAGCACTATGATTTCACTACACTTGGAACAAGATTATGAAACAACCGGTATTTCTGCGAGTTTAGTAGTCCGATCGACTTGAAATTTTCACAGGTTATTCCTGAGATGTTATACTTTCGTATGAAACATTTTCAGAAAAATGATTTTTTTCGACCTGATGACTGATCCTGCCCCCTTAAACGATAGAAATTTCCATTTGTAGCTCTTAAACGAAAATTAAAGATGGAATTTAGTACAATTCCTGCAGCAAGAAAAATGTACAACTACCGCGAAATTGCAACTACAGAAGATACACAAATTTTCATTTCTGTACTCCAATGAGAAAAATTCCTCATAGAAAGAGAATGAGTTCTTGGAAAGACAATTTGATCCATCAGTATAATCAGAAGACAAGGACAAGTTGTAAAAGAAAAAAAAAAAAATATTTGTAACGACGAACCGGGCTGAAAAAAAATTTCTTTAAAATGCTTTACAAATAATATTTTTTCGCCGAGTTGCAGCATTTTGTATTTAAAATTGCAGTTTATTTTATATTTGATCATTTTCAGGTGATTCAGTCCCGACGAGTACTTTACGTTGGACAACTATATTTACACGAAGTTCAAAAAAGTGATGTGCAGTTTCTATTACTTAATAAAAGATAAACGATAAAGTTATTGGCTTGGTAAGAGCAATTGTTTGCGAACAAGTAATCATTGAACGCTTTACTAGTTCAAAAAAAACATTTTGATGCCACTGCTTCCATTAAAATCCATCCATTGCTCGCTGAAAACTTGGGAAAATATTATTCTTTCAAACGTATTATGCTTTCAATGAGGCAGTACTGTGGGGATTGCTTTAAGAACAATATTTCCATTGACGAGTAAATGGGCCGCTTTCATAATTATGAAATTATTCATGAAAATATAAAGTAAGCTTCATACATAAATCTATACGAGTGATTAGTTTAACATAATAGCTTGAATCTCTCCGGTGAGATAGCCATTACACGAGCTTGGTCCTCGAGAGGGATAAGAGGGGTTGGATTTCTATTTCTCTCGTGTGTCCGAAACGACAAATCTCTGTTAAGTGAGATTTGTAGTCACGAGACGGGTATGGAGGGAGGAGCGCAGCTTTCGCTGTCTCGGCGAAGGGAATCCGAGAGAACGTCGACGCGTAGCGCGCCTCCTCGGACCCGGATGTGCTTCTCTCTCTCTCTCTCTCTCTCTCTCTCTCTCTCTCTCTCTCTCTTTCTCGCTCTCTTTCTCTCTTTCTCTTTCGCAAAAGCTACCCGGCGTTACAGTGCAGTTGTGACTCAAAAAGTCTCATAACTCAAAACATGCGCTCATGGAACCTGGGTTGTGCAGTGTCCTCTCCCTCCTACAGCGAGCACTTCCGGTGTACGCGAGCGTTGCCACAGAGCCTTATATCCCGTGCCAGAATTCTCTCTCGTTTTCTCGCTTCCCCGCACTCCTTCCACCTCCGTATACGCATAGTAACTCCACCTAACAGCTCCTCACAATTTATTCCATCTTCAATTACGAGTTCTCTTTTCTAACGTTGTTAAATTATTTTCCAGACAGAAATATTCAATTAAGTCGAAAAATCGTTATTTTTACGTTGTCAAAAACTATTTATATTCTTAAAAATTCTCACAAATGTTATATTTTATATTTAAAACTTTCTTAAGACTTTATAATACGGTTAGCTGGTTTAGTCGGATTATTTAATTCCTCTCGTTGACCCAGTGCTGCATTTAATATTTTAGCGAGTAATTAATTAATTAATGAAAAGAAAGTTTATATCGCGATCAATATGACTGTCGAGACCGTCAATAATACATAAGACCATTAAAAGAAATGGCATTTCCTAAATTTTTTTTAAGTGTCGACAGTGAGAGGCATTTGTCCAAGAAATCCCGTTACTCTGTCTTACGCCGTTATTCTTCCACTCAGGCACCTGTTACTATGTTGGTTAATGTTCGCTCGAGTGAACACGCTCGCACCCTTTTTTCAAAATATTTTCTCACTGGCTCTCTTCATACTCTTACTCTTCAAAGCCAGTGTTGAATAATTGGTGTTGTGTAACGCGATTGATCTCGAGGATTCGGCTAGAGAATTGGGCAAAAGGAAGTTTCTTCGATCGTGACAAGCTTCGTGCTATATAAAGATCGGTTGACGATCGATGAATAAAACAGTTGTTGTCATAGATCCATTGGAGTAAGGTCCTGGTGTTAGAGATCTAGTTTTTTGCATTGATACTTCGACGCGATGATTTTCAATAAAGTTCGTGAGAGTTTTCAATCGTTTTTAAATATTAACAAAACAAGAAAATGATAATTAATGAATTTTTTTTTGCATTCCATTGACAAACAGATTGTGACACTTTTTTTCGTCTTGACGCTGTGCATACTGTACGCGAGAGGGGACGGTCACGCTCACTCTTTTCAACACTTCAACGGTCCGGTGACGGGTGATGTTCATGAAGTCACCTGGTCGGACAAACACGGTCGTCATCATGAAGATTATGTGGCTCATCCACATTATGAGTTCGCGTACGGAGTCGAGGATCACCACACCGGTGATTATCACGGACAAAAGGAACATCGAGATGGTAAGCTACTGACTCGCATTTTCTCTTTGCCACCGCTAGAGAGCATACCACACACTTTTTTAATCTTGAAAATCATTGGTGCGTATAGGAAAAGACGTGACCGGAGAGTACACTGTTAAAGAACCAGACGGTAACGTCAGAACGGTGAAGTACCACGCTGACGAGAGTGGATTCCACGCTCATGTACACAACAGTAATGGAGTTGATCATGGTCACTGACAAAGTAACACCATGATTAAGAGACCTTGAGGAGAAGAGCTAAATTCAATGTATTTAAACATAACTTAAATACAAACAAACTTTTTATTGTAAAATGTTGTTGTCATTCCTTTATATTTTGTTCTGCAACTATCAAGTGTTTGTAAATGTAATACTCTATAAAAACTCGAATGCAGTACGTTGAGTCAGACTTTAGAGAAGTCCAGAGAGCAAGCGGTCCGCATAAATTTGATCTGGCATCCGGAGAGCTTGCTTCACGCTAGGCCAAAGTAATCCTTTGTCAAAGGAACAGAGGGACCACTCACAGAGGCGATCGTTCGCCTCCGTCGCTCGAACCATTAGAATCGCTTCTATGTATGCGAACATTCTCATCCTCTCGACTGGTTTTATGCTGTTGCAAACGTGGATCCTGACTCCGAGAGGACACACAGTTCCAGTTTCCCATGGTAACTCCCAGATTTCTCTCAAAGGTTTATGTGAAATTCGTGGAGCAGAATCAGTCCAGAATGGTGGAAAATACCTCTTTGCAGTGGTCCCGGCAACGTGATATTATCGAAGGTTGAAGTGCCTGGCAGTCAAATGTCTATAATTTCGGAATTGATAACAACTTTGATAAATATTAATATATTTTACTTCTGTGTCATGATAAACACTTTTCTTGTTACACTCGTCGTTACCTTGTTACTCGGTAAGGGCTAACGAAGTAATTAGAGTCATCCAGATTACAATAGATATTCATAAGTTATTTTAAAACAATACTTCACCTTATCAATAATATAAAAACGATCTCTTCATCAATTTTTTAAATTAATTTTCAAGGAATTACATTGTTAATATGCTTTTCATCTAAACAATGCAACTTCGGACGATAACAATTTTGTTGTTCTTTCAATATTGTGAAAAATGAAGAATTATTGTTGCTATCCAAGATAATGTTCGGTACGAATATCTCATTATTGTATGAATGACCTTAAATGAGATAACTTTTATAGTTCCTGGAACATGGGAACTTTTGCATAACAATCCAAGTAGATACAACGAGTTTTACTTGCCACTTTCATGTCACAAAGCCACAAAAGTTTGTTTCTTTACCCCTTCTTCGATCCTGATTCTCACCGGGTTCTCCCAATTCGTCTCCCATTACGTTTCATAAGAAAAAAATATCTAAAAGCGTGAAATCTCAACAATCAATTTTTACATAACAATCGACTCGGAAGATTGTAGATTCGTCTAACTTAACATCAAAACTTTTCTGTCCCTTTCATTCACCCCTGATTCGGCGGCCATGAGGCGGGAGGGGGGGATTTTAAGGGGTCCTGGTATCATTCGAGTCTGTGGGAGCTTTTAGGGGGATTTAGAATAATCTATACATAATCGTATCCATGGTTAAGCGAAATAAGTAAAGATCGTAGGTTTATCTACCAGCAGTTTGCTAAACGTTTTCCACAAGATTTAGTCAGAATCTCCGAAGTGCTACACACTAAGTCATGATTACCCACAGTACGTCAGTGAGATGAGTCAAAATGGCGTAAAGTGGTGTCAATATTATTTACGATTCGTTTCGTTCAACTATTATCATGTTTTCATCTTACAAATAGTGAATATTGAGAATTAATTGAGACACTGGTCACGAATGATACATCTACTTTAATCAATTGTTGAGTTTATTATGTCGTGTTATATGATACAGCACATTTGTATTTAATTGTTGTAGATACCTTAAACAATTTATCCCTAAATACTTTCAATGTAAACGTATGAACCGTTATTAATTGTTTTCTCGTCTCAGCCAACAGAGTCCCATTCTTGATCTTCATGATGAAGAATAATCTGTTTTATTCAATGAGTGATGCGTACATTGCCAAAATAATAAAAAAATGAGGTAAAGCATAATGTATTGTTAGACTATAGATCTCTTGAATCATCGCTGATAACGTTTCAATCTCCTGCGCTTCCGGCAGAAGAACTGACTCACCTGTACCCAAGTTCGTAGAACAATGGACACCTTATTCCCCAGCACGACAAGGACGATAGTATTATTGCAGTTGCATCTTAATTAATTTCTGTCAGCTTGCACACTTCTCGTTCTCCGCAGAACATATTATACTTGCCAGAACGACGAGAATCTTAATATAAATTATTGGAAACAGTTGAAAAGTGCAGTGCAAATATCCGATAAGCGGTGAATTCATGGAACTCTAGTGCATGGCAATGACACGACGAGAAGAAATTTATCAAAGTAGTAGAAACGTCGTGATCCATAGTAGGTAGAGCGATTCCAGCGAGTGTAATGTCAAGCATCCACATTAAACCAAGGCGAAATCTCAAAATTTCCACACATCAGCTATATTTTGCTCTTACTCCGCCGTGGAGCGCTATTTAGTTTTATCTCTCTCGCGCTCATATACGTTTCGGTTTCCCTGTACGGGAAACTGAAGGCGCAGGCATTGTGAACTTCTAACGAACGACTATGCGGAGTAGATATGCAGTAGATTGCAAGGATTGGTTGTATCCTCTTGACGCTCTTCATCTCTGCTATCTCGGCAACGTACCAAGTGGTACATCGATTTCCACTGTTACTGCTTTCGGTAGTAAATCCAGTCGGCAGGTACAATGGCCGCTTGTGGTTTAGAAGACGATCTCGGAACAGCAAAGACGATGAGACGGGTCCCAATGTTGAGTTGTACTTACCTTCAACGTTCAAGAAGTAACTCGAGCGTCAGCCTCGCACTCACTGTGACTGTAGGTAGTTTCTCTGGGGCGCTGGAAGCGTGAGGCAAGAGATGCGCGCTCACTTGTGCAACGAGAGGGACTCTCCAACCCCGAATTGTAATTGCACTTTAATTAAGCCGTAATTTAAGGACGTAGCTTGCTCGCGCTCTCACTGGGTAGCTGGATAGGTCCTAGTTCTCTGTTAGAGAAAGAGAGGCAGGGAGAGAGAGAGAGAGCGAGAAAGAGAGAAAGAAAGAGAGAGAGACAGTGAGAGAGAGAGAGAGAGAGAGAGAGAGAGAGAGAGAGAGAGAGAGAGAGAGAGAGAGAGAGAATTGGATATGGACTAACATCCGCGAGGGAGGAAGCAAGTCGTACTACCGGGGCGTACCGGGGTTTGGAACAGTAATTCGAACTATTCGACGTAGTACCCTCGTGGACAAACCCCGAAGCCGGTTTGTAGATGTGAGGAACACAGCTCGAAAGTACCATTATAGCGATCCTCTTCCTGTGTACCCTTTGCGCTCGCTCGCCGGTAGCCACGCTCTTCCTCGACGCTTGCCCGGCATCGGCTTTCGAATGAAACCCCCCCCCGACGAGCTCACCCCACGCCGCACACCGTTGCCGACTCCTAACACTGTTCCTGCAAGTCTGTCTCTCTCTCTGTCTCCCTGTCTCTCTCTCTCTCTCTCTTTCTCTTTCTCTCCCTCTCTGTTCAACCTCCCGCCAATTCATATGCAAATGAAAAGCACCGACCTCGAGGCATTGTTCGCACCGAGTTCCCGGTGTCCTCCGGACTTGACTTACTACGCGAATTTCCTGAAAACTCTAACGGGGCAAGGTATACCCGTGTAATTGATACTCACTCGCTCCTCCCCAACCCTAGGAAACCGTTTCTCCAGCGCACTCTATCTTTATATTTCTCTCGCTTAGCTCTATCGTGTGAAACCGACACCCTCTGCCTCGCACCAATTCTCACAACGAGTATAAACCACCGCGAGAAACGGTGAATTTCGGACCTTTTCTTTGCTCGTTTACTGTTACTTTTAACTAGTCCAGCTTTTGGAGGAACGCAAGGTGTTTTTTCCCCACCCCCCTCACCAGCCTTTCGATTGGTTGCTTATAACGGTCTTGATCAGGTAAAAATATCCCCGATTCTGTCTACAAAAAATTGTAGGAGCTTTATCATTTTGAAAAAAATGGAAAATATCGTTAAAAATGAAATTTTTTTTCACAATTTGATACATTTGGATTTAGAGATCTTTTACTTGTAGTTTTAAGAGATAAAAGCCAGTTATTTCACATGGGCAAAGACCATTTGAGCTCTGATTGGGGTGGCAACATTTCTGGCAATGAAAAAGGGCTCACGCTTGATGGTTTAAACGATAGGAATATTCGAATATTGTCACTCGGAAAGTTTTAGATCGCTAACTCTATTACAGAGTAAAACTTTTAATACCCAGAAAGATATTGGAGTAATAACTTTATCAGAGAATAAAACGTGTGCGCGCAAAAATAAGTTTTGTCAAGCATTGTAGAGGATTTCCGTACGATGCGATGGCCGGTTTCCTTGATAGCAGTATCGTTGGACTTATTTCCAACATCCTCTCCGTCTTTCGAACCACCAGGAAGAGCCAATCCATCTTAGGAATTTTCCTCCATTTCTCGACACTTTCACATCATCTATCATTTTTAAGTGAACTTTTTTTTAAAATGCTTTTATCTATTTTACGGAATTGTAAGCACTGCCGGATATCCCCCGATGAACACAGATTTGCAAAATGTATTCAAAATATGTGTATATATGGAACATCTCTATCTTGCAGACCATTGATTCAATGTAAAGTTTGTCCATTGAAACATTTATCTCTCTGTATTATAAAAGTATCTTGCTGCCGTCGATACTGCCCTATCAAGAATCTAGAAAGAAACATTTCTGTATCATTTACAGACAGATACTCGCGGACACTCACATGATTCGCAAATTCTCATAGATACTCACCGATACAATGTAAGCCTTCCCTGAAGCCCCCCTCCCAGGCCTCGTTTACTCTAAGGTCTCCTTTGAAGACCCCCTCCCAAGCTTTGTTTATTCTAAAGTCTTCTATGAAGATCTCCTCCCAGACCCTGTTTATTCTAAAAACTCCTTAGATGGCTCCCTCAGCCTCGGATAACTCTAAGCTTCCCTTGGAGCCCCCCCCCCTCTTGTGCCGAGGGACATGGGTTCAATAATAGTATCAGGAAAGTTGGGAGGTGTCAATGATAGCGACAGGGGAGCTCCAATGATACATTGCGAGAATTCTTAGCACCCGAACTTTACAAAACCTTACTATACATCTTAAAAGATATATCTAAAATATATATCAGATATACGAGTATCTATGATACATTTCAGATGTATATAATATATTTTCCAATAAAAAGTTCTACATCTTTTATATATCTTTCGATAGAAATATCTTCTGAGTAGGATAAATATCTACAAAAATATATTTGATTGTATATCGAAATGATATTTTGTTAGCGAATTTCGCTATGTCGAATTTAGTTGAGCAAAGAGTGTGCCTGAAATGTTGTGTTTTTAATAAAATGTCATGTGCGAAAGCGTTGAAAATGTTAACGGTAACCTACGGGGATTCGACAATGTCGAAAACACAAGCATACGAGTAGTACAAAGAGTTTAAAGCGGACCGTACCGTGATTGATTATTTGACACGTTCCGATCGTCCATCCACCTCTTTGACTTACGAAAACATTGAAAAAGTTAAGAAAATCGTGCTCGAAGATCGTCGTGTGAGCATCAGGGAGATAGCAGCCGATCTTGGTGTCTCGTTCGGATCGGTGTAGAGGTTTATGCACGATGTTTTGGTCATGGGACGAGTTCAAGCGCGGCTTGTGCCGAGAGTACTGATTTTTTTGCAGAAATGGCATCGCATTGCAGTCGCTAAAGAAATGCTTTCTTTGGGCCAAAATTTTATCGAAGGCGTTATTACCGGTGACGAGACATGGGTCTATGAATACGGCATCGAAACGAACCAACAATCATCGGAAAGGCGCTTCTCAGACGAGCCAAAACCCAATTGAGGCGGTAAAAGAGAATTCACAGAAGGAGCTGAAGGCGATTCCAAAATCGGCCTATGAAAAGTGTTTTAAAGATTGGAAGAAGCATTGGAATATGTGTATTGCTTACGATGGAGATTACTTTGAAGGGAATAAAATAAATATCGATTAATAATTGAACCGTTTTCGTTTTATTGACAAATTTCGGGTACTTTTTGATCGTAAGGTATCAATGAGGTTGGAGTACATTTATTTTTTTTGGAGAATATTGGGTATGAACTATAAAATTACATACTTGGCGTCTACTTTTTGAGAATCGTTGATCCCTCGAATATACAGGGTGGCCGATTTATCTGAAGACATTGAAATATTTCGAAAATTACACATCGGATCAAAAAAAGTTCTCAACAAAATTTGTTCGCCTAGAAGGGGGTCATCCAATGATACCAAATTCGATCCCTCACCCCTACCCCCTGGGGTGGGGGTGGGGGCAACTTTGAAATTGTAAATGGGAACCCCTATTTTTTATTGCAAATTCGGATTCCCCATAAAAAAATAAGTAACTTTTATCTGAAACATTTTTTTTCGATTCGTGATAGATGGCGGTGTAATCGAAAGGGACCTGATTTTTGCGAATATCTCCAGAAATTACACATCGGATCGAAAAAAGAAAGAACACATGTTTAATTTTTCAAGAAGCTATTCAGCGATACGAAACTCGATCCACCCTCCCCCCCTATCCCTACCCCCTGGGGTTGGGGTGGGGGTAACTTTGAAATCGTAAATGGGAATCTTTATTTTTTATTGCAGATTCGGATTCCCCATAAAAAAATAAGTAACTTTTATCTGAAACACTTTTTTTCGATTCGTGATAGATGGCGCTGTAATCGCAAGGGACCTGATTTTTGCGAATATCTCGAGAAATTACACATCGGATCGAAAAAAAAAAAAAAAACATGTTTAATTTTTCGAAAAGCTATTCAACGATACGAAACTCGATCCACCCTCCCCCCATCCTTACCTCATTGTCGTGAAAATAGAAGTTGCTTCAAAATCGTGATTGGAAAACCCTATTTTTTCCCTAGTTTTCCATGACAAAATCCATTGATTTGACTTTATTGTTGATATGAAATTTTCTCACGCATGGCGCTGCAATCGAAAGCATGTATTCGTTTATCAATAAGTTAACAACTACTTTTAGCGTTACCCAGGAACAACGACGTGGACGTAGTAGTTTTTGTTCCTATCGGGGTGCTTGTTTTAGGTGAGTCCCCTTGCCTCTCACCATCGGGGTGCTTGTTTTAGGTTAGTTTTTTTATGGGGAATCCGAATCTGTAATAAAAAATAGGGGTTCCCATTTACGATTTCAAAGTTGCCCTCACCCCCACCCCAGGGGGTAGGGGTGAGGGGTTGACTTTGGTATCATTGGATGACCCTCTTCCAGGCGAACAAAATTTTTCAGAACTTTATTTGATCCGATGCGTAGTTTTCGAAATATTTCAATGTCTTCAGATAAATCGGCCACCCTGTATACAAGCGGAGAATACGACTATCCAGCACTGTATCCCGTTCTATTCTATGATGTTGTCTCGATGAGTAAAGGTATTTAAAAAAAAAGATTCCAGTGAAAAGAAAGGAACGTGGGCATCCTTTTTTTAGGGATTTTACTTCGCATCCTCCAACGACTTGGGTAACAAAGGCGGTTGTCGCGACTGTGGTTGTCAGTACTTTTTTCAGAGTTTCTAGTCTCTTGGGCACGATCTTTGCACCCTACAATACATATACAGTCGTTTCGATGCGATTCTTGTTCATATCGTAGAGGAGAAAACTTTCCAAATATACCGAAGGACAATCGTAGAACGATTCACAGGATTTTTCGTACACTTGAGATTGCACGGGACTATCTCTTTATATGCATGGTGTAGATATTTTGTACTTTTCTATCCGTTTCAGAGTCACCTAGATTGTGAACAACGGGTTTCTTGAACCGTGGCCAGTTACATTAGCATGCAGACATCGTAGACAGGGAATCGCACACGACAGTTTCAATATAAAGAATCAAAAGCAGCACTGTGTATTCGTTTTCTCCGCTACCCTTCACGTTACATGACTTTTAGTCTCGTATCATCATTTTCAAGAGATCCGGATTCGCACAATGGCTCTTCGTGCCTTTGCCAGTGAATATCGATGTCGGAAAACACGCAGTGAAGAAATATTTCTTGACGCGTGACTGCGAAACCTTTAGAGCTGCTTTTTTTCATTCACAGTCTTTCACTCAGAAACCAATAAATCGATAAATAAATCACATATCTGTCTCAACGCTAACGTTACGAGCTACCGAAAATTATACCAACGTAATATTCAAAGTTACCTGTGAACTAGTCATTGCAAATGATCTTGTAACAGGTATCAGAATAATTCAATTTTAAATTGCAAGCATTGTCAATAATCCGATGGTAAAAATAAACTTTTTGCTGTATCCATACAAGTGTCACACTCATAACCGGTGTCAATAGCTAACGTCAGTTTGCATTATAACTTACTTCTCATCAAATCCTCAAGCAATCAACTACTCAGTGTCTCTTTAAGTTTTTAAGAATGTGTCTAGTGACTAACCAGTGGAAAGTAAGAAGTGTTGTCCTCTTTATGTGTTCACGACGATTTTTACGTGTCGATTCTAAATCTTAAATTTATTCATTAAGGCGATCGACCAAATGTACGTAGTCTTGAATGAAATCTTAAGTTTTAAATATTGTTATTAAATCTCGACCGTACTTGCCGATATTTCTTACAAGAAAATGAAACCCCAAGATCGAGAATTTAACAGTTACGTTTACGTTAAAATTGCTTTCTCGACACCTCAATCAGATAATTAACAATCTTTTCTATGCTAGCTGATCATAAAATCGTTACTTTTACATCAGATCCTGAGGATTCCAATGAACTCATAAAAAATGTATCGTGCCGTATAATTCTTATACATAGAATCAAATGACATGCAAACAGCCTAAATCAACTATAGTTGCAAGTGATTCATTAAACTCACAACATAATCTCGACAACTCATCGAAACCGGATCAAATAAGCAACCTTGTATAACTTATCGTGAATAAATTATCTCAATCAGTTAAATTTATAGACCTGCTCTTCTGACTTTATCGGTAGAATGATTTTTTCAATGTCTACATCTTTTATATTAATCCGTTTTAACGCATCAATTAACAAATCGTTATTTGACAACGACGCAACCGATAAATCTCTTTAATCGAACAACCATTCCTACATATATTTCACTTGTGTCATTCGCCCGAGACGCAATAGATCGAAAAGCTATTTTTTTTCAAGTATTTCGAGATGTGTAAAAGTCGAGGGCACTTTTGTCTAGAACCCGTCGAGTTTCTCACAAAAATTATGTGCTACGGTTTTTTTTTAAAAAGGAAATGTCGTCTCCCGTCGAGCATTTGAATGATCGTCGTTCTACCGCATACGTCAGAGTGAATAATAAAAAATGATAATGTCAGAGATATTCTAAGAGAAGAGGGCAAAGAGCTTCGAGAGAAAGAAGAGAGTGAATACTTGTGGGTTACCGAGGCACGAAAAACCACTTTCCGCGCGTCTGACGTATACGCAAGAAAATTTTTCCTCTGCGAGACAAGTCAGCGAGAGAAGGCGACGATCTTGTCATTTCGAGTGTTCGAGCGACGGGTAACCGTCTCTCGCCCCTCGTTTAATTTTTTCAAGTTCTATTGTTAACGTGTCTTAGCTCCAACGGGACAATCAGCAATTAATGAAGAGCTTACTTCGTTGTGAATTTAAAAAGTAAATTTACGAATATTGAATCACTTTCGACTCAATTTTAATTAAAAAATTCGATCAACGAGCAATGTTAAAATGCCTTTTGTTAATTCAATTTGTATATCAAACAACGTTTTTCAGTCATCGGTATGTTAATTATTAAAAATGATTTTTATTTTTTCTTTTTTTAAGATAATATTACGCCGTGCGTGGTATTGTAACGATTGATTATGCAAATCTCTAACGTAAACTAATGGTAACTGGGTAACCACCCAGTTGGTTGATCAAATGTGATGTGAACTTTGGACAACTCGATCAAGGTCAATTCGTTGTTTCTGAAAAAGAATTTTCGTTAACTTTTATAAATTCATTTAGTTCATAGAAGCGTTTTACCGAATTCTGTCAAAAGATGTTTTTGCAATCCATAGCAAAGTCACTTTTGCAAACATTAATAACGAAAAATCGAGGCGAGATACGTAGATCGACACTCAACGCACAACTCCCATAATTTTATCCATGGGGTAGTGAAGCGTTAAAAAGAAAACAAATTAAATGAATCCTCCTGAAAGGCGTTAATCCGATTACTTTTAGCACCGATAAATTAGTGACGAAATTCTAATGTAAAATGCATATTAAACGCATTTTACATTGGAATCCAATTATCCGTTTACGAAGCAGCAAATCCTATCCTGTTGTCTTTCGAAATGTGTATCGATAATTATATGCTGTAGAATTGTTTATTCCCGTTTTTTCGTGGGACGAAACCAAAGCGTAGAATGTAAACCAGATACCGTGTTACGTGTTTAAGGGTGTTCGTGTACACAAAAGATATAAAACCTTTTTCTTTAGTTCGTAGAAATCAAGTGAGACACGAGGGAGTTGTGGCTACTGAGAGGACTTTGTAATACCTTTGACAAATGGAGGTAATTATCGGTTTGGAAATTCATCGATTGACTTTAACTTGTCTTTTCTTTTTTTTATGAGCATCTTTCCCCTATTGAAGTTTTCTTTTTTTCTGTGTAGTTTTCTAACCTGGACGCGAGAGATATCACGTGTACGATATGTTCGAGGCAAGCGAGTGAATCAATTTTAATGTAGAAATTATTCACTCGCCGAGATAGCTAATTCTTATTGATCCATTGAACCCGCAGCGGCTATTACGAATAAAATAGAGAAGCTGCAGAACGTGAATTCGAGCACACGAACTCTACTAGAAAATTTGTAGCGTCACTTCCGGCACGAATCACGCACTGCTATGACTGTCATGAGCCATACTTGCCATGACAAGGCCTTAAAATTATCCAAATCGCGCCAGATTTTTATCGTTTCATCTACGACAAACAAAGCGCTTCGTTAAAATTATATGTAACAATGACGAAAGTAAAAAAAAACACTTTATCTCATAGCTATTTGATATTACGAAAAAAATCAATTCTCGTGGAAATATTTTCTTATAACTGCATGTAGCGATCGTGTACTCATTACCTATTTTGCAATATCTTACACCACCGTGGCCTTAACCCGCTTATGAAAGAAATTCACAAGACTTATCGCCGGAAAAAGAATCGCAGGCGTGCATGACGTAGTACCAGAAATGTAGGCGAATAGCGTTATTCGCTGAGGACACAGCCCACGCTCTCACAAGGAAGCATAGTTTGGTTCCCCCCTCTGATTTTGATAAAACTCACGTATGTTGTAGAGCATCGAAAACTAAAATACACGTACTTTTTTTTTTATCGGCTGAAAAACATTTCTAAGGGGTGAAATCGCCCTCGAAAGTTAGGGGTGATTATGCAGTTTCACCCTTGCAAATGAATTTTTTTCTTCAACTTCACGTGGAATTTTTATTGTCTTCAATGAGGAGTATTTTGGTTTTTGTTTCATTAAAATCGGTTGACGCCTTCTGGGTGAAACTGCATTATAACCCCTTGACATGCCTAACTTTGAAGGGCGATTTCACCCCTTAGAAATGTTTTTCCACCGATAAAAAAAACACGTGTCTTTTAGTTTTCGATGTTCTACACATACGTAAGTTTCATCAAAATCGGAGGGGGACATCAAACTATCTTTCCTTGTCATTGACACGACGTGAGGTGAGCGATAGGATGATGAGAGGGTTAAAGTTCGTGTTCGTGTAGATCTATATGAAGGAAGTCAATTGCATTAATAATATTATTGAAATATTGATGAAAGTCTACCGTAGGATGTCGAATTCAGTTTAGTCCTAATCGATCTTAAGCTTAATCCTTGTATAAGATTCTGAGATATAATTTCACAACTAATTACGTGATGACGATTTTGAATAATGATATTACACTAAAGAAAAAAAAACTATTAACTCATAATCGTGCCAAAGTGATTTGTAAATACAATATTTTATAAAAATATTATACAATATTTTTATAAATTTGATAAGGGTTTTTTTTATTTATAAGGAGGATGTAACGTTAAAAAAGATTGCTTTTATATTATTATTCATTTATTACTATTTCTATGCGTTATTTAGCACTTGGGGCACTGATCTGTGGAAAGTAATATCAAAGTGACACATAAAATTTCTATTTTAGCGAGAATAAACTTCGACATCTGTGACGTTATCGATCGAATACAAATTGTTTGTTATCGAAGAGAGTAGCAATAGAGAGCTGAATACGAATTAATAATTAAAGATATCGCATCATATCCCTATTCCAACTCGTTAAAATGCTTTAACTCGTATCGAGTTTACGATTAGTCAACTATACGTCAATAACATTTAGGTATTATAAATATGAAAACGAACGTTGTATCTTATTAGTGCTTGGTCTCGCAAGGGCTCCGCGACAAAATATATTTGATAAAATAATATCTCGATGACAAAATATCTGTGCGATAAAATATCTCTGTAACGAAATAACTTTGCGACGATATATCTCTGTAACAAAATAACTTTGTACATAATATCAATTGCAATATTCCAATGCTTCTTTCCGTAGAAAATGGTAACATTCCACTTTTTCCACAACTGAATTTTGAATTTCAGGAAGATCTTTTACTCTCACTCTTTGTACGCGTCGTCGTATACCAGCTACAGAAGGCAACGATGCAGCAACAGGCTCAATTAATTTCGATGTTGATGCAACAACTGCACCACCTTTATTGTCGTTTGATTTTTTCGCCCGCTTCTTCAATTTAATCGTCGTCTTTTTAACTCCCAACTTTGCATCCTTAGGACCACGATTGATATGTTCGGTTTCTTTCGCAACGACTCCTAATAATGAAAATATATTTCAATAACTCTTATATATACGTACATACATAGATACTACTTCCGATTACTATATTTACAAAATATTTTTACCATTCCGTTTGCTCGTCGTTGTGTGTACTCTACCGCAACAATGAAACTTACGATTTTCAACGCATCGCCAAATTACCCTTTCGTAATTTTAACTCACGATATTGCGCAAATATCCATTTAACACTAATAACAGCTTTCCTTTCTGATTCTTGAACATTTTCAAACTCATTTCTTTCAATTATACAGAACACTTTGTCTAACAACACCGATAACACGACTGTACTTCTCAATAATAAGAATGCCAATGACTCACCAATTTACGAATAATTCTAATCGATAATTCTAATTTCATTAGTATCGGCGGGAATCGAACCCCGGATTCACTGATCGTGAACCGAGCACGCTGGCAACGTGCCTTTGCTTCTGCTTGATAAGAAGTTACTTGGGCACCGAATTATTTTGTCGCAAAGATTATTTCTTATGAAAATATTTGGAAAGTTATAATAAAAAAGTGTTTAGGTATAAAAGTATTTGTAAAAATAAATCTGAAAATGAGGAAACAATTTATAATATCGATTTAGTTACATAATTATTTAAATTACAATATATTTTTTTTATTATCAGGTGGGTGATATCTTCTTTTGCGTTAAAAGTCTTTGGTACGATTTTCTACCTTGTTCTATGGGATATCAAGATAAACTTTCGACTAAAAAAAACATAATCAACGTAATTTCAAATTAAACATTTTAATATCACGGAGTACTTAGTACTTTTGTCACATACTTTAACTATTGATCAGAAATATTAAACTTACATGAAAGTGATTACATGTACTGTGCAACCTAATAAAAATCTTTCTGAAAATAATACTTACTGGTATATATTCAGGAAAAATATTGATCAATACGGCGATAATTACGCGTCAAGCAAACAAACAATTGAACATTACAGACGTCCTATAGCACTCTATCGTCAATGTAAGCTATTTTTTTTTAAATGGTGAAAGAAGTAAACGCGCCACCATGTATTGTGAAAAAAAAAATTGTGTGTCCTACAAAAACATCAAGTATCACAACAATCTCATTATCACAACTAGTTTTGTTGATCGTAATAATAGCAGTGACATTTCGATATACAAAAATCGATTGTCAATCATTTTTTTCTACATTTCCAAATCAAAATACAAAGCACATGACTTGACAGATTCTATGTAAGGGAGATGTACCGGTTGTGGTGAACCTTAAGCTTTTTCAAACTTTAAAGATTTGCGGTTAGAAAAACAATAATAAAAATGGCCTCGTTCTTATGTCGCCTGACTCGGTATAAAACATAAATTTATATTTTTATCATTAGAATGTTAAAGTTTCTCTGATAAATTACAAAATTAGTGAATTAGTGATCACGTATATACTTTTAACGATTTTTAACATATCTTAGCACAAAGACTTTACGTTTATACAAAGTACTGTCATATTACTTTTATATAATCATTAAATGACTTTGGAAAAGTGACTAATTCTATTAAATAGCAAGGATAGCCATAAATGGTTTCGCAGGGGTCACAATCGGTACATCTACTCTAAAAAATTTTGTTAAAATTACTTTAACAATTTCAAAAAACATTTGGATTTTACAAAATGTCCTCCAATCAACTGACTATGATGATTAATCTTTGTTGATGTTGACTTTATATAGATATCTTGGTTATTGCGTTGCAGTTAAGCTATCTAAAACTTTAAAGATTTGCGATTAGAAAAACACTAATTAAAATAGCCCCGTTCTTATATCGTTCTACTCATAATAAAACGAAATTTTATATTCTCACAATTAGAATATTAAAGTTTCTCTGATAAATTACAAAATTAGTGAATAGTTACAAAGTTGATAATTTCATTATCTGCGACCATAGATGCGTTTAACGATTTTTAACATCTTTAAACACGTTACGTTTATACAAAGTGCAGGCATATTACGTTTATACAATCATTGAATGACTTTGGAAAAGTCGCTAATTTTATGAAAAAGTAGGGATGGGCATGAATGGTTTACCAGAGTCACAATCGGTACATTTATCGCTACTTTATAAAATTCTGTTAAGAAAACTTTAGTAATTTCGAAGGACATTGGGGTCTAAAAAAAAATCTTCCCCAATCAACTAATCGCAGTGAACCGCATAACTGTCATCATTTTCTTTTTTTTTTGCCCGGCGGGCAATCAGGGATTAAAAAATATCTCCCATCAATTTTCATAATTTATTCCATTGCTTATTTTTTTTATTTAAAAAATGCGGCTTTTAGTTAAATGCGAAAAACTTGGATATTTTACGGTGAACCGAAAATAAGAAAAAAATAATTTCTGAAAATAATATTATTAACTATTACAAGTAATACGTAGATAACAACTTTCAGGCTGTTATTCAGTTCGTTTTCTCATGGTATATATTTCATTTAAATATTTACAATACGATAATAAACTAATCTCAGAGTAGAATCGGGGCTGGATGCTTATCGATGCTCGGTCGTAAGCTGAGTTTATTTTTGCGGTCTGCTATGTCGTGCGGTTAATGGCTTCATCATCTTCTCTCCTCTGGGCAAGCGTGCACGTGTAATTGCTTCGACGACGCCACCATGCTGCAACTACCGACGGTATAATTGGAGCGTAAAGTTCCTGAGCATGTGGTGTATTGTATGCATACAAATGTGGAGTCTTCTCGAAGAAAGAGTGAGGAACGATAAGGGAAAACCTAGATGATTAGAATCGAGGGGCTCTCGAGCTTGAGAAACGAATAATAACAATGAGCGAAGTAACAAGAAGTCTGATCGGTAAAATTTTGTAAGACGTATCGAAGCTGCGATTGACTTATATCGTATTTAAATAAAAATAATTTTTAATCGTAGAAAATATATTGTAATAATAAATTCAACGAACCGTTTTGCAAACCCCAGGATATAAAATTTTTTTATTACTTCAGGAAGTAACCAACAGACGTTTTCATTTCGTCTTCGCAGGACATACTATTGAATAAAAAATTTAAATGATCAGAGTATTACCAAGTGAAACGGAAGGAACCGCAGAGTTTTTTTTTCTTTCGTTTACTATAACTTCACTATCTCGTATTTCATTGCTGCTCTTAGTAGCTTTAGGTGCAGAGAAAATGCTTTCTTCCCATCAACGACTTTTGTTCGATTATTCAAATTTCGCTGATACTCGCCAAAGTAGAGCTTTTCTTGGTTGTACTGGCGAAGCAGTCTTTCACCGAAGTTTCTCCTTGCTTTTCTTTCGGTACAATTGGAGGGTGATAGTCGGGAATAAGCTGACTTTGGTGCGGTAGAAACGGAAGAGGTCGCTGAAGAATGATGAAAAACGAAGCTTTGGAATAATTCACTGGAGGCAACGTGTTGGCTCTGCGGGGAGACGAAAGAGGAAAGGAGAGAAACTACCGGCGAAGAAGCAAGCGCGAGGCTCGTCTCCCTCAATGGCAGAACCGTAGTTTTGCATAAGACGAGAGAGATGGAACCAAAACCCGAGTTTAGCGGGAACGAGGAACGCGGCATAAGGACGAAGGTGGAAAGGAAATGCCGATCGATCTGACCCCACCGAGTTGCTTGCACGACGTTATTTTTGCGCCCCGAGTCTCCGTCCTTCCCCCATATCCCTTTGCCTTCGTTCTCTTTCTCATTTTACTCCTTCCCACTTTTCTGAATATTCATAAAACAATGATTTGTGGTTTACTGCAGCACCGGCGCCGCGATGTTTCCCGTCCAATTCATTTGTCTCCCGCTCGCCTTCGTATACCCGCCCTCACGTAACGGTTGCCACTGTTACGAGCCCTTTTTACGCATTGTCGCGATTATCAGTTACACGAAGGTCGTAATGCCGTTGTGTATGAGGTTTTATTTTTCTCCCTCGCATTTTATTATTTTTACCATTCTCCAGCTACATTCATGACACTGGCAAAGTCTCCTCAAGAGTTTTCAGTACTGTTCGAGGCGTTGATTTTGATTTATTTTAATTTTAACATCATTACACGATTATTTGTCATCTTACGTATAATATTCATTCGGAGTGCAGCTTTTTAATAACAAATATTTCAAGTTAAATTCTTTGTGTCTGAGAACGAAACTTTTTTAGTTTCATAAAAATGAAAATTCTATAAAATCCGAACGGTTGTATGAATTACGATTAATGTCTTAGGAGAGCAGAAACAATTTTTTTTACACACCCTACTATAGATATCTACAAAAAAAAACATCTTCTACTGATAGCTTGATTCATTTTGACATTATTCCGGATCCTTCAGAGTGTTGTGAACGAATGAACGTTGTAAAAAAAATGTTACTCATCAGAAACGGATTTGAGGAAAAGGGTTGAAGAGAAATATACGTGAAAAAGTGCGAGCGAGTAACACCAGTTCATCAGATGAGATTTTAGGGCTCTTAATCAGGTCGAGAAAGATGCGAGTAGTTCTCAAACAAAGTAATTTCCGAACCTCTCATCCGAACCTATTCCTCATCTCTGTTATACCGTCTTTCTCTCTCTCTCTCTCTCTCCCTCTCGTACTCTCATCACCCGAAAGTACTACGCGTATGATGTACACGTGTTCCGTACATATATGAACTTCACTAGCGAGAGAAGTTTCAAATAGCTCAACGTCCGGAAGGCTTCTGACATTTCTGTTGTTCGATGTTAAAACTCCTTCGACAGCGTCTTGGTCAACTTGTCGAGGTCTTGACGTCATCCGCGTCTCTGTAGATTTTATGGATGCCTACTTATCTACCTGTATGTCGTAGAACCGGTTTAATCGCTGCTTTTCGACATCCCCTATCTCAAAGTTATGGCATAGGCAAAAAAGTTTGCTGGGATTATCCGAGAGAATCCTCCGAGCGTGAAGAGAGGAATGTGTCAGAACAGCCAAGAGCAAAACGAGATGTGGAAGAGGCGGATACAGAGGGATGCGTTTGCCGCTTGTCTTGCCTTATTGTTGCCCATTGAAACACAGAGGCTTGGAAAACAAGGGTGAATTGCCACTGCCATCGCTCATAACCCTCCGTCGCGATGTAAAGGAATTTCAATGAAACAAGTTGGGAGAGGGAGTACGAGTAGATGAAGGTGCAGAATAGAAACGAAAATGCTGTTCAGCCCGACGCATGTACAAGATAGGCTCGTGTGTCAGTACAAGTTTTCATCCCTATACCAACCTGTAGGCACTCAGTGTTTCCTCTCCCCTGAATGCATGATGGAAATTTATATCACACGTTTTCTCCGCATCCTTCAAGTCGGGGGAGCTGTCACTCTCTTCGAGATAATAGAAAATTCCGTACGGTTCGTGTCACTACGTTCCAAGTATGTGTTATACTGAGTATGAAAAATGATCATTATAATTTTTCAACATTCAGCTTGGATCACGCGATAAAAAAAAAGTTGGGGATAAAATGGAATATTCAATGTGTGTGTACGCGCGCGCGTGTATATGTGAGATGGAGAAAGAGAGGTCAAGAGTAAAAAGAGGTCAATGGACGAGTATCGTCATGAAATTCTTAAGAACTCTGTTAAAAGATCTTATCCTAGAAGGTAACAACGATGGGGCATTAGGAAATTTGTCCTCCACCTCGTTTCTACCGCGTCCTCGTCATTTAAGGATTCACGACGGCAGCACTCTCGCGCTTCGCTAAATTCGTGTCTCCTGTCGTATGAGTTTGGCAACAGCAGGAGATGGCTGTGCTGCAGCAGACGTCCGGCTTCGGAAACCCTCGTTACAATGTGCAGAGGAAAACGGGAAAGGATAAATCGGGGGTGGAACGAAATATTCTCCATCCGTGAACTTTTTGTGGATTGTCAATGCAGGATTTACTTTACTACTCGTATTCGAGCGACTGGCGTTTCGTAAATATCACTAAAATTTCTATTTGTATACCATTTTCATGTATACGAATAGGTATTTCAGTGTATTGACTACAATTTCCTATTTGTATACCATTTTCAAGAACAATTTTGTAGCATTAGTTTCGTCACTCGCTTGCATAATTATCTCAAGAAGGAACGGAGATAGAATTATTTGAAGTAAAGTTACATTTCCGGGACATCATAGCACACTTATTTGGCGATGCCAATATGACATAGACGTGCGTCTGTGTGTGTGCGCGCGCAGGACTTTGTTAAGTCGATCGTCTGTGCTTCAAGAACCGTCGGAGCAATCAAGTTGCAATTAGGCCAACGAGTTAAGCAGCCCTCTCTGTCATGATTTTCAACAAAATGTATGCGGATGTTGATATTATACATCATTTAGAATATATCAAATATATTTGCTGATTCAAAAATTGTAGGAATCGCGCTAAATCGGTATTTATACATAAAGTAACGTTCACAGATATTTAGTACTCCATTTGGCATAAAACGGAAAAGAGGTTCGGATTGTGAATTTATCGAAAAATCAACATTATTACATTAACTTTTGCAATACTTGAGCTAGCGAGCTTAAAGTTTTTACAAAGCTACATAATATTCAGCGAGATTCGTTACGAAAATTCGCCAAAATCTGTTAATCCGTACTAAAAAATATTGAAATAACGAGCTAAAGCTCTTTGTACCGACCATTGAGGTACGTGTGTAGCAAAAGAACTAAAATGTTAAGATGAATTGAATTTTTTAGTTCGATATCCTTTATATTTGCAAAAACATAAATGCCCGTGCTAACTAATTATAGTTTAGCACGCAAGTAAAGGACTACAAACTCCTAATAATTGTTTGTAATTAGTGCTGCCACAAGACAAAACGAGACAAGACTTTGGTCTCATCTCGAAAAAATATTTGAGACGAAACCAAGTCGAGACTGAGTCTCGATCTTATCTCGAGTCAAATTCATGGTTTCGGTCTCGTCTCGAGCCGAGTTCATGGTCTTGGTCGTGGTCTCGGTCTCGTCTAGGTCTCGAATAATCTTGACAGTCTCGTTGGTCTAGTCAGCCTCGAGTAGGCTTGGCACATGTATGTACGTGTGGGAAAGTGTGTGAGCAAGTGAGTGGGCAAGGGAGGGTGTGGGCAAGTGTGTGAGCGAGAGTGTAGGTGAGTGATGGTGTGAGGGGGTGTGTGAGTAATCGCGTGCAAACGAATGTGTAGGCAAGTGTGTGAGCGAGTAAATGTGAAAAAAAATGTGTGAATGTGTGAAGTGTGTGCGTGGTTGGGCAAGTGCGTAAATGAATGTGTGAGTATGTGTAGATCAGCGAGGAGCTATCAGTGTCTTAACGGATGTAAATACGCAGTATAAGAGATTGATTTATTGACTGGACACTACCTGAAAGAAAATTGATTTGCGACATTCCTGAAACGATAAAAATTTAAAAAAGCCTATTCCAAGGCCAATAAATCATTTAACAAAATAAATTATCTGTGGTTCAATAAACAAATGAACAATCGATCCATGATTTGACACGTAAGTAAATCTGTAAGAGCTTTGATCGATACACTAAATATGACATGAATAAGATTTTTTTGGTTTTTAAAATGTTCACTTGTCGTATTTAATTAATTTAGAGGTTACGTGTTGTTCTGTACGTCGGAACCTTGTGGTACTAGTACGATCGTTCAGTGTTGTAAGACCTGAATTCACGCTAGCGGTGACCAAGTCTCGTCGGTTTAGATCGTCGTCAGAGAAATTAATCGCCAACGATCTATATTTCTTTTCCTTTGTTAAGAAAGATAAGATTTCGATACATTAAAACAATGGTTTACACTGACGTTGAGCAAAGATATTGATTATTCAAAAAACGGTTATATATGCTATTTCACTCTAGTTGTTAAAAATGAATATGAAAGTTGTTGTTACAAAGTTAAATTTGCTTGAAGATTTGAAGTACTGCCCTTGATATGAGTTTACCGTAACGTCTACCGCGCGTAGTGAATCGATAATGGGACTGTTCCTTACGGTGGATTTTTAAAAGTTTTATGTTTGCAAAATCTAAAAACGATGGGTGTGTCTTAGACTTTCAAAGTGTCTCGAGTAAGCTAATTGATTTGGTGAGATACAAGCAAGAGGGAATTTTTCCCGAGACGTCGAATAAAATTTGAGCGGTTGTACGTGGAGGGCAAGATGCTTTCTGCGCATCGATACTTTAAGCAGGTAAAAAAGGTTTCGCGCTAGATGCCGACCTGTGAGTACCCTTGCTGACCCTTGCACTGTACCTGAAGGTATAACCCACGTACCTACAAGAAAAAAAAAATAGTTGCGATAACCATTTCCAGTATATGCTGTGTCTCGAGTCGATATAGTATTCCCAAATATTTTCGATTGGTTAGCGAAAAATAGTATCAAAGACCAACGGCTTGATTCCTCTGTAACCAATCGCAGTGCTGTCGCCACTACGAGCTGCTTGGCAGCGCAACTAACGTCGGCAATAGTTACGAAAAGCAACGGGCAATCTACGAATTGGCTCACATTATCTATAACCAACCGTTTGGTACGTGCTACGAATAAAACTTTTCACAAAGGCAAACGACGCCATTGTTTCAAGTGACAGGTGGTTGTGGATGGACGAAGGTTTGCAACAAATAAAAGTAAAATTCATTGAATATATGGTAAATATACAGTGAAATATTGTAAATAGATGACCTTCGTCTGTCGAAGCATCGCGTGAATTACGCGCCGTTCCTCGCCACTGTAAATAAATAGAAATATCCGTATTGACCTGGTTATTTTTCGTATTACACTGAACTGATGATGGATTGCATCAACCAACCGGTTAGCGGAGGTTGCCACCTCGATTGGTTACCGTTACAACCGATATTTATCAACGACATTGCAGTTTCTTACCAACTGAGTAGTGGGCGCTATGCTTGGTTGTCGGAACCGATGTATCAGTTTCCCCATCTACTTTTTTCTTTCCTTGTGAAGGAGATGTGCGGGCTTATTGAGTGTCCCAAAACTTACGCAAGAAGTAATTTTGATAGAAAACACAGGATTTTTATTAAAAAATGTGAATTTTTTATTGATTCATAAAGTGTACAGTATGTGGTTATGTATACGTTTGCATATCGGGTAAATGGCCTCCACAACTTTGTTGGCCGCACTCTTTTGCCGAAATTTTCCAAGACCGTTTTGCATAAATGTGGCTGAATTTCATTGATACAGCGCTGAATTTCCTCCTTCAAGCCGTGGGTGGTCATGGGCATGTTGGCATAAACTTTTGACTTCAAAAATCCCCAAAGAAAAAAGTCCAACGGCGTTAAATCGCATGATCTGGGCGGCCAATTTTGATCACCAAAACGGGAAATTACACGACCAGGAAATGACTCATACAGTAATTGAATTGTTTCTCGGGCTGTACGGCATGTGGCACCGTCTTGTTGAAATTACATGTCGTCCACATCCATATCTTGCAATTTAGGCACAAAAAACTGGATTATCATGTCGCGATAGCGAGTACCTTTAACTGTTATTGTCTTATCAGTCACATTTTCCAAGGAGAATGATCCGATGATGTTTCCAGCCCAAAATCCGTACCAAACACCAAGATGATAATGAACCTCATCCCTGAAAATGATTTTGTTCGAAAAATCGGCATCCACTTGTTGTTCGTAATCCATTCAGCGAACTCTTTTCGCTATGCGTTGTTGGTAAGCTTCAGTTCTTGAGTCAATTGAACTTTGTAAGCATGAAGATGCAAATCTTTCGTGAGAATACGCTGTGGAGAGCTTCTCGAAATATCCAATTCTTGACCACGGTGCCGAATTGATGTTCCTGGACTCTCAGCAACACTCTCACGAACTGCTTCGATGTTTTGTGTTAAACGACTTGTTGAATGGCTGCCAGAGTGGCTAAGATCACTCATTGATTAAGTCTCCCTGAATTTTTAAATTAATCTCTTCACAGTTGATGAAGTTAAATCACTATTCCGACGACATATTGTACGATAATTGCGAACTGTAGCTGCCAAGCATTAATTATTTTTGAAATATTGCTCAACAATGAAAACGCGTCGTTCTTTCGTGTAGCGCTCCATTTTTAATAACTCTGAACTGTCAGCTGTCATACTGTCTTATTTTTTCTTTGGCAACACGTTACCGCACAAATGGCACAACATTCAAATCTTGCATGAATTTTGGGAAACCCTTAAATGACCCGTTTCTCGAATTACTTTTTCGTTACTGATTTAGACTTCGAAGGATTAAAAAAATGTTTTTATTATCCAAAATACGGCTTACGAAGGCCTAAAACACCGAGAGATTATTGGGGAATTTAGAAAAACCCCGCGTCTAGAAATTTTTTCATTTTAACACGTTCGGCGCCACGTCACCCAGATCCGGGTGACAGGCTATGTTTTTTGTAGGTAGCCTCGTCAAGTGGGCGCCGAACGTGTTAAATATAATTAATATAAATTCGTCCCATACGATGAAACACGTGTTAATTTCTTCATCACTAAATTTCATTAAACTTTCGTTGAACATAATTTTCTAACATTTTTTTAAAAACAAGAATATCAAGTAGAGCCTTGCACGTTGTTTCCTCATTATTTTTTACCTTTGACAAATGTTCCATTGAGAGGAAGCCAAAATTGACCAACTAACTTCTACGTAGAGTTAACTTTGTCAAAGGTAAAAAATAATGAGGTAGCGACGTGGTAAGTTTGTATTCTTTTTTTTTTTTAAATAAAAATTCACTAAAATTCCCAAATCGCTTTTTTATTATTTGAATCCTTTGGAAGAATATCTTTAAAGGACGTGCACCTCACGAGACCCAATTATTTTTACGAGGAATGAGATGAGAAACTTTTGTGTTCTCTTTACAGCTCGTGAAGCACATTATTCAACGGTGACTCGATTCCATTCTCAAATGCGAAGAAAAAAGTGTACTCGATGAGTTTTTACATCTGAAATACGGATGTTATACCTGTGATACCAGTAAATGTTATTAAAAAATTAGAAAACACTAAAAATGTTTCAACAATCGAAATTCTATTACTCTCAAAATCACTATAAAAATCCAATGAGAAGATTTTAGTAGATTTCTATAAATAAAAAAACACATACGGGTTCAAAGATATTCATCTTTGAGTAAAATGGCGTTAGAAATTTCATGTACGACACGCCAGATATACGATATTAACAATAATTATGAAAGAAACATTTCTTTTTAATTTGCAAGGCAATATTTGATGCTGGCGCACACATTCTTTCTATTTCACGTGATTTTTCGATGAGTTTAAAAGATCGAAGAAACTTATGAAGAGCAAACGATGTTAATTCATAAAACTTAATAAAAACTAGATTTACGTGGATTAGAAAATATCTGTACGATTTCAATGCCGAACGATTTAAGGAGGTTGTGGAGCATTAGAGCATTTTAATTATTATAACGTAAATAGAAAATCTATGGTAGATGCCAAATTTGAAAGAAATTCACCGTTTAGTTGCCGAGGCAACGCAATTTGAACTATTTAACATTGCTCTCATAGAAAAGTTACAGTCTTACGTAATTCAAAATGTATTTCAAAATGTTTGTTCAAAAAATGTGTCAATGGCAAAGGGATGCTGTCAGGAAACGTATAATTAAATTTGAAAGTAATTCATCGTCTAAGCTTCGAGATGATACAAGTAGAAGGGATCTTCCAGTTTTTATCACAGCACAATCGGGGTACCGCTGACCTCGTCTTGCTCCCACACGACGTGCCCCGCACCGCGCATGTCACGGAGTTATCCCCCTTCGAGTCTAACACTCGGTCCTCCTTAAACAAGTGTTGCCACATATCTAGAATCTGAGGAAAAATTGGGGAGAAAGCTGTATTTTATTTAAATGATTGTAAACTTTTTTACAGAGCGACGTTATCGTTATATTTAAAAAATCCAAAACGAAAACGATGTATAAAGTCTGGAAGGTGACTGCAGGAAATCGTTCAATTACACAGTACGATTACGTTACAATCCAATGTATATTTGTATGTACGTAGTGTCTTCTTGGCAGAGAGTAGTGCCAGAGATTAGATCTTGTCTGCTTATGTTAATTACTGATGAGACGCTACGATTTCACTGTGCACACGGTTGGTTCTGAGAAAAGTTTCTCGTTTCTTGTTTAGCGAGAAGCGTGGATAGAAAACTTGGCGAGTGACATTGCACCGAGATGATAACAATTACAGGATGGAACGTCGGGCACCAGAAGAAAACACCGTTAAATTTCAAGAGATAAATATATAAAAGAGATCCGTAATATGCGACCGTTGTGAAGAATCTCTTTTGGCAATTGTAGAGTGGAACGAAAGAATTGCGAGCCCAAGGGAAAAACAATGAAGTAGGTTGTAGAGGGATAGAGGAACGACTTCCAATAATCTTCTTCCCAGTCCTGCGCCCACCGTGCTCGCCGCTCGTGATGATTGAGATTCTTTACTGCCTGACGTGCACCTTCTGTTCACCCGTACACTTATACCTTCTTCTCTTCCTTCATCTTATTTTTTATCTCGTTTCTACAACGGAGCGACCTACGCGGTTACGTATTCAGTAGCGACGTCTCTTAGCACCAATAAACCTTTAGATCCGTATATATAAACTTGAACTTTTCTGACGAGCGAAAAAGCAAGGAACTGGGATGACGTCAAGATCGTACTGCATCTTTATTGTCTCGGATAGAAAGGTAGCTAAAAGAAATATAACTGGGTAGCTTTCATTGCATTAGCAAGGGAATCTAGCTTAAAAATACATATCGAACGTGAGAACATAAGATTTTTTTCAAGATAGAATTAGTCGTCGATGTTAATTTCATTTGGAACTCAAAATCGAAGGTTCAATATTAAGGAAGGATAAGGACTCATAAATCAATTATGACTCCTTGTCTTCGATTAATCTTAAGATATGAACATTTGTTTGATTGAATTAACCGACCACCGATGGACAATTTTGTCATCGGTACAACAACGAAGTCCGTGTATATAAAAATGCCAGTAGCGAACAACTGCGAGTGAAAAGACACGCTGGTGATCCATTTGAAGGAATATTACTCATACATATCCGTACAGAGCTGGTAAATCCCTGGAAAGATGAAGGGATTCGTGATCCAACAAGGAACCAGAAGCGATAACCACTCATGGGCGTGTCAATGTCGTCAATACATATTATCAAAAATAGCCGGATTTCTGATTTCATATTTACGAAAGTGTGACTCGAAGATCGTCGCATCATGCATTTCAATGCCTTTTTGGTGAAAAGGCAGTGTCAAATAACTGCCAGTTTTGCAGCAGCACAGTTTCCCGCATAAACTGATACTTTCCTCTTCTTTATTCTCGTTTTGTTCACTCACTGGAGTAGAGCTTCTGAAATTCGTATACGAACAAAGAGTTGATGCGACATAAAGTCGAAGAGAACGGAAGCCAGGATATACGTAAAGTAATGCGAAGAATTCAGCGGGTGTAAACGAATTTGAAATTCACATTGTATCTGTTCGTTGTAGAGTTGATACACGAACCGGATGGCAGAAAGGTGTAGAGTTGCATCAGGGTGACAGAGGCTAGGGTTAGTTTTCTAGTCCACAATGAAAACAAGCCGCGAGGAGAGAAGGGTTTGGATGGGTTTGGATGTCAGTAGAACCAGTAGCACGACCCTCCGGGCTAAGGAAACTTCGAAAGCGACAACAAGACGTTAAAGTCCTCTTTCGCTCTCTCCTAGAATGCTACTATTCTTTCCATTGCATCTCTCCATAGAATAGCACAGAGTATACTCTTTTAGCTTTCCCGCTGTGTATGCATGAGCGGAAAAGTTGATCGGGACTGTTAACGCTCGGGATTTTCTTCCCGCTGTTCTTTCTCTCTCATTTTAACTTCCAAAATTTTGTAGCAGTAGCTACAAGGAAGTTTAAAAGATTTCCCATATGACGTTGATACTACGGAGCTTTGTAAAGGAGATTTAAATTATTACAACGCTGATCTGGACATACTCTTCATTTTAAGCATTCCAATACGGCTTAAGACTTTTATCGCGTGTACACTGTAAGTCCAAGTGTTTTTCGAAGTGTGCAGTTCCCTGTGCTTTATATTGTAATTACTTCGTACACGTTTCAAATGTGTTAATTTTATGTAAGGCTAGTACGTGGAATAATACATTGTAAATGTGTAAAAAGTTACCACAATGACAAGGACAAGGAATTACATATTTCATAAGACACTTCGATTTACAATGTATGCTATTTTTATGTCTCGAGAGTTTGGAATAAACAAGAGACGATTTGAGAATATTTCCGGTAGAATGAAGCTACGAAATGTTCAACTTGACACAGGAGATGCGCAGGAATTCATGAATGCTGTCATTCGACTTGTTTGTAACCATTTTACCTCCCGACGACGTTGCACGGTTGAAACGACACGATGCAGTTTAGACAAAATCTGTCAAGAGTTTGTCGAAAGCATAAAAGGAAGACTGATAAACTCTCGTCAGTATAGAAAATATGAAATTATTGTTTTCTCATTTAATACAGTTAATTTTTATATAAATTTGCAGTGAAAGAAGACTATTCGCTAACTTTTTACTAGTAAATCCTGTGGCTACTCCGATTTAATATTGATATTGCCAGACTTTTTGCAATACTTACAGAAGGAATTATAGGAATTGTAGTGAAACGATAAAATTATTTTTTCCTTGTCCACTGCTATCCTCTTTAATTCTTTATCTTTTTTTTTTTGCACAGACTACGTGCCGATAAAATCGAATGGTTCGACACGACAGACACGTACACATTTGCGCCTCGCGACTTTTATTCTTCTCTCATCGTCGCCGTTTTCTTCTGTCGAAGCCAGTCTACCAGGCAGTGATCTCGCTCCAGAAGACGTCCAACTTTCCTTTTTCTGCCATCTCCGTTCAGTTCACTATGGAGACGACAAATAATCCGTGGCTCAGCTGAGAGAGCAGTACGCTAACACGAAGTGACGATTCTCCTTTTGTGTCGATATTGCGATTATTCATTCAAACCTTAAGATGGTTTGTATTTTTTAAATATACTTTTGAAAAGCGGTCAGTATTGACAAACCATTAGTCGGAACACTAAATGTATTCGTACATAACAAAAAAATACAGTATAGATGTACTGGTTGTCAGCACCGTTTAACTTTTATAACTTTAAGTGGCTGAGTCATCTGGAAATCATAAAAATAAAATTGTATAGCAAGATATCATCTACACACACATGAAATCATCCAATTTGATAAGAAAAATATCATTGGAGGAGTTCATATGTAGAGCTGCAAACGTTTGTGGATAGAGAAATAACTATTAAAACGTCTTTGATCTTATATGGCTTCAGTCGCGATTGATATTAAAAAAAAATTTTTCCAATAATTGTTTGTTTGTTCTAGATCCAAAAATACCCAAAGACGTTCGAAGATACTTAAAGATACTGGAAGTTATTCGTAAATACGATTTTACAGATTACGTGGGGTTTATCCAGAGATCCGAGGATTTGCCAGAGCTCTGAGGATTTGCCAGAAAGCTTCCCAGAAATAGCGGCCGCTGTCATAACAACCGTTGCTATAGCAACCGTCGCCATAGCAACCGTCGCTGTAGCAACCGTCGTCATAACAACCTTCGTCATAGTAAGCGTCGTTGCCATAGCACGAGATGTCTTCAATCGATGTTCTTGAACACCAGGTACTTGAAACGATTAAGCGATATCTATAAGACGTGGAGAAAACATCTTCAAGGTCTTGGACATTAAGGCATCGACGGAATTATTGAAAAACCACAGTAAGCGCGCGATGTCCAATATGGTTTCTTAGGATATATTTAGTATTCTTAGCATCAAAATGCTAAAGTTTCTGTGACAAAGAATAAAATAAGGAAATAACTATAATGTGCACCATTCAACCAGTTGTAGCGATATGTGCTATTAACCAATTTTAACATTCGTTATCGCAAAAGCTGTATTTTTATAAAAAGTACTGAAAAAATTGTATCGAGCGATAGAAACGAATAAGCAAGTAATGTGGATATTTTATTTGCAAGCTTGTTAGCACTGTTTTCACCAGATTACAGTTCGAACCTTCTTAAACGCTGTGTTGAGCATTCGCACTCTTGACGATTGCTGCAGGCTGAAAAAAAAATATAAAGAAAAACGTGAAAGCCCCTTCGACGATGCCATTACATGTAAGAAGGTTGTTGTGTTTGAACAAAAAATCCGATAGCCCGTAATTACCGAAGGAGTTTCTCGAGTATCTTGGGACTGAAGAGGTTTCAAAGCCAGTACAGAACGGAAAGGAGAGTACGGCCAAAAAATTTAAACAGTTGCGAACGCTGGTGATTTTACGAGGATCGTTAAATACTTTTACGAGGATGCATCCCCGCCTACACGTCCTAACCGCAACCCCTTCGTTCTTTCCTCTCGGTTTGCGACTATAGTCGCGTTCTTTTCGTACTTTCACCATAATTTGGCTTCCTCAAGTCGCATTTCTTGCCCAGTCCCGGTATATCCCCGTTCTAGAAGCTCTCTATCTCTCTCGCACATTGTTTCCTCATTATTTTCAACCTTTCATAAAGCCATTTCTACGAGTAAGCCAAAATCGATCGTCACATTTCTTCATAGAGGTGACTTTGTGAAAAGTGGAAAATAATGAGGCGGCAATGTTCAAAGTTTTATTACTTTGGCATTATCCTTTTTATCTTTCAGTCTATCTTCGACTCCCGTTGAAATTTTATATAACGGAAATATATGCAAAACATATATGTGAAACATCAAAGTTTTTATCACAAAATAATATATTTCTTCAACATATTATATAATATATTTTGAAACATATGTTAAATATATAACATACATGAAAAAAATATTAATTACATATTTTATGCAATAAAAACTATTAAATTTCACATATAATTCACATCACTTATATAAATTTTCACGATAGAAGGCATTCGACAATGACTTACGATAACATCGTATCAACTCATTGCCTATATATTTGTTATCCGTATACCGAGAGAAAAGATTTCATTGATTCGAATAATTCGGCACATTCAAAGTTCTTTCATTGGATTAATTACAGTGAAACGTTGTTTAACCAATTTTCGATTAACCGAGGTTCCTCGTTACCCGGGACTCCCAACTTATCCGAGCACTCCGCATTAACCGAGGTGTATCATCGGATAATACGGAGAATCTCGGATAAAACGGAAGAATCCGCTATATGCTTATGCGTGGAGTAGTCCTGTATCGCTACTTTGTTTTAAGACGCATAAACTTATAAACTTGTAAAAACTTGTTGTATTTTTTTTTCATTGCGAGCTATAAACACGACAGTTTCGATTTTTGGAGTCAAAGGAAGAACATCGTGATGATTCAAAACTGGAAAAAAGTTAAAGTGTAGAGCAAAAGTTAGAAACAATTAAAAGACTGGATAAGGGTGAAATTATCCGGAATGTCGCAGCCGATTGTGGAGTTGAAGAGATCACCGTAGGCGATTGGCATCGGAATCGAACTAATTTTGAACAATTCGCCACCAAATCATGCGGCGATATGACACATCGTAGAACAATGAGACCGACGGGATACGATGTAACGAATTTATTAATAATAGAATTATTCACCGTGAAAAGTGTAGTGCGTGAATGGGTTTGATGGGGGATTCGCGTGTTTATGGTGATCTTCGTAAAAGCTACGCGACAGAAATCCAATTCGTATTAGATCGTGAAGAAAGCAGTTGTCCACGCGCTGCCGTCGAGTGATGTCCACTTTATGGGATCTACAATTTCTCTCTCTCTCTTGGAACGTTCTACTCATCAATGACGAATTCTTACGCTGCACGTCGGAGAAGCTTCGACTTATCACGTCCGACTGGGGGAAGCAATGGAAAACCACTGTCTGGAGTTCTCAATGATTTCCACACCGACTAACTTTATCATTTGAAGGACCATTTAAAGGACGAGTAGAACGATTTCATCATAGCATACGACAAACGAACGTTATTTCGCGCCAACTTTAATAATAAATTTTGTACTCGACGGTAAGCCAAACAACGATAATCGTCCCATATAATTTTCATTCTATTCTAATGAACGAGGAATGCGTGCGTAATATCAATATAATATTTTGTATTTTATTGAATATAGTTTATGAATTGATTTTAAAACGCTCAGGGGATGATTTCCTTCACGTAACATCTTTGTCATAACTTCTACAATAAATAATTATCTGATTCGATCATATTTGATAAACCGATAATACTGTATGGCTTATTTTGACTTCAATTGTCTCTATTCTACGTTTTTAGTTATCAATCTCCATCTTCCCTTTTAGAATAAAAAATAAAATACATAAGTTCGCTAACTGTACCATTTTTAGTTTGAAGGAAATAATAATAAAACAATAAGAATCATCTATACTATAATTCTTAAAGTTTGGATTTCCGTCCCTTAAAATCCTCCTAGACGGAGCGTGCTAGGAAGATGATCTTGAACATTTTGGAAAGGCCTCCTGATTTCTAGGTCAACGTAACTATTTTCAGCTCTTCAAGTTCAGTCCTTAAGGAGTTACGGACATTTGAATTGTCTAAGAGTATTATTGAATTTTGACGTTTAATTTTTATTTTTAAAAAAGCAAAGTTATTCTTCGTAGTAGGTATAGATTGCGCTTTTTTAAAAAAATGTTATTTAAGGTAACGATACTAAAAATAAATCTGGTCGAAGCCGGGTACGATACTAGTTATAACGATAAAATTGACAAGGCTCTTATGGTTTACACAATCGAGAGAAAAAGGACTGCCCTTAATAGGAACATATGCTGTATGTCCTCAAATAAATATTTGTCGAATATGGGAGGAATTTTTCCCTGTACATACCTCTTTAGGCCCAATTTTGCAGGAAAAGGTGTTGATACTCGCGAAACAGTTTCCTGATCAACGGGAGACTTTTACAGCAAGCAGCGGATGAGTCGATACGTAGAAGAAGAGACAGAATATTCATCAGTTGAACATCTATGGAGAAAAAATAGTCAGCTGACGAAGGTGGATTGACGAAGTTTAAAGAAGAATTCAATGATCTTATAGCAGAAGAAAAGTACACCAGAGATCATATTTATAACTGCGATGAAACTGGTTTAAATTTTAAGATGATGACAAGACATTGGCTACGAGAGAAGAGATGGCTGCTTCAGGGTATAGAAAGAATAAAGAAAGGATAACCCCGCTAAAAGGGTGTTTTAGCGTGTAGCAATACGTCGGGAACACACAAACTTCCGCTAATGTGTATCGGAAAATCTGCTAAACCCAGAGCGATCGAACACATGAAACCTTAAGCTTTGTCAGTGTTCTACGCTCATCAGAAGAGTGCTTGGATGAGTACAGATCTTTTTCAAAAATGGGTTTTCGACAAATACGTTTTTTCGTTTGAACGGTTTTTGAAAAAGTATGATCTACCCGGAAAAGCGATTCTGTTGCTCAATGATGCTCCGTCTCACCCGGATTAGTCAATTCTCAGAAGTACGAACATTGTTGTAATATCTTTTCCACCAAATGTTACCTCCGGCAAGGATCAAGGGGTCCTGGAAACACTGAAACGTCATTATCGGCGTTTTTTATTTCAAAGACCCTTAGAAAACAGCAGCGATAATAACAAGACATTTGAGAAATGCTTGATTGCGATTAATATTAAAGATATCTTTTGTTGGTCGGTTCAAGCTTGGGATGCTATCCATAGGTACACGATAGAAAAATCATGGGCAAAAATTATGAAGATGAAATCGCAAGTGAAATTGAACATAACGAAACCGAAGAAACTCAGCAGATTAGCGACGAAAAAGGATTAAACGCTCTCGAAGTGGCTCTTAAATATGTTGAACAACAATCGGAAGCTAATGCAAGTGACCTCTCATTGATGAAACGATGGAGAGATATATGCGTGTGATTTCCAAGATAAAAAACGCAATAAAATACTATTTTTTAAAATACCAATTGGTTCATTGTTATATTTCTATTACTACATCTTATTCTTAACACCTTTAAAGTAAGAGCAGGCACCCAAAGTAAACGTGCCCAACATGGCACACCAAGTAACACAGCATTTGGTGAGTTTCGCTCGAGAGATTTAAAATGAAGGATTTGAACAAAACGCATCCTACTATCATTATGAGACTGAGTAACAAATAAAATTTTGTTTAAGTAAATAGAAACGATTCGTAGGCTTCGATACAATTTTTATTGATTCAATGCCACCGCATTTTATACAACTTGCGATTAATTAAATAAAATATAGTATTAACTTAAATATAATTTTTCATTGATAAGAGAACTAGACAGGTGGATCTGGTTCATATCCTTAGCGGTATGTTGAATAGTTAGGGAAAAGAAATACGATAAAGTATTTCTTGGTCTATGAACGTCGGTCTATGGGTACTTATCAACTAAGAAGGGAGAGCTTGTTGGGTGCGTTAAGTGGAGAGCAAAAAAAAAGATGCTTTAGACTCGATTGTGAAGATGAAGACCGAGAGAAAGGGAATGAAAAAGGGAGTCCGCATTGAAGTAACACCAGAGTAAAAAACCCAGGAGCAATCACAGAGGGTGCAAGAATAAAGAAGAGAAAAATAGAATGTGACGTGGCACACGGTAAGTAATTAAGAAGAATAAGAACGCAGGACTCTTGGGAGGGTAATTTTCCTTCTCGAGTTACCCAACACAAGCATAAGATACATTGCCATGTCCGATCCCCTTCGCATTTGCTACTGCTACACTGCTGGTCTGACTGATCGTATCAACCGACGTGCCGAGACTATTCTTGGATGCCTAATATTCCTTGTTGAACGTTAAGGAAGTTCGGAAGGGACGAATGTTGGTTGGTTGGCGCATCAGTGTCGTATCGTCTTTAAAGTTTTGTATAAATAATTATATATTCTCAGCAGCCGTCTCATCGACTATACCGATTGGATCTCGGAAGGTAATGCAGATCGGGCCTAGCAGAGATAATGAGGAAAATGAAAAATCTCATATGCAGTGACGTGCTCCAAATATTTATGAACAGGTCGAAAGGTCAATGCAAAGAAGAATGAACTCTTTCTATTATTTTAGTACCGAATTGTATTAAATTATGTATAAGAATAAAATGAATTAATGAATTTGCTTAAAAATTGATGTTCGATTGTAATTATATCTGAAACCTCGTTCGAGATGATAAATTCAATATGGCAAATAGTCTTTACTTCTACGAAACTCCTCATTTAAAAGTGCAACATCAATGCGCGCGTTAAATATTACGACGGACCCGAGAGGGACCCGAGGGGCACCGGTGTATAATACGAATCCTGTCGAAATAGCAGGATAATGTTCAGCAAATCATCAGAATATTTTTTTTTCAAGTCTATTTTCTTTTATTATATAAAAGGAAAATGTATTAAGCACAGGCGCACTCTTCTTTCAAGCAAAAACAGTAAACAGAAGAGTCACAATTCTGAATATTCGTGACATCAATCCGAGAAAGTAAAGAGCTCTACAATGTAATCTTGAAAAGAAAACTCATATAATATAAAACCCCTTTAATGAAATAATTATTTTTGTAAATTATAATTGGATGAAACTCGAACGTCGTCAGAAGTTACGTCACAACGCGCGCATCCTACTCTTGGCGTCTCTGCATTTTCTTCATTCTGTATATTCTCCGAAGCGTGTAACACTTCAATAATATATTTTTATTATTACCAATTAGAAGCGACGAGAGAGTGAGTTCCGAAGAGGATTTGTCGAGAAAGAGTGCCAAAGTACCGTTCACCCAGAATGAACTTCCAACGCGCTTACCCTCATTATGTGCGAGATGTGGTTAATTAATTTTCCACTCGTTGCACACGTGGTTTCTGGCCCCGGGCGGGCAGACCCACCACTCGTCACAGCGCGAGCGTGCGGATAAATGTATGTTCCAATAATCGGTCTTTCTCTCATTCCCAACGCTGTTGGCGTACACACACATTGATGATAATAATTATTGTAAGCGTATTTATGACCACGGCAAGCGAAACGTCACCTGGGAAATCTACCGCCCGCTCCCCGTGAATCCACCGATGCTGCTATCGCTACCACCACCAGCAATCACATATGCTATTGCATGGGTGATAGCCATATCACCACCGAAGCGGTCCACCATTATTAATTTATTGTCCACCCCTGAACGAGACAGCACGTCGACAAGCTCAACCCATATGCAAAATCCTACCATTTCTGCTTTCATCCGTTTATCCCGGGTCCTCCTCTATTTCCGTATGCTAATTACTAGTTCTGCATTTTTTTTATTACTTATTTAGACGTTTTTGAGAATGAAGGAGGTTGACCAGCTGCATCGTTGTCAAATAACTATTTTGTTAAAATAGATTTAGACAAAAGTTGTAGAGATCGGAAAAATTATTCTAGCAATTAAGTCGGCAGATGAGAAAAATCAGTTTAAACGATTGTATTTATTAATCGAGTCGATGCGAGCATCCCTGACATACACTGCATTCTGTGTAAACATGAACGATGATCAATGTGAAATATTCGTTGAGTCCCTTTTTATTTAATCATCGCGTTGGAATCCTTACAATCGGATGTTCAACTATAGCGAGTTTATTATCTACGTAATTTGATTAGCAAAAGGTATTAATTGAATAGTTCTAGTGCCGAGAAAGGTGTGTGCTCGCAGTTCCCCTTTTGAATTGTTGATTTTTGCGAAAAAAAATTCTTGTTGAAAATGTCGATAAGAACGGTTGATATTTAACAATAACAATAATCGGTATTCAATATATCTCATAATATTTATTTAACCTTTCAATTAATACTAGGACCAGCTGGTCCATCACCTTAAGCTGTACCTTGGAGGTATACAGAATATAAAGAAACTCTTATTTATTAATCATTGTGTTCCCATTTCTGATTGTCAATATTTAAGCTCGTACAAGACTCGAACTTTTACGATCTATTAGAAAATTTGGAAATTAGATGGAAATTCGATTATGAGTTGCTGTTACCACAGGTGAAAATATTTTTAACATTTTGCTTGTCGAGAAATCATATTTAGAAAAAATGTCAGTTCGTACGTATGTGCGTGTGTGTGCGCACATGACAAGCTTGCAAGATTGTAATGAATATATATTTCGAAAACGGGTTAGACGAGCATCCTAAACTTGTAGACCCCGTCAGTTTGCTACAATTTAAGCCGAAATCGCTAACGGTTGTCTCATTTTAAGATTGTTTGAATTTTTCGAAAAAAAGGAACTACGCTGTCTAACTTTCGTTAATTTTTGGCTATCGAGTTAAAACATTTTTACAAGAGTAGGCCAGGGGACGAGGTCATTCGGTATTGAGTTTGGTATGAGTCAATCAAAATGTTTGGATTTTATTAAACCATTAATTGTTGTAATTTTTCGATATAGAATCTATTTTTGTATTTTTTGTATTTTTGTATTTTTGTATTTTTTGTATTTTTGTATTTTTGTATTTTTAAACTGTATGTAATTTGCAATTTTACTAAATTTTCAATTTTATCGAAAATTTGAATACGACTACCTCCCACGAGGAAACCAGAATTGAGATAATCATTACCCGTAGAGGAGAATCTGTACGTCGGCGAGAATCACGAGGATGCAATGTGCAAATTTCAAATATGCGTGTTTTTTTTACAATGTTAGATTGTTGAATTAAAAAATACTTCTTTAATTAACCAAATATTTTGTGTTTTTTTTTTAACGCTTTACATTAAATTTATTGTAAATTATTCGATTCCGGTAAAGTGCATAAAAAAAGAGCTGGCGGTATGAATTAATATTTAATTATTTCATAAATTTTATTATTTCGATACTCTGCTAAAAATGCACGAACCTATTACGAAAAATCTGAAAAAAAAAAACTTATTCGTAAATAAATTCGAGTCAGGTGTACGTCTGAGAGTTAGTATCTCCGGAAATGGATCCGGTAGATAAAAAAAAAAAAAAAAAAAGCGGTGCACCACGCGAAACAAATATAATATATCAGCTAATTATTTCTCGAGTGGGATTACAAAAGAATACAGAGAGCGGGATTTAACGAGAAATACGCCGGGCGTAGAACCCAACGAGGCAGGAATAGCACTTGGAGAGACAAAACAATTAACGAAAGTACGGGTATTTAGTGAATAATTGTGAGAGCGCAAGATACACTTGGTTAGATAGAGCAAAAGGGGTGTGCTTTTTTGGAGTATCGATTGGCCTGATGGTCCTTGGCTCGAAAGCTGCATATACATGTATAGCAAGTTAGCTAGTCGGTCATTCAGCCAACAGGAGAACCTCCCTCTGGCGAAAATTCATTTGTCTCGTGTCTCGCTGTTCTTTACGAGCGGCAATTATTATCATCCCTTGTCTCTCTGTTTCGGTAACGTCCTGGTTCTGTGCGCGAGGTACCGCGAGCTTTTACTAGTCGACCGATGAAGCAGGGGCAAAGAAGAAAAGGAGAGCCGCAAGTCGTTTCGTACCAACGGTGTTCACTTTTCTCTATATTTATCTCTCGCTCTCACTCTCTCTCGCTCTTTTCCTTCTTTTCGCTCTCCAGCTCTCTCTTTCACTCTCTCACAGTTCCGCACTTTCATCCCTCTCAGCTATCCACACGATAGGAGACTTACTACTGCTGGTGCTGCTGTTGGTTCTCCTGCTAGCCAACATCCGAAGCTGAAGCGATTATAAGTTTTGTCGGTGAAGAGTAGTAGCGAGGCAGAGACAAGCTTTAATCGCAGTTGCCAATCTTGAGGCGCTGAATAAATATGCGACGCGCAAGGCCTACTTCCAGTTTACCACATAGTTCTCTCTTTTTCTTACACACAGGCCCTTACTGTCTCTCTTTTTCTCTCTTTCTCTGTGTACTTTATAATGTTTTCTACCGTGCGCCACCGCCTTCTGCTTCCAGTAGATAATAACTTAGAATTTTCCCGCGGCTCTTTCTCTCTCTCCCTCTTTTCCCTTTTTCTATCTCAAATTGCAAATGGTACACAGAGCTCCCTTCGTCGATTCGTATTCTTTTATTTCGACTATGTTCTGTCTGATTAGTTCCATATGGTCGTTTACGATTCCAAGTCACCCGGTCGAATCGACAACTATATCACCATCACGTTTACCCAGTATTCCCTGCGTACTGTAATATCGATCGAACTCGGTATCTTCAATATATCTCTGCTCACCTTGATGAAAGCTACTAAAAAAAAAACAGTAGTCTGGTTTTTACGTGGGACGTAACACGCAAAGGGTACTCTTGGGTCTCGGAAACGTAATTCGCTCGGTCATTAGTGACAGAAAAATCACAATTATCGTACGGCCAGACTTCAGCAAATCTTTCGATCGAAATAACCGCTGTGTAATGTTTGTTACACAATCTAAGACCGGATGCTTCCCACAAGTCATCTACTGGTTCGAGAGATATCTCACGGGCAGGTCACAGACGATTAAAGGTAGAAACGGACGAGACTCATCCCCTGGGCTTGTCGCATCGGATGTCCCTCAGGGCTCGTACCTTGGCTCTAGACTGTTCATGATCTTCATACGTGATCTCCCTCATATTCTATGAATCTACACAATACTCGAAACACGCTATGTATGCAGATGATGCGCAATCGTATGTACAATGCACGTCAAATGACTTATATGAGCAAATCGATAAATTAAATGTCGTTCTCAATACTGAATCTCGTGATACTCTCGTGAAAGTACACGTGATGCTAGCCGGCTCAGCTCGATACCTTCAAATCTTGTTTTAGCGAAGATTGGAAATACACTAGTCGACTCTACAACATCAATCAAATGCCTGGGAGTTACATTTATTATGTTTACGCAGCTAGCGCAACTGTTTACGCATCTAGCGCTGTTGAGCCGCGTATCCTAAGCGAACTAAGTTATGGTGATCTACCGTCTCTATACGATCGATTTACCTTGTACACTCGGGTTATACTTCAGAGCTAAGTATTTACGCAGCACTCGCAGAGGTCGCAAGCGACTAGCTGAGCCGTTCAAGTTGTACATATATCGCATCACATTTTACGCATCATCACAGGTTAGAAATGTCATAGATGTCATAAAAATTAGTTTCATCCTCCCGAGTGCTCCAGAGTGTGTAAACATGGTATTGACATCTACTTTGTCACGAGAATCGTACGTAACAGGTGTTCGAGGAAATATCTTAAGCGTTCTTGTGCAACTTAAGCAAAACCGTGCCATGCTCTCGCGGTCGCTTCGTACACGACCATCAGTGACGCTTGTCTTCTCAATATTCGATTACTTTTTTGTTGAGTTTTGTTCGATGGTATTGATGAACAAAGCCTAGTCTTGGAACTTGTCTGATGCGTACATGTCTGACATCTACCGCGCCCTTGGGTGGCTTCATCTCGCATAGCGCCGGAGATACTTTCTGGGTTCCCTCACGTACTTGGTGTTACAGAACGAAACTTCTATGTATCTACGGAAACTGCTCATTTACTAAAATATAACCACACATAGATTGTTAAGGGGAGGCGAAACCTCTATACTCCACCCATGACTGGAAAAGATCCAAAGCCAGTACGGTGCTCACAACGAAGTGAAAGAGAAGCAGCGCATCTGTGCAAGTATGGAGGTTTCATCTCCCCTTAAGGAGTTTCATTCGTAACCTAACTTTCTCATACTCTAGTCCCATACGTAGTATAACATGGCTCTGGAACTCATTACCTGAGACCATCCAGTCGGATCTCTCTCTTAACGTGTTCAAAAGTCTAGTCTTTGTCCCGCTACTCGCAAAATACTGCCACCACGCCCTTAGTTACTATTAGCCATATTATATATTATATTATATTATATTATATTATACTCACTACCCGCTAGGCATTATCACAATAGTCCGTAAGCTAGGATGTAAGCCTCTTCTTTGTACAGTTATAGTATCAGAAGAACCTCCATGTAATCTGCAAATGGCAGCCGCACTCTTATGAGTTAAACTCCCAGAGCTTAAATAAATATCAATAAATAATTCTGTTGCTCTCTCACTCTCTCACTTTGTGCCTAGCTCCGATACTCTTTTGGTTTACAGCAAAGCTTAACTCGTGGAACAATTATTATCAAAGTATTATGGTGGGGTAACACATTCGACTGCCCTGTACATAACGTCATCGTTGTACTTCAAATGCAGACTTCGTTTAACAAGTTTTCCTGCATCTAATTCCATTAAAAATTTCTCTTAGAATATCCTTGTGTCAATAATATTTCAATCGTTCGTAAAATGTATATATAGTCGGAGTTGGAGATGACTTTTCGGAGTGGATACATCGAAGAAGCTCTTTGAGACGAAGTATAGAAACCGGAAGAAGAAAATGCGGGTGGTCGAGTGCAGCCACTCTCTCGTCCTCGGTAGCGTCATTCCTCTCCCGTCGTCTCCTTGAAACCCTCTTAGCAGCAAGACGCTATTTATCTTACCTCCTTTGATATTTATCTTTCACTCTTTACGGAGACGTCTAGGTCGTCATCGTCGTTGAGGCCGCGTACTCGGCTTTCTCATGCTGGAACCTCGACTGGAACACTGCCGTCGACTCGGCTCCGGAATTTACTGGCCTCTCGAAGTTGACCGAAAATTCGCATTGGGGAATCTACACAACTCCGGACTAGGAAGACTGTTAGGAATGCCCGAGCTTTTCTTATATTCCTGGAAGCTTCTTCAATCGCGTGCTCTCCATTGAGAATGCAAGAGGAGGGAACATCCTTAAAACTCTCAACCGCTAGGATGCCACTTAGAAAGCTCGAGTGTGGCTCGAGAAAGCATATGACGAGAGATAAATAATTCGCGTACTTCTCTTTCTCATCATAAACGAATCTATATTTACTACTCTATTGTCGATTGAAATTAGGTTAGATTATGACTGCAAGGTATATTCCTTGTCAGATTATAATAAGTTTTTTAATGACAATGTATTCGTGATAAAGTATTTAAAGTTCTGTGAAAAACACTCGAAGCGTTCGGAGACGTAGAAAATTATTAAACGTACCAGTGGTAAATACCGGAGGCGTTGGGGAAATTAATTAATTTACGAGCTCGAATGAAAGCTAAATCCCAAGTAGAAAATCTGTAGCATTACTTCTGGTGCGAGTCAGGCACTGTTAAGGTCCTATCAGAGTGAACATGGCTCTTGACAGGGGCTTAACAGAGCAGAATTCGCACTGAATCTAATGATATAGATATTTTATTCGGGATATAAACACATAATAACGATTACGGATGTCTTGCCGATACTGTCTAATCAAAAGCGTACTATGAAATGATAAATTATTTATAAAAGATTTAAAAAAAGTAATCGAAAATTAAACGAATCTGTAATAGATAATTAGTGCCAAGCACATCCATTTGTTCTGCGTTAAAGGTTAATTTACTTTTGTCCCAAATATCAAGAGTCACGGAGCCCGTGCGGATCGATACATGGTTACAATGAAAGTAGCTCCGACGTTGTGTCCCTTCACCTTATAGAATGTTTTGATGGGATTGCACCGACTGGATTCCGTTGCTACATACTGGTCGTTACTAAGCTTTTGTTCATTGCAAGATTCTCCGTGGATTAAAATCAAATTGGATTTCCGTTTTTCTGTACTTACCCGCATGCAAAACAAATATGTGAAATATGTAAAATGTTGAGGCAGAAAATATGTCAGGAATTATCACCGATTATACTAATAACAATAATTAATATGAATTATCACCGATTATACTAATAACAATAATTAATATGATAGTGTGTTGTTAGTTAAGCTGCCAATCATCATTACTCGCTCGCCACTAATTTCCTTATTCATTTGGCAATTACCGACACGCTCAACGATCTTACAATGGTCGGCACAACTCGATTCACTTGAGTTAAAAAACAAATCTCATGACTGGAAGTCAAATGTGATTCATTGCTATAAAACGGGAAGTAATAATTTTCGGTAGAATAATCAGTGCATGATGCGACCAAAGGATATATCTCATCGGTGGCGATGATAGCTGATTGTACATAATTTTAGAAAAATTATAGAATTTTTACCGTAACTTCTGAAGATTTTTGAGGAAAGGTAAGACAGTGGGCTTTCTATGGTTCGAGTACATCAGCCGACTGAAGAAACATCGAGGATAAATATTAACATAGTCAGGTTAGTTCATATCGGTATTGGCAATGCTTTCTTTCTTTCAATATTCCATTTTATATTAAGATAATCCTGTCGTGGTGGCTCAGTCCACAGGATTTACATTAAAAAATTGTATTCTGTGCTTAATATATTATTTATTCTCCCTACGAACATTCAGGGTTGGTTATACCTAATTAGAGAGAAAACAATTGATAAAGGTAGGTGTTTAGAAGTAGGCGATAGAATCCCGAGGTGATGCGGGAAAACCCATCTATAAGATATTTAAGAAAAATCAGATTTACATATTTTTAACTTAGTGGCAATTCAATGGTCTTGGAAAGAAATACGATTGTCCGCCTAGTTTTTACGTTATATTGAGTTTAATTTGAGCTTCCGCATCGGGTTTACTCCGATTCTGCGTCATGTCACTACGATAAAGTAACGTGGCAACACCGCGTCGGTTGGCTTTAGTCTTAAGGCGAGGCGAAACCTCCATACTTACACAGATGTGCTGTTTCTCTTTCACTCTGCCGTGAGTGCCATAACTAGCCTATCTCTTTCGCGGTCATAGGTGAAGTACAGAGGTTTCGCTTCGCCTTAAACTCACTTTACCCGTTCCAACGTCTCTACATATTTTAATGTTTAGTCTTTTCGACAAAAGTCGACATTATTTCCACATTTTTGACACATTGTTATCGTAGAAGTTAAACCCGCGCGGTCAAGTAGAAAAAGATACAGATGGAACCAATGTTGCCAAATAGCAACCGAGGAATACTACGTGAATCGTTGAAATAACTATTTTTCCATTTATCTAATTATATGCAAACATTCAATAAATGGCTTACACATGGAATAATTTATTTATTAAAAATAATTATTTCTACGAGTGTCGAAAATAGGAATAAGTATAAGTATTAAACATAAGAAGTGATATGACTAGCCTCCAGTGATAGGATTACCTTAAAGCATTTATGACTTTTAATTTGAGTATTTCCTTCACACTTACTTATCTGACAATTTATTGTTGAAAAAAAATTCATACGTTTTTCTAAAATTATAGTTTCGACTATGTAAATGATCAGCAAATAGTCTGAGAAGGTGTTGTTGCTGTCTGATCGTTCTGGCGAAATTTGCGAGATGCTTTAGTCGTCGTCAGATAACATCAGAACGTTGACTGTTACGCCATATCCAAAAAGCAATAATTCAATTAGTTATTATTTTGTGCATAGCGACAAACAACGGAAATCAAAATAGAAACGAGCGGTATTAATACTCGAAGTGGAACTCGCATCCTCCCTTCCGGGATCACTCTGCGTGCGCAAAAAGTTAGGGACAAAGTTCAAGTCGTAGAGCGACTGCATGGCTGAAGATATTGAAGAAATAAGTGGGAAATATGCAGTAATGCTCAGGGTGGACCAGAGATTAGTGAGATACTTAATAAGAGATAGTTAGTTGTTGTAAGAAGTTTATTTAAAAGCGAATCAAAGTATTGATTCGATTAGTTATTTCACGAAGCGTATTTAATAGCCAGTAAATTCGTTAATACGTACAATGCGTGCATTTTTGAAGATTGCATGAACTTAATCATTGGGCAAAGAGAGAACAAAGGCAAACAAGAGGATAAATCTCTACTGTGAATGAACAACCGAATTTCAAACGAAAGAGAACTTTTTATCAAAATACAGGTGCACATTTGAGAAATCAAAACGGAAAGACACGTAACGAGAAAATTGAAGCAACAGAAAAGGAAAAGGGTTCAAAACCAAATCTGCAGTTTGATACTCATTTAATTTTTCAATGCACATGTTACATTTGAAATATGTTCCGCAGAACATTTATTCAGTTGAAAATAAAATGGTAAAATCAATAAACGTTTTTTATACGGTTAAGGTTAACGGCCGATTTGGTAAAGGCATCAGGAAAAACTTCTCACACCAAACGTGTTCTTAATTTATAGGGTTAAAGAAGGATGTAAAAGTGAACCGATTACTTTCACGGATACCGATTGGCTGATCGTCTAATGGTCAGAGAAGCCCTGACCTAACCAACTGTGTTGAAAGTATACGAACTGCAATTACTAATTGGCACGCTGTCTCATTTTTATTATAATTCATAAATATGCATTCTCCCACATATAATATGTATTTGGGTCTTGACGAAATATGTCAAAAGATGTTTCGCCGCTTTTTGCAAACGATAATGATAAATCGAGGTGAGATCCGTAGTTCGACGCAAAACGCATGAGTCTCGTCTTTTTACTCACGAGACAGTCGGGAGTTAAAATGCTTTTCGAGTGCAATGGATTCGACTGTATGTAGTACGCGGAACGTCCGCAAGAGCGTAAGTGGTCAATGCCCGCTCGCGGCTAGTCTGCTGGGGGAGCTGGTGGTCACCGCGAGATGATATGTTGAGCGTCGAATAACGGCTGGCGACGGCAAATTAATTCTGGAAATAACGTACCCACGTCAGACCAACTATTGAATAATGTTGATAGAATACTCACAGTGTATCCAATTAAACTTTACCTATCGGACAAAGGAAAAATTTGGCATTCTCAACTCGTAGCTGTTCAACAGAACTTAATTAAAGGCGGAAGTAACGAGTGAGGAGAAACGAGATGTGCAGTTCTTTCTTTGCGGCCGGTTAGCTAATCTACTCGAAAAACTTGTTCCTCAAACTCACAAAACAAAGGAGCTCGTGCAAGAAAGGGAAATAGTCTCTTTGGGAATAGAAATGCCGAACGTGGAGACAGAATTGTTTCCAATTGTTGGACGTACCAACTCAGATTGCGTGCGAGACATTTCTCAAGTGAAAAAAGTACTCGAACGATCTCTTTTATTCCAGAAACTTTTTATAAAACACAATATTGCTTCGCGATGTTGATTTTCGGGATACCGAGTTGAGTTGCCTGACGTGACTTCCATCGATAAGCTCGACGAAGCTCGAGCTTTCTCACTTGCTAAGAAATTCAACGCTGTTATCTCGTACAGCACAGTCGTGACAACTTTGTACAATTCACTTCCAACAGTTACGACTTAAAATGTAAAAAGGCCTTGGAGTCAAATTATACAGGAGGTCAAGATTTTACGCTCAAAAGATATTCACGAGAAAATATAGTCGCGCGTCACAGATTTCTGTAGTAATAACCACCAGGAAAGCGTTGATTATATGAACAGCACAAGTAAAACACGCGACGCTTCGCGTCCTAATTGAAATTTTTTCTAAATTTCTCTCATTTCTCAACTCTTGTGTAATTGATAATACGTATAGCAAGAGTGGAAGGTAGAAAATTTTGCATGGAATTTAGTCCACCCGGTGTGGCAGTGAGCAGTGCACTCATGTAAGTTCGCGAAGTGGCTGTGCGTTTTCTCTCCAGCTGGTTTCTAGTTCTGGGCCGAGTGCATACCGAGCGGTGACCTCTCGATTTGCATATCCTTGTGTGCATTCATTTTACACACAGTACGTTGTCGTCACCTCCTCCTTCCCTTTCGGGTGTGTCGGAGGGTTCAAAATTTTTTTTTTTCCTTCGCGTCGCCTTTGGCGTGACGCCAATTTCAAGAGGCCAAAATTAGTGCTAGATTTACGAGGTGTTATCCGCCATGAGAATTTAGGTGTTTGTTAACTCTCACGACCGGCAAGAGCTGTTGGCAAGAGTGAGAAGTCTGATCGCGCGTCTCGTTCACCCTAGCTCGGCGTCGTTTTCGCTGTCGTAACCGAGCCCGGATCGTTACGTCTCGCTCAGTTTCCTCTCATGCCAACATGTTTCAACGATAATTTACACGCTTTACAACTTTTAATCTGTATTCAACATAGATCATCTGAAAAAAATGTCTTATTTTCTATTAAAACAAATTATATTATAATTATTTTTGAATTTACGGATAACTAATTGCTCATTATATGTCAATTGAGTTAACAGATAAGGTTGATTATGATATTTCACTTTTTTTTCTACATCCGTTGAACTTTTATTACTAAAATTGTTTTTTACATTTAACTTTGCGTTTAACTTCACCGTTTAATTTGAAGTTTTTTTTTTTTTTTTTTTACATAAGTGCATTCCACTTATTATTTGGTGAGATATTTAGGAATAATAGGGAAAGGAACTAAGATAGAAATAAAGTTGGTACCTTGCTTAAATTTTCTATACAATAACCGATTCCACACCAAATTGAAAGAGAATTCCCTCCATGTTTTTAAAATAAAATAAAAATCTTTTTACGTTAAGTACCAGGTCTATAAATATGAAACCGGAATTTGCCCATAGATGGCTCTAGCTGTCAATGTAGTTACCGTCAAACCGCGGCATTGGCGCCATTTCCTTGTTGACATCTCTGACAAAGATTTTCAACTCACAACAATACAAGTTTCATACAACAGCATAGTTTGTAATAGCGTTGAACATGTCGAATTTTGTGCCTGGAAACTACGATTTGAGGACAGCATTGATTTTCTGTTACCAATTGAAGAAAACTGGTGCAGAATCGGATCGAATGCTCGTCGAAGCTTACGGTGAGCATGCTTTTGGTAAATCACAGTGCTTTGAGTGGTTTAAAAAATTCAAAAGTCGCGATTTTGACGTGAGAAACGAAGAACGTGCAAGACCACCGAAAAAGTTTGAAGACAGCGAATTGCAAGCATTGTTGGATGAGGATGACGCTCAAACGCAACAACAACTCGTGGATCAATTAAATGTGACACAAGAAGCCGTCTCCATACGTTTGAAAGCCATGGGAAAGATCCAGAAGATGAGAAAATGGGTTCCACGTGAACTGGATGAAAGACAGCAGGAAAACCGAAAAACCACTTGTGAAATGCTGCTCGCCAGGTACAAAAGAAAGTCATTTCTCCATCGAATTGTGACTGGCGATAAAAAGTGGATTTATTTTGAGAATCCTAAGAGTAAAAGATCATGGGTAACTCCAGGCGAACCATCGACATCGACTGCAAGGCCAAATCGCTATGGACGGAAGACAATGCTCTGTGTTTGGTGGGATCAGAAGGGTGTGATCTATTATGAGCTGCTAAAACCTAGCGAAACCGTTAATACTGAACGCTACCGACAACAAATGATCGATTTTAACCAAGCTTTGCGTGAAAAACGACCAGAATATCAAAAAAGGCAACACAAAGTGATTTTTCTTCATGATAATGCACCATCACACACAGCAAAACTGGTTAAGGAAACGATTGAGGCGTTTAGTTGGGAAATACTTTCGCATGTGGCTTACTCACCAGACTTGGTTCCGTCCGATTACTACTTATTTGCATCGATGGGACATGCACTTGCTGAGGAGCGCTTTACTTGTTACGAAAATGTATGAAAATGGCTCGATGACTGGTTTCCCTCAAAAGAGCAACAGTTTTTTTGGCGTGGCATCCACAAATTATCAGACAGGTGGGAAAAATGTATAGCTAGCGATGGGCAATACGTCGAATAAAATATTTTTTATCATTGTCATACAATAAACGTGTATTTTCAATACAAAAATTCCGGTTTCATATTTATAGACCTGGTATACACAAAGAGAAGAAACACGTTTTTTTTTGTTCGTAGAACGTTTTTTCCGTTAACGATGGAAAATAAAATTTTGTTGAAAACTGAGCCTGTAATAGAATTGAAACCTTAATATCTCAGGTTCTATTTATCCTAAGAAGATAAACTTAAGTGCATTTTGAAGCTGAGAGAATAATCTTTTATAAACTTTTTGAAAGTAATTACAGAATTCAAATTCCATTTCCGAATAATTGAAAAGATTAATAATTGTTTCCACCAAAGGAGGCTTTTTTTCGAAATTCTATTCAACTTTGTATTGAATTCTGTTAACGTATACAACATTTTTGTTTTTTAAATGGAGACTCGATGGAATTTAATTTTTACTTGTAGAAAAAAAAATCTCTATCATATTCCGCAACAGCTTCCGAAGTCTTCGACGTTCTATGACACCTGCGATACGAGTATCGCGGTATTTATCAGCACCAAAAGTAGTTTACTAGAGCTTTTCCTTCTGCGTAACCAAAACCGAAGTTTAAACCGGATTTTCGATATTCCGCCGTATCGACAGCTGCCCTTCGGCTTTCTCGTGCCCCCGCAAATCCACAAGCCCGTCGGGGTGCTCGCGTAACGTTAATATCTGCGGTTGTTGCAATCCACCAGGAAGAGAGGTTTAGCTTGTAGCAATAGCAACACTAGCTGGCAGGACAAAAAGGAAAATGAGAAAGAGACTGGTATGTGGTAACGCATTCACGCGAGAACTCGTTTTGTTCTTCTGCGTCCTTTTCAAACGCCTACATACAGAGTCCTTCGGCTTCCGCGATAGTTTTTCTCCCTCCCTTCTTGCTCCGCACCCTCTCGGTGCGCCTCTAATGTAAATCTCACTAATGCATTATGAAAATTATGCAAATAGAGAACGAGCGGGTGAGCTCGAGAGTGCGGGCGAGATTCCGACTCTGTAACGCGTGGTGATGCTCCCGGGCTCTGCCGTAAGTAGGCCGTAGAATAATCTAACATATGCGTACATATCTAATGGATAAATATAAAAGATTGGAAGCGTTTGGAGAGTTGCGTCGCTTTACCCGTTATATCCCTTTAGTTTTATTATTACATTATATTATTATACAAGTTTATGAGCTCTCGTCCAAGCGGTTATTTCGGATTCTGACTCGCTTAAATGATGGACGGGCGGTGTTTCTAAATCATTGCGCCTGACCGCTCTTCTAACCCGGAGGTAAGCAATCAGGTCAGGCCAGAATCGTTTGACTTAAGTAGATAGAGGGAACCCTGGATGACCGCCTTCCACATCCGACCCGCCAGTGAGTCGGCATATTGCCGACATGTAAGGATGATCTTCAGATTTGTGACTAACGAAAGTTTTATCCTTTCGAGAACGCAGATTACGAGGACTACCAGTTTGACCGCGAACTTCTGATGTGGATGGTGAAGTTCGGAAAGGAGATGATGATAATTTGTCTGCTTGATATTTTATTTAACGGCGATGTTGGCCTTGCCGGGAGCATAGAATTCGACGCTGTAAATCATCTTACTCTCGTAAACGAAGACGACGATATCAAGCTTGTTAGCTGTTATCTGTCTGACAGTAAATAGTTCCAGTAAATTAGGGGCTCCTTGTTGCCCGCTAAGGACTCAATATCCCCGGGAGCGTAGGGCAACAGTGATGTCGCGTCCACGCCATAAGAGTGTCGAAGGTGGTAGTAAAACACTCTTAGGGTCACATTGTGACGAGGGATATAGCCATGGATTCTGCTGCCCTGTAGACAAACGCCCTAACCCCTTTTCATGCTCGTGCATAAAACGCCGTAGGCAATCCAAACTTCGCATAACGTCGAATGCTACACCGAGAACCAATCGTCAGTGAAGCCACTCCAACTCAAGTATCGCCGGAGGTACGCGTATATACGGGAAACGGAATATCCGGAGTGTAAACTTGTATGTAAGTTCATCATCTTGCGTATGATTTTCTCGAGTTCACGCAGCTCATCTCGTCTCCATCTGATTACTCCGATTGAGTAGAAAAGAATCAAAACTACAAATATCTTGATTTGTTCAGGACTGACAATTGGAAAAATGAAATTGGTCACAGCCGCTATCTGTGCTTATCTCGAAAATCCTGCGGTATAGCGATAGGTAATACTTTCCTTCTTTAATCCGAGTAGAAATTCAAGCTCAGCTGTATCAGGTGCGTAATCAAGTTAATCATATCACTGCCGCATCAGGCAATTTTAAGACAATCGTACCCGGGCCCCATCAGGTTAAGTCAGGAGCAACATTTGTAAATGAATTCAAAAGCGATTTATATTGTTTCCTTTATTAATAAATTTTTAAACTGAGTCAAACAGCTATGAAATATTAAATAAATGTCTAAACTTTGATTCCTAAATACTTATGAGATCATGTAAGAAGTTTTGTCGTACACGTAATACTTTTTATACTTAAAATATTTATTTAATATACGTGAAATAAATAATATGAAAAAATGTATGCAAAGCTATTTTTTATGTACTAGCAGGACACATGTACATTATTATGATCGACAGGGTAAACAAAGGACGACTGGAGGAAAAATGTAAGACGATCGGGAGAAAAATGAAAGAAGATCCCGAGAGAAAAAAAATGCGACTTGGACATGGAACAAAGGACGACCAGGAAAGGAAATTTGAGACGATCGAATGAGAAAATGAAAGAAGATCAACGGAAAAATAAACGACGATTAGAGGGTAAAGGGTTGGCGCACGATGATCGCAGGAAAGGGACTGATAGGAAAGGGATGTGGAGGGGGCATCGAAAAACCATTGCTTATTTCTCGTAATTTTCGAGCGATGAAAAGTATCGTCAAACACTTCCATAAAATGAAGATGAATAATTACATTTTACATTAATACTTGAAAATATTTTTACTTTTATTCAACTCTCTCTACGCGTTAACTCTGCTTGACGCAATGTAAATAATATTTAATGGACTGACGATGGATTTTCAACAATTTGAAGATCCCTCGAAAAAAACGTGTTGCCGGGATATATTCAAATGTGTACTTTGCACACATATTATGACATTTTTATTGAATATGCTTGTTTGCATTATAGTTGCGATAAATAAATATAAATCGTTAACCTCTTGTTAGCTGTCGTGATTTATAAATTCATACTCTAGTAAACCTAGCCGCTGTTTTTTTATGCAATCAACTGGAACGATGGAGTAAATTATATAAGAAGGTAGTTATAGATCTTATATAGATAGACAGAAAAGTTATTTAACGTTAAGTTTCATAACTTCTTTAGTTTCAAAGCAACTTGTTTTAAAAAGTATTCGTATTATAGTTAAAATATCAGCTTTTTAAAAATATCTCTATTCAATATTATACATTTCGTGATATGCTTTCGAAACGGTCATGCCCGTGATATCAACGATGAATTCGATTGTAAATGACGGATAGAATGATGTTATATGTTAAGTATTGCAGGATTTAATTATAATTCTTTTAAGATTTTTAAATGATGAGCATGTACCAAGATCTACGCTAAATTTCTAGGAGAAAATAGCTAAGAAAAGGCCAGCCAGGTCATTGCCAAGTCCATATTATTACGAGTTATGATAACAATTATGACTCCGACGTGTAATCAATAAACATACTCGCCTTTGCTCTGTGCGATTACTCGTAAAATCGTAGCAATCGTAGGAGTCAAATGATCCAGAATTTCGGTTGAGATTGTAATGTAATTGTAATATTTAAATTTGAATACCCGCGTAATGTAGAGAGCATATAGATTACGATTACCTCTTAGCTACCCAAGTTATGCAAATGGGCAGTAGAAGACGAAAAATTCGATCATCTATAAGGCTTTTCTTCCTTCTTTCTCATCGAGCTACCATCTACTACCGACGTATATTTAAATCGTATATTCTATCTTTCCATATCTACAGGCAATCGCTATGTTAGAGTTTCTACACAAATTTGCATAGAAGAAAGAATGTTCGAGTATAAGAGAAACCAATTCCTCTGCAAATTCTTCTGATCGTAGAAGAGAACCCAGGCATGGTAGCAACATCATTGTTGTCGTTGGATTGTGGATGTATTTCTCGAGATAATATTTTCAAAAGATACCTTTGACATCAACGAATGCGTCCAAATTAAATGAATATTCTCCTCTGTGCTCTGAACATGTTTAGGTTTAATTTACATATAATGAGAAGATTAGCAATATGCAGATATAAAAAAATTCATTGAAATATTTCGTTCTGTAAAATGTGAATGTATACGCGTGGATTCAATTGTTGAAAAAGTAATTGAGATTATTTCACTTCTGTGAGGTCATTCTTCTTGTTACAATTCACACCCGTGCGGCTGCAGTCGTTTTTCCCCACTAAATCGATGAAAATTGCAGAATACTCGTTACCGATAGAGTAGGTGTCTGCCTTAGTCTCTGGTGGTAATGCAAGTAATCTTCTATACGACCACCCGGGGTGCTTTGGGCAGCACCTATTCCCAGTGATTCAATGCGCCAATCAGTGTCTCAGACACAACGACACCATTCGAGCGATAAGAACTGCGTGGGAGACTCCACCAAAGCCAAACATCTACTGCCCGCCCTGTACTGAGAGTTGTTCGGTATGGATTTATTAATCCGAATCACCGGTGTTGCAGAAAAACACGAGAAAATATCATTCGTTGTTATCAGTCGTTAATCGAATCCAGGTCCGCTGCGTGCGAATCCGAACCTCATTCTCCAAGTCACAGCTTTCCCTTGCATTGAATATTACTATTCGTAAATACGTAGTTTTTATATTGGGTACTCTGTGGTCAGATATATGGTTCTAGATTTGAATCGTTCATTCTTGCGTAAATGCTGGAATACAAAGGTCCTACATACTTTTGATTTTACGCGAAACTCTATACAGAATTAGAGAGAGAGAAAAAAATGGAAGTATGCACGATTGAGCTGATACTGGCTATTTTTGGATTCTATATGGCTGACCATGAGGGTTGCGAGACTGCTGTTTTTCGAGTTCAATGATGAAATGGCCTTTATTTCTCCTCGTTATTTCGGCGATGGATGCCAAGTCGAGCGCGTCCAATAGGAGGGCAATGAGGTCGCTCGCTGGGCTCTCTCCACAGCAGTCCCTAAATCTGGCCAAGGCTTCGATCCGAATACTCAATGATATTCGCTTCGACACACAACCCCTAGCGTCTCTTTCCACTTTGGAGCATGCTGCGCAAAGGAGAAGAGAACGAGGGAGACCGAGACCGACCAGCAGTAGCCACGTAAATCACCGCAGCAGGACTGCCGAGCTAGCTCTCTGAACGAACGTTTCTCGAGCTTAGAAAAGGAAGGATGAGAGAAGAAGAGCAGAATCGAACGTAATGAATTCCTGAATAGGTTCAGATATAGTTGGACACACTTCTCTTGCTCTTTCACCGGCTACTTTTTCCTATTCTTGCTTTCTCACTCGATAGCAGAATCGTGTACAGAAAAGTAAGTCCAATACGTTCTAGGTCGAGACGCGCTTCGTTCCCTCTTTCGTTTAAACCCCTTGTCTCATTCTTGCTGTCTTTCGGCTTTGGTCTACATTCCTTTCAGCGCCTAATGAATCACCAGGTTACGGTGCTCACGATATTCGTGAATACCCACATACAGTACGGTGAATTGGGGTCTCGTATGGTACATTTTTTCAAAGTCTTGATAAATCACGCCGCTAATTGATAAGAAAAATTATTTTACAAAATCTTTCAACCTCTGTGCTGTCTCGAATGCAGAGGTGTTATGCAATAGTTATTCTCAAAGCTAATGCGCCATCGACATTGGAATCGTACGTATATTTACGAAATTACCTAGACGACTAGATGATTCCTGAGCATCTCGACGACTAAATGATTCCTGAGCACATCGACGAAGTTGAAGCTAAAAAGGTACTCGTAGTTTTCAATATGGTATATTGTAGATAGATGTTCTATCAACCTATGAAACGACAAACTTTTTGTAATATGAAGCTTTAAACATTGTAAATTTAAAGTAATTAAATAAATTATGCAAATCTAAATTGAATTTTCGAGGTTTTTGTCGCTTCTCGTTATCCTTTGCCACGATTGCGTAGATATCATTTCAATTTTCGGGGATTTTAAATCCCCCTCAATATACAGAGAACGGAATATATTTATTCAAGCACTTGTGCTATTACGCTCCGATCTCTCTTAATACATATAACTCAAAGACGTTACGGGGTAATGGAGTCACCTTTTGAATGAAGAAATGTAGATTGAATTTGCAGTTGAACCTCCAACATTAATAACAATCTCAATTGATTCAAGTACAACCATGGAGCAAAGTGTCTGTAACAACATTTGATCTTTGACGCGTGAATTCGAATTTCTCAAACGCACAAGTACGTGAGGTCGCATTTTAATGAATACTCCTCGATGCTTCTCAGAGTTGGGTGCCTCCACCGACTTGAGTGAGAGTGAGAGTGAAGTGAGAGTAAAGAAAAGTCAAAGTTTTATTCAGAGGAATAGTTTTCCGTATGGACCGGTAGACTTATGATAACAAGAAGATGCTGACGACGATTTAATATTAGCCCCGCGTAGACCAAGGTGGATGAGGGCTTCTCACTGTATGCGCGATGTTAAATCTTTCGCCAAGATTCGCTCAAGTCCCAAAGCCCTCAGGGATTTTGAAGACGTCGAGCCATCCACCCACTCTATTTGTTCATCACCGATGGATTATATGTTCATGAAAGTTTTACCGTCGCTTACTTTGATCATGCCAGTTGCTTTAATATTTTTCACACTAAGAAAAGAAAACGACGACTAATTGATTTCTCTAATCAATACGCACGTTCTGCATTGGAACAAAATGAAAAAAGCTTAAAAAGCAGAAATTTATATTGGTAAATGAAAATTTGTTTGATTTACAAAATCCTTTCGTTCAATTTAACGAATTCATTGTTAGCTTTCATGTCGTGTGAAAATCTGTACATTCGAAAGTCATTTCTTATTACAACTTAAAATGAACAATTACATTAAAGTAGAACTTCTGAGTCAACAATATGTAAAACATTGATAAAAACACTTATTTAAAATACGGAAATTTATACAAAACCGAACGTTCGTTCAATTTAACAAACTCATAGTACACTCGTTTTTAATACAACAATATGCACGTCCTACATTGATTCGTTATTTCAACTCAGAATTAACAAATAAATTGTATTTGCACTATTGAAAAATTGTTAAATTCACGAACTTAAACAATTATTTTTTCATTGAGTATTTTTCTCATACAAGTGCGCAGTTTTATTCGATTAAAATTGCAGGAAAGGCAAAACATTTGAAGGCAATGAAGAGTGACGAATTGAAAGTTCGTAGAAGAAGAGCAACGAGAAAACAAGTACATAGCAAATTACACGAACAATCTATAGCTAATTCGGTCTCTACCAATCATTTCCTGATAGTCGTATGGCTGACGTAAAAGAAACGACATAACCCTATGTAAAAAAAACGTAGACAAATCATATTTTGAGGACGAAGAAAAAAACTAGATAGCGCAGGAATAGAAGCTGGATACTGCTAAAGAACGTTCGTGTTTTCTCGCGGTAAGAGAAAACTGTCGTACGAGATAAGTTTTGAGAGAAAATTCAAGTTGAAACTGTATGCCATTGCGTATCCAACGTTTCCGCTTTCTCATGTCGTCTTCGTCTCTCGCTTCTTCGGTTCTTCATTTATTTTCCTTTTCTACTCCTCTTCATATTCTTTTTCTCTTTTCTCACTCTCGCGCACCCTCTTTCACTCGAGCGGAGTCTGCACTCGACTTTCTACTTACGAGCAATTTCATTAGGGGCCGTAGCAAGAGCAAGAGCGCGAGTTGGGTAGAAGTTGCAAAAAAGAACGGCGTCAACATTGCCGGACAAATCCCGCTTAATTAGATGCGCCAGGTCGCAAGAAAAACGTCGTCGTTGTTAAACGTTGACGAGAAGTGAGAAGAACGAACCGAGAGTCCGTTGCATCTCCTTGCAGCTCGAATATCGTGCTAGAAATGTTTGGCTTATCCGTGAAACAGACTGATGTGCTTCCCTGGTCGAGTGGAACTTTGTTTTTCAGTGAATGCCAGATATGTTAACTAAATTACTATTCGTTGTTGCCGGATCAGCAGTATCAGGAGCAGGAGCAGTGGCAGTAGCAGTAGCGGTAGAAGTAGAAGTGGCAGCAGCAGCAGCAGTCGCAGCGGGAATAGATTCAGTGAATGATGTATATATCGTGATGTACCAACGTAGTAACCAAACGTAGAAAAATAAATTCAATTTTCTGCGAGTAGAAAGAGATAGTTTTCGCGTCGACGAAGGAACGCAAGCAACGAACGGAAGGGTATACGGCACAGTAGGAAAAGTCGCAACTTTTCCGGACGCAGAGAAGAAGATATAAGTATAGTTTAAGGGTTTTAGAAAGGATGGTACGAGGGACAGAATTAAGTTCCGGGCCATGCGAGGGAAAAATGAGGTCAAGCCGAGAAAAATTCAGTCGGCTCGAGTTTACCCTCTCGTGCTCGAGAAAGAGGTGAAAGAAGGAAGAACGCAAATGCTATTTGTGAGACGGGCAACCAAAAACTTTTCGTACTTACCAATCCTGACTGGCTTTTTTTTTATCCTCTTTTTCCCCGTGGGACACATGAGATCGGGCTAGTTGCTTCTTTAGATTCTAGTACGTTAAACGAAGAACTATGCCCGTGTAAAAAATGGATTCCTGAATAATCTATAATAAATCAAACGACACAATCTATCGAAATGTGTAACTTATGAGAAGATTTTGCATCACAGGCAGACTTTTAAAACTCACACCAAATGTCTCGCCAGATGCAAAAGCAAAATTTATGAATTTTTTTTGCAACATAGCTGCGAAAAGATTAATGCACAAAATATTATTCACAATATACGTTATGTTTCAAAAGAAGAAAAAACATGACATATGCTCTACAAAAAGTAAGACAAGTGCATTAAAACAAGTTCTTGTATTTGTACATAATTTCAATAAAAGTTGTGAAATAAATTGAACATAAATCGGAGCACGCGAATCGTCGAGTACATGTTAAAGTCACATAATAATTTTATTATTATGTACTGATATTTAGAGAAACTAGTCGTCCCTCGTGCTGACACCTGAACATCCTTCACATTCTCCTTCGCCGGTCAGACAATTTCAACCAGCAGCACCTGTCACATCGTCTACCGCGGCGAGGTTCCAGACTTAAGACCATCGACGGCTCTCTGTACGCTCTGCGCTTAGCGATCGACCCTCTAAGTCTTGTAAATTAGCTTCTGCGGAAAAAAAATTATTGAGCACACAATAATGACTATTGGAATTCTGATGTTACTATTGACTATCAACTAGCAAATAGAAATCAATAGTAATTAATCGGGTATTTATTATTCGGAATAGTTATTATTGAAATTCAATAGTAAAAATCATGGCAGTGTCTTGTATCTACACAATCTGACTCGATTCAATACCTTGTTACACACTCTATGTAAAACTACTCTGTGTATCATTACTCTGCCGATACTCTAAGTGATCGATAGTAACTACCCGAGTTGTCATTATTTACTTAACAGTTATTATTATTATCAATAATAACTATTTGGTTAATGATTTAAATCACTGAACTTAAACATTTTTTCAAGTCACTAGACTTATAGTCTTCTTATGCTATTGTCAAACTCGACAATCGTTCACTGAGACGTACTTTTTGTAGATTTATAGAACTATCGCATAGATCTATCGCAGATCTTTTTTTACACTGCTGTTTATACGCTCGACGATATATTTTTATTACCATAACGAACAATAACAATACACATTTTCGATCCATCGAGATTGAAGATGTCATTCTTTTTTTTTTTTCTATCGCTGCTTTATTTTAGCTCTCTATTCTACAAGGAACAGTGACACATTGGCAGCCATCTAGATTTCCTTTGTTGAATGAAGAAGAGAGATGGAATAAAGGAACCAAGCGAACAGACTAGGTGACTATGCTTCGCAGCGTTCTTTCGCCTTTTCGTTATCGCATTGTTCGGTCGAACAATCGTTGCTCCCGGCTCGGTTGTTCGACGAAGATCGGCAACTGGTAAGATACGTTACATAGGTACTCAAGTGGTATACGTGCACTTTTCTTTTTGCCACACTGTTCGCGTCTCCCTCTCTTCTCATCCGTCCCTCGTACATCGATGCTATAACGATGGTTACTATCCGCACCCACGTACAAGACTGGGTATCGCCGTAAGAACGACAGATACGAAGGGTTTAAATGGCCAGCAGGAGTATGAGAAGCTTTCTTCGAGGCTGTAGTAGAATCCTGAAGAATTATTCCGGGACAATCCGTTTCTACGAGACTTACCGAAACGAGCAGGTCAAAGGATTTCATTTCTTTCGTCTCTGATCAAGAAATAAAAGAAAGCCAAATCTGCGATTTTTTCTCGCGATTGACTTTTCAGAAATAAAAATTAAGGTAAAATCAACATATCGATGTGCGTGTCCTTAACGTTTCAAGGGATCTGGTCCGGGGTTAGAGGATACGCTGTGAAATAAATTAATTATAACTACAGCGACAAACTGTAGGTTTGTCTTGACTTCTACTGACCTCCTCCGCTTTGCTCGTTACCTATTATTATCATGGATAATAGTTTAGCGGATATCGGCGTTATTATCTAGTGGAGCTGGGTGGTTTCAAGCAGCAAGTTCTATGTAATAACAATACCCAGCATATCCCTGAACCACACACAGACGTTTATTACACAAATTATCGCAGTTTGATCGATAATAACATTCCAGTTGAGCGCACTTTCGTAAAGTTGTCGAATGCATTTTGTTGACATAAAAATATTTACTTCCGTAGTTCATTAGTATAAATGCAATATCATAAATACTCGGAATAGCACTCGCGCTTCTGCCTTTCTGACGGCACCATCAGTTCTGACTCCAATCAATATTTAACTTGACTCGTAGTGTATTTGATTTAATTTGATAAAATAAAAAATGTTCATTGGTCGAATAAATAGCGATCTATTTATATATATGGTTCATGGCGATAAATTCATAGCTAGATGATTTCTATGTATACCCAGTATAAAAAGTTTAACAAAAAAAAACAAACTGAAAGGGGTTTTTTGTTCCAAGTGCCATGACACTTTTCAGCACAGGACTCGTTTATGACGAGAATTGGCTGCTTGCCGCAGTTGAACGTCTTTCGAGACCCCCTTGGCTATGGAACCCTTTTTCTTGCGTGAGTTCGTTCTTCACGGAAGTTTAAAGCAATAGCTTGACGTACGTGGGGCACTCCCGCACTTTTATCTACGTCGCAGTTTACCCCGCTCTCACGGTAGAGAGAGAGCTAAAGAGGGAGTTGAGCATTTTCCTGAACTCGCGTCGTACGCACTCAACTCGGAGGTAAAAAGCTTCAACGACCGCCTATACGACCGGGCGGCATATCCAGAAGAGAAGCAGCTTCTGCGCGAGCAAGTGGTAATAAAAATTCTGCCGCTGTAACTGCCCCAGGACGTGATGTCGCGGCTGAGCTAGTTTATATATATCGAGGCTAAGTAAAAATATCTGATACAGCTCGACACGACACGCCCATCCTGAAATATCTTAATCAATACTTCAGTGGTTATAGCATATTCGGGTGAGGTGTAATATCGAAGTATTGGTTAAACATATCATCATAGAATTGCATATATCGCCACGTTGTGGAATACTCAACTATGAAAATGATTCGAATTAAATCTTATAAGCTGCCTGGCGTATCTCCGTGGTCAGAGCAGTCAACCAGCAATCGGAAAATCACCGATTCGAATCCCGGTCCAGACGCTCTGTATTTGTTTCAGATTGATCATCACATATTCCACTTCTTCCGGGTTATAAAGTGGCGCGACGAACGTAGGGTTACCATCAACTCGAGAAATCCGCTTTTGGTAATTAACAAAAGTAATAACTAAGAGGCTATGGAGCCATCGCATATCTCCTCCTCGAAATGTCAATTCCGAGCTAGCCTCCACTCCCTCAACAGGCGTGTAGTACCTCGGCTCCTAAAGTCCGTCAGGTACTTCCAACCTGTAGTCCCCTCCCCCCAACCCCTCGAGGATTGGATCGTACTGTATCATTTTGTTTAGATTTTGAGTACGACTCATTGTCAGTCAGAGCCGAAGTGAACTGAGGCAGGGGAGTTCGTAGGGTGATGAAATACTCAACATATGAGGTCAGATCAGTCAACCAGCAATCGGAAAGTCACCGATTCGAATCCCGGTTCAGACGCTCTGTATTTATTTCAGATTGATCATCATATATTCCACTTCTTCCGGGTTATAAAGTGGCGCGACGAACGTAGGGTTACCATAAACTCGAGATATCCACTTTTGGTAATTAACAAAAGTAATAACTAAGAGGCTATGGAGCCATCGCATGTCTCCTCCTCGAAATGTCAATTGCGAGCTAGCCTGCACTCCCTCAACTGGCGTGTAGTACCTCGACTCATAAAGTCCCTCGGGTACTTCCAACCTGTAGTCCTCCCCCACCCCATCACCGATCGGATCGTATTGTATCATTTTGTTTAGATTTTGAGTACGACTCAGTCAGAGTCGAAGTCAAATCTGGCAAAGGAATTTGTAACGTGATGGAATATTCAACATATGAGGTTAGAGTAGTCGACCGGCAACCGGAAGAACCGGGGTTGGATTCTCGGCCAAGATGCCTCGCATTTCTTTCAAATTGTTACTCGTATAATCAACTTTATCTCAGTTATAATATATATATATATATAATATATATTCGTGCACGAAGAAAAGATCCATTAAAGGTTACCATGTAACTTGAGAAAAACTGCTAATTGTCAATTTCTAGTATTTGTAGTAGCGTCACTTGTCAACAAATGTCAGATTTTCCGATAATTTGAATCATATTTCTGTGGTTTATTTCTATTTATGAGAAATTTCGAGTAACTTACATTTGCATTTTACAAAAACGTCCTTTACAATATTTTGTAAATAATTGATATTAAATTAAGATCCGAATACAACAGATGTACCAAGCTACATGACCTAACAACATATTTCCATTTACGATATAATGCTTTTAACATTTCGAATGAAGGTATCTCGGTAACTCGAAATTAGAAAATGTGACAATATTTGAATTTACATATTTTAAACAATTTGGTACTTTAAAAGTCATTTTTAGATTTTTTTTTCGTTAATACACTTTTTTAATAAAAGACTCACTCGCTATTGGGCTAATTTTTTTATCACCTTCTTTCTCACCACAGGCATGAAGTCGTAAATTCACCTGCGTGACAAGTCACAATGGAAATGAACGAATTGTTTGATAACTATCTTTAATTTTTCCGCGACAACTTGTAAATCGTAATTATACATTTCATTAAAATCCCTGCCGCGCTGGTAGTCGGGCTCGAGCTTTGGCTTTTGATATTGATCGCGAACAACTTAGAATCTCGATGTACTCCATACTTTCGAATATTATATTTTAACGATGTAGAAAAATATCGAACAAGAGTAATATGTAATTTGTACAATTCCTTCTTCGAAAAGGGAAGGTAGTTGTTTACGAAGGAAAAATGTATCTTAAATAAGGAAATTATAGTTAAAAGTAAGCTTATCCTTCGATATAAGTATTGCTGTGATTTTTTTTCTGTACATACTATGGACACTCCTATCATTTCAATAAATTCTCATTAGAAAGTTTGAATAAAAATTGTTGGATGTTATTATTCACTGGACCGGATAGTACTGATCGAACTTCCTTAAACGACGTATAATATACTATTGTATCATAGCGTTTATCTTTTTAAAGTGCCACCATAATCTTTCACTAGATAGAATCGATGAGATTTAGCAATGTTCAAGTCACAGTGGACAAGAACGAATTGTTTGATTATTATCTTTAATTTTTTCCGTGATAACTTGTATATCATAATTATTCATTTAATAAAAATCTCTGCGACTGGTAGTCGTGCACGAGCTTTGACTTTTGGTATTGATCACGAATAGCCTAGAATCTCGATGTATGCCATACTTTCGAATATAATATTTTAACGATGTAGAACGATATCGAACAAGATGATTAATATCCTCTAGACGGTCTTTTCGAGGTCGGAGCTGGATTTTGTATGAAATAAACAATGCTTGAAGCAAATTAATAGTATATTATTTGATGCCAGTTAATCCATTTCTCCGAAAAACAGACATACGAGTTCACAATGTATCTTTGCAGTAGAAATTTGTTACAAATGCAATTAGGAAACGAAGTATAGATTTTCCAAGCCACATCTAGGTGTTCGTACCCAATCTCTCTCTCTCTCTCTCTCTCTCTCTCTCTCTCTCTCTCTCTCTCTCTCTCTCTCTCTCTCTCTCTCTCTCTCTCTCTCTCTCTCTCTCTCTCTCTCTCTCTTTCTCTCTCTCTGCTTGTTAATATTAAATTTCAGGTATTTGAATGTCTCTCGTGGGATTATGGAATTGGTATTTGAGATCGCTATTTGCGCCTTCTTTATAAAGGATGAGCTGGAACTTAAATTCCAGTTCGATAATTCTGTCATAACAAGATTTTTCATTCGTCATAAAGGAAACGAGCGGAATTTTCGTTTTTGTTGCCACGTTTAATGATTATTTGAAACTTTGATGACCTAACGAAGAATCGTTTTGATTTTAAGTTTCCCCTTGATTTACTTTTTAGGCAGACACTCTTAGATATGATAAATCTGCCTATTCGAAGTGACTGTATTGTACTTGCTTCTTCATAATAGGCCGCTCATAACCTACATCGACGATCGGCGTCTTTTTGTCCTCTTGGACGTTTGTTCGATGCAATTTCTCAGAAACTGTTGAACAAACAATGTAACGCGTAAAGAAGTGACTGACTTCTTGGGGAAGATACATTGTGTATCACGATACCTGTGTCAACCACTCACGAATAGTCATTAGACTTCCGATAGAAAAAATACTAAATAATAGGATTGAAAATGAGATAAAAAAAGCATTAAAAAATCAGTCATAATAACCACTTGTGTTTTTGATTTAAGTATTACGCATAAACACGAGGAACACGAAATTACGAAGAAACATTTCCCGGGGTTTTGGGGCATGGAGCCCCCTTTATCATGGGAGCACGGACCTCAACGCCAGCACAAACAAGGATTTAAGGCTGTAGCACTCAACCGCGAGAAGCCAAGTCCCAATAGAATTTATTAGGATCCTAGATAAGAACAGAAATCCTGTACAGCTTGCTATAGTAATTTGAAATACCCCATAGGACCGCATATAAAAGAAATTCAATATCGGGTTCTCCATCTGAATGTCATCATCCATTTTTTATCACTAAGAATGTCACGTAAAATTGAAAGTCTTCTCAAACTTTACACGAGTCCTATGTGGACAGCAATATAACATCCGATAGATAAATAGTACTTTAGTACAAATTGTAAAATATATTGACTAGGATTCAATAAAGAATCTATCGATGTTTCGTTACGCTGACGTTGCAATATCTAATGTATTTCATTGTAATGTTTCGTTTCTTTGCAAAGTACAAGAGCAACATAGTTGTTTCGAAGATTGCTGGGTTGTGTATGACGTGCAATCTCGTAGGTGCTTTCTGCAATTCTTCTTCCTGCTTTGCTCACTTTTGGATTCTCTTTCACGTCCTCGCTTCGTTCGTTGGGTATATCTCGTTGGATGGCAAACGTTGGATACCAGATCATGGTACTCAGCTATCGTGTGTACGAGTGTGTGCATTGAACGCATGCGAGAAAACTGCAAGGAGACTAAGATTGATGGGCGTCTTAGATGGAACAAGTTTATCAAGCGTATACTTTACGTTGAGAGCCGAGGCAGCGGTAGACAGAGTGCGGGCTTTGAAGAAAAGAAGGAATAAAGAAACGTAACAGGAGAAGGGAGGAACAAAGAGCAGAGTAGAAACTCGTTCTTTTTACTTTTCTTTGTCGTCTACTCTTCTACCGGTGCTCTCTCGTAATGCCGGCAACACATCACAGCACGTTACCCAGCGGAGATCCCTGTTTGCACTCATCTGCCTCTCGCTCTGTCTCTCTTCTATGCTGCTGCACTCCGGTGCTACTAGACGAAACTATACGAGAGACATCCATTCTTATAAAATGCTTGTCAACCTAATAAGCTATATTTTCCCTTCCGTTTGTGTTTCTCTCTTTTCACGTAGGACAACTGTAGCCAAGAGATATCCGTGAACGAAAAACTGTTTGTGTTCGCAATACGAAAATAGAAGACGGAAACATAGAGCCCGATTAGAGCGAGATGCGTGTAGCATATACAGCTGAAACAATGTGTTCGACAATAGCGATATCGTTCTACTACCTTTCACGGTCTGAGCGTAGCGGACGTTTATTACTTACAGACTGTAAGCCATGGTTTTCATACAGTTGGTTGTTCTAATTGTATCTTACGATTTAGATTCATGGGATTACCCCCTTCAATATTCAATGTTCAACCTACCGATGGTAATTGTTAATGTTAAGATTGTTCAAGTTACTCTGTATACAAATATTCTAAACCCGACAATTATTGACGGATCAGCAGATCAGCGGTACAACACAAAAAAAAAAGGAAGATGCATCACAGAGTGCCTACTGTCTGGCAGTTATTTGTAAAGTAAATCATTGAGCAGATTTTCAGTATCAATAGTAGTAGAGCAGTGAGAGCACAGTTCCTGTACTAACGGGCTTAAGAGTTCCTAACACATTGGGTTTCACCTTGGACGATACAATAATTACACAGCCCCGGCCGTTGAGCGTGTATCGATGTACAAGTGCAACTGAAAAGTTCGCTGGAAGTTCCTTTCTTCTGAACAGATGTCGCTGATTGAAATCACGTTTACAGCAACGCATGCTAACCTTTTAAGGTTATGTGAGCGTCCACGAAGTGTATAGGTTTTTCGTTTGTTTCGAAACTCTTAGTTTTCGTTGATTTATCTTAGATTCCGTTTCGCAACCTATTCACAAAGTACTTCGGTGGACCCATGGAGTTTAAGATCGATGTCGAATGACCAAGTTCGCTGAAGAAAGCACTTGAAAACATTCATTGGTGCTGGCGGGATTTAATCTTGCACGGAAAGAAATGTATAATTGGTACAATCATTTTGCAGAGTTAAAATCACTTCGGGCGATTTATTTGAACTAAACCAATTGGTAGATCCAATCGACTAGTTTGTTGATGCAGCTGATAAATTAGTTGACGACCAACTAATTTGTTCTTCCAACCAACTTAATTGCTCGGCAATCAACTATTCAGTTGGTCCAAACAAATTAGTCGCCTGAAGTGTATCCAATCATTCAGTTGGTTGGAGCAATTAGTCCTTTTTCTCCCTATGGAAGCGCGTGCGGCAATGCTAGCTCTAATCACTAAACTCGCAGAAGAAAGCACTTGAAGATATCTATTACTGCTGAGGGGATTCAATCTTAGACGGAAAGAAATGTATAATCGGCACAATCTGTTAGCAGGGTTAAATACACTTCAGGCGATTAATTTGAACTACACCAATTGGTAGCTCCAATCAATTTAAAACCATGTAATTTGTTGATCCAATTAAATTAGGCGCCTGGAGCGTATTTTATTATGCAATTAGTTGAAGCAACGAAACCCTTTTCTCCGTGTAGAAGCGTGTATGATAATTCCATCTCTAATCGACTATATCGATTAATTAAACAACCCGAGTAAAACAAATCTTCTACAGCTGATCAGTAGTTGATAAACCAATAAAGTCACTAGCACGATCCTAAATTTATGGTTAACTCATGATGCATTCGCTATCATCGACAAAGGTAGATCGATGGAAAATCGACAGAACATTCGCGATAAATTTACCTGCTTCACAGCGAATGAACCATAAGTGAACCATGGGTCCAGTGAGTTGACTTTATTGGTTGATAAATCGTTCATCGACCGATCATCAAAATTAATTTTGTTGTTGTAACACATTCTATCAATTCGCCGATATGTAATTAGTACGATTCCATCTTTAAAAAGGGAACGTAGTTCTTTTCGATGGAAAAATGTATCTTAAGCAAGGAAATTGTAGTTAATTAAACTTATCCTTTGATGTAAATGTTGCTATAACTTTTTTTGATACGTACCATGGACACTCCGTCATTCCAATCAATTTCCATTAGAAAGTTTAAATAAAAATTGTTTTATATTGTTATTCACTGCACTAGAGAGTATTCATCGAATTACCTTAAATGACTTATAATATACTATTGCATCAGAGTTCCAGGTAGCTGGCTGGCAGTGCTTTTGACGGCGAATATCAGGACGACGAAGATAGAGTTTACCTTTTTCAAGTGCCATTTTACTAGATAGACTCGATGAGATTTAGCAGTGTTTTCGGAGGGCACACAGGAATTCTCTAAGTTCCGGCATGTTCTCCTTCGCCCTTAACTTCCATCGTCTACCGATTCACTCCCTCCACCTCTTGCCCACCGCGCGATCCTTTTTCCTTTCCCATTATTTCTTTTCCAACGTTGTTCGAGCCTCTACCGTTAACGCGTCGTTCTCTTTTCCTGCCTCAGTACGTCTCGCGTCAGCGCCTCAAGTTCTTGCAGCCTCAAAGGATAACGAGGGAAAAATGCAAGGAGATAGACGATTTCCGTGGGTTACGGGCATTAAGCGCTTGCGAAGAACGAAAAGAGAGAAAAAAGAGAGTCGATCGTCGTCGTCGTTGTGGCGGATCTTAGAGGACTCCGAAAGTTGGCAGCTGTCGCCAACGAGGCTCCTCGTGTTATAAACGGGCGTTCAACAGAGAATAAACAGATAACCAAAGCTCTTTAAGAGGAAGAAAGAGAAAAAAAGGAGAATGAGTGAAGAAAGGAGTGAAAGTAAGGTTATATTGGAACCAAAAAAGGATGAAGAAACCATGGAAAATTATGAAGAAACTAGAGAATGACAGAAGGAGAAGAATACAGACAAAGAAAAGTGTCAATCGATACACCTTATTTCTCGCCGGCAAACTCCTTGAAGCTACCCTGGATTGTGCTTGGCTGTTAAAGCCGCCAGCGGAAGAATCGCCGTTCCAATGTGGTTCTAACCGCCGTCACGCTTCGCTGACTTAGCACTCAGAACCGACCATCCAAGGGTTCCTATGAGATGAGTATGAGTATTGGGTTTCGTGCTTCGATATCGGTCGCGTCGTACTGTCCCACCACTATTGAAACCGCTACTTCTACACCATTACAGGCGACGACTTTCCCACTTGGATTCTGGTGACTCGTGCCTCTCTTTCGTACGCCCTAATTCTTACAGTGGTATCTGTAAGAAATTGGGAGGAAATGAGAAGTGAGAGAGCGAGAGAGAGAAAAATAGTGTGCACTAGGCTTTCGGGACTTTCTATACATATACGTGTTTTACTGCAGCATATACGTGAACTACAAGAACGAGAGTTGATGAGAAGTACGTTTTCTTTTCGTTGGATCAGTTGTTCGTGCTGTTCTTAATGAGGGATTGTTGACTCGAAAGCAGAAACTAGCAGGAATAAGGGAGATATTTTCCTCAAATTTCCTGTCGTATGTGATAAATTGTACTTCTTGTAAGAATTTATTGCTAGGAGTACCGTGCGAAGGATTCATTTTCAGAAACAGAGATCTCTTGATACACATTGTTTGAATAGGCCGCGAATACAAGTCGGTAATCTGAGAAGAAAATTTGTAGCATTGTATTCAATGCAAATCAGACATTGCTTAGGCCCTTTCCCATAAGAATGATGGATACTCGAGGATACATAATTAATATACGTTTATATATTATTATATGTACGAACCTTTATTGTGCGTATTAACGCGCGAAGCATTTATTTTCCGAAACAGAGATCTCTTGGTTCACATTGTTTCAATAAGCCTCGATTAATAGAAGTCGGTAACCTGATTATAAAATCTGTAGCGTTACATCCGACGCGAATCAGTCACTGCTTAGGCTCTCTCCCATAAGAATTCGATATACTCGAGGATAGATAATTCATATACGTTTATATATTATGCGTTAACATATACGTTGTATACGTTAAATGATATAATTAACGGTTAAAAATTCTATATCTTCTAGATTATCTTTTATATCGCTTCTTGATATATCCTAAAAATTTACATGAGGTATTCTCGGTTAATTTAGCTAATTTTTGTCTGACTCTGATATATTTCTTATAATTATAGCCAGATTTTTCTAAATGAGAGTACATTTGTGATTTTTTATAAAATTTTTCCTAAAAAATGTAAAAGCTTACAATGCAGATAATAATAAAAAATGTAGTTTTTAGAGATTATGGAATACGGAGAGTCCAAAATGGCAAAGAAAAATGTGATAAGTCAATCGATTTTGGTGAAACACGATACTTGCGGGGTTTTTGACAATTTTGCTCGCCGACAATGCAGCGAATTCCGTTGAAGCGGAAGTTCTATGGCGACTCTTAACGATATTTTGACCACCTCTTTCGAGTAATCACATCAGCAAAACCACAGTACCGAGCTGTGTGTCACGCTGGAATCGTTATAACTTCCTTGACAACAATATAACAAGTGTCATTCATGCAACGATCAGTACTCATACGCAATTCGGCGGTGATAACACACACTGTGAATTTTTAGATATTTTATACTTGAAAGACTTTCAAAGAAATTATCTGCGGTGAAAGAATTGTCCGGAAACTCGTTATCATGATTTCGCTATCCGAAAGCCATAGCAAATGCGACAAATCACGTTATCCAGGACGATCCGGACGCGATACTTCTGTTCACAAAAGCGCTTGGTAGAGGCGCTTTCACCAGAGTCGAATGAAGGATATCTCCTGTCAACAGGAAGTTGTTTGGTGTGATTTTACCGCAGGATATACATGGGAGTCATCTTAATGGGAGAGAACGAGCGGCGGATTCCACATTGAAGAAGTAGAACTTTCATAATACAGATGGAGTCTTCTCCGAGATGTGACGTCGCTTAATAATCGACGGAAAAATCGTAATCGCCGACCGAATACGTCAAACCTTAATACTAATGACGAATGTATCGTATCGGATATGCCCTTGCAAGAGCGGTGGAGCAAGCACGTGAGACAAAGCTGATTCTTTGGTTCTTTTTTAGTAGAGTTTGTTAAATGCAGAGACAGAGACTGCTGCAGTAAACTCTTCGGAATTCTTTCTTCCAGAAAGTTTTCTGCCAGCTCCATTTCCCATACTTCAAACATTGACCGAAGGTTCCGAAATCAAGAAGAACACGATGGCAAGATATTTGCCTTCTTTCTACTGACAATGAGACAAACCCTTAATATGATCGTTTCCATGATATCCCGTATGGTTCGTATTGTCTTATCCTGTCTTTGGATTCTAAACTAATTGAAAGCAGAAGATGCAAGGAATGCGTGCTCTGTTTTTGTTTGATAAATACTATCACTGTGCACAAAATTTCCCTTGGCACAAAACGATAAACGTTTAACAAAACTAGTCAGCAAATCACGAAGAAAAGCTATGATAAAAACGAGCCAGTAAGTGATATAGAAGGAATTGAAGATGAAAGAGAAGAAGAAGAGTGGCACGTTGATCGATCAAACCATGCGGGAATCACTTCTGTTATTATCGTTGATCAAAGTTCACGCAATATATAGACTGAAGAGAATTAAACGTTATCCAAAGCTTTAATGTTGAAAATTGTTACCGTCAAGAATTTTGTTTATAAAAACTCGTATAAAAGTGAGGAATAAAAATTACCAAAAATATATCACGCGATTAATGAACCCCAACTTGTATTTTTTTTTTGCAATTTTTCCCTACCAACATATAAATAGTTTAAGAAAAAAGGCAACTTCTACATTTTTTGGAAAGAAAAATCTACTATTTAAAATTCACAAGAAATACACTCAAGTACTTCTTGTATATTCCGGATTACAGCCCTAACTAACGCCCCTGCGGACTTTTTGCCCCAACGTCTTTGGGAGAACCCGGACCTTGAGAAAAACGAAGGACTTCGCCCCCCCCCCCCGCCTTCCTATCGTTCTACACGCCGGCGGCGGCGAAATATTATTATAATATAGAGATATATGTATACTAGGGGGTCTGCGCCCCCTGCGCGCTTAGCGCACCAACCCCCCTAGAAGAACCCGGGCTTCATCCCCTTGCTCTTCCTCTGAACTCTCCTGACCCCTCCTGACCTACTTTCTGATCCCACCCCCCTCTCGATTCGCCGACAGGGTGGCGGCGAGATATTTTTATAATTATATATACATATATCGACATAATCTTCATTTCTGCGTCAAGTCAGAGAAGAAATGGGTCTTAACAGAACCTTAGCAGTGCTTGATTCAAGCCAGATGTAACGTTATACATTTTATATTTGTGTGAACGTACCTAACATAGACAAATAATCTTCATTCTACGTATATATGTTAATTCCTGACGCTTTTCACCACCTGTTACGCTTTTCTACTACGTATAGAATGTAACGAGAAAGAGCTTCCATCGCGTCGCCATAGCAATAGCATCACAAGAGACTCGAGCGAAGCAGAATTCTGGCAGATTTTCTCAACCAGAGTTCAGAGCTCAAAGGTCACGCGCGCGGATTTACCCGTAACTGCTTCAACTTTCTCAGAAAATTGACTTCACCATTACCAGTTCCTCTTCATATTCTTGACAATACACTCGTACTTCCTTTCGTGCAAATTTCTTAATTAAGAAACTCCTTTTAATTCCGACGAAAGTTGGAGTCTCTGGGTTTGATAAAAAAAATTATTTTCAACAGGTTTTCAACGAGCAATGTGTTGTCTTTAACGAAAGGTGAGGGTTGAAGAGCATTTTCTTTATACAAAAAATATTACTAAAGGTTTGCTTTATAATATATGATTCACTTAAGGTGGTACATCGGGTAGGGAGTTACTGCGTCGGGAGGGGAAACTGAGTACACGATCTTTCTGATTTTTATCATGCTGCTTGATTCATCTGCACTTTGTTGAAATATAATTTTTTTATTTTTACCTCTACGTACTCTCCAGGGTTATGAGGGTGCGAAATACCCAATTTGCAGATTCCCCGTAAAACCTTTTTTTTTAATATGGGGTCTTATCCGTATTACAAAAGTTTCATAAGATACAAAAATTTTACGACAACGACGTAGGTTAAAATTCCCAAATAATTCAGACGCATTTCTACAGTAGAATCCTACAGTAGAGTATGGGATACAAATGTTATTTTTTTCTTCTTAAGAGGATTGTAAAGATCGGAAAATTCGAAGATTACAAGCTTTTTTATTTGCATGATCGGTTCATTAGTACAAAGTACAATCCTTCACGAACTTTTTCTTGGATGACTGCGCGAACGTACCGAGGCACCACGATGCCGAGTTTTTTTTATTGTTCCAAGCCCATAGTATTCACCGAACCTTTTGTTAATGTTAATTCGGCTGATGTCATTCTGCATCTGCTGCTGAAGCGGCAACTTACGTAAAATAGTACATTACGCAACTCTTTCAGAATGTTGGTCATTCCTGACTGAATGACCAACATTTTCGACAATTAATCAACGTTTTCCCACGTCACATCATTACACCATCGCGTCTGCTAGGTTAGCAGTTGACGCAAACAAAACAGTTGTGTTCATTCCTGTCACATGGAAATTCGTGACAGAAAAACAGAAGAATAACAGTGAAGGAATGAAATAATCATAATATTAAAATGAAGGAATATAAAAACAGGGGAGGAATGTAAACAGCTGATTGCAAAACAAAAATGACTCGTTTTCTACCATGGAAACGGGTCAAAATTGAGCTATTTTCAAAGCACGTGTGTTAAAAATATATTTTTACTGGTATCGTACCCGGCTTCGGCCAGGTTTATTTTTAATGACTTGACTGTTTACTGCTTCACTAAAATGTGAATTACATTTGAAAATTCATGTCAAACAAAAACAGACATTTCCGTTCACCGTATCATAGTAACCTTTTCTTTTTTAAAAAAGCGCAAGTTATACCTACTACGAAGAATAACTTTGCTTTTTAAAAAATTAAAATTAAACGTAAAAATTCATTAATACTCTTAGAAAATTTAAATGTCCGTAACTCCTTAAGGACTGAACTTGAAGAGCTGAAAATAGTTGCGTTGACCTAGAAATCAGGAGACGACCTTTCCAAAATGTCCAAGATTACCTTCCTAGCACGCTCCGTCTAGGAGGAGTTTAAGGGACGGAAATCCAAACTTTAAGAATTATAGTATAGATAGCGTAGACAGTTGTTACAAACAGTTTTCGGGATTATCATTTTACTAAAAGCTGCTTGCACTTTTCTGAAATTCGGTGATGTAAAAAAATTGTTAGTCTGCGTGAATATTGTTATCCTAATCGGTATGGGCGTTCCGAAAGTTTAAATACAATTGTTTCGAAACAGCATTTTTCACTATAATTAGCTCTACAACTCGAGAACAATTTGAGATATCAACTAAACATCTTTCTACAAAGAAAGATAATTAAATGTTCTATCATCTGAATGATCGCAGGCATTAAAAACTCAATTTTTCGATACGTTTTAAGAAGCAAGTACTTGAAATTTTGAAAAAAAATTTGTTTATGCAACGCAATCATTTTTTTGCTTTCCCATGCGTGTATTAGGTAGGTAAAGTAGGCATTTTAGCGACTATCAAAGTGAATTAATGGTGGAGAGTACGCAGAGCAGCACTTTTAGTTCCTAGTACGTAAAAGTTCTCGAATTCATACTCCGCGCATGCCTATTTCTCATGAGCCCTGGGACAATGACCAGGACACGTGAGAAATGTTGGATAAAATTTCGACAAATTATCATTAAATTTTTGGATGAATAATAAAATAGTTGACAAGACATTTAAAAATTACGTTTATATTATACGGAGAGGGGAAAGGGCTCGGTCACTTTACCACCGTCGGGGCACTGCCCCCCAACACCGCTGGGGGGTTTCACCCCCCAGACCCTCCGCGCGATGCATGCGGCACACATTCCGCACGCGATTGGCACGATAAGTATTTAATAATTAACGGATGAGGAAATTTGGCTGCGAATCGGCCAACTCCACGATGTTCAGGAGCAGTTGGGGAAGTAAATATAACTCTCGATTGTTGTGTTTTGCTTTACATTTCGCTTTCAGACGCAGACCCTCTTCAGATATAATTTTTATTTTATCCCTGTGTTTAATCTATAATATGCACTTTTTCTCTTTGCAGAATGTATTCACCAGGTGCAGTGTAATTGCATCGTTATTTTCATTGAACTAATCCGTGAACATGTTTCATGTCCATAGATTAACGTATAATCATGTAATTTCACACGGTGAAACCCCTGTACGGAATCTAAGTGCATCTGCGACGTTAAGAAACGGCATTCACTAAATATGATTTGCATTACGGCAGTTGCTGACAAACAATTAGCCATAATCATCATGTGGCTTCTATACACGATATATATCCTTGGACTAATGCAATAAATAATCACGATTATTCAGCTATGATTATCTTTTAACATATATTAAATAATCATGATTATTTGCATCAGCCGAATAAAAATAACCGCACAATTGTACTAGGTCCTGCGGAGACATTCCAATGAGAAGGAAATTGCATATTATAGTTTGATCACAATGGTAAGGTAAAAATGATGTCTGAAGGGATTCCGCACTTGGGACCGATACATAAACCAAAACGCAACAATTGAAAGTTATAGTTGACCAACTGCTGCTGAACTCACTTTTCATTACTCACTTTTGTTAGTATTTAACAATGGGAGATCTCGTAAAACATGGACCTCAGCTAGTTACGTGGGTTAAAAGTCTCATTTTGCCTCCGTGGTACCCAATGTACTAGTATTATATTTAAATGCTATTGCGTTAAATTTTATTTATTCGAAACGCTACCAAATAAATATCGGAACTCTGATTGATTTTCTTGAAACAGTGGCGATTTTTATGGTTTTTTTAAAATAAAAGCGTTACATATCCGTAATTTATAACCATTTTTTCATGTTTACCACCTTCGTTATTTCCCAGTAACAATTGTTAGCATTAAACATCTTTGTGGTCGGCGTAAATACCATTATCCCATAAAAAATTACTTGCCAGCAGTTTTTTTTATGTAAAATGTACATTTAGGTATTTTATGAATAACCGATCATTTTCTTCGCAAAAAAAATCTCTATAAACACACAGATAACATTTGTTTCTAACTTTAATGAATATTTTAAATATTTTATTAACAAAAAGTGGAAAAGTGATTTTTAAAATTTGTAAAATTCTTATTAATCTAAAGATCTAAATGAAAAATAATCTGATGAATGTAAAGAGAATGTTATAACAAACAAAGTGCATTATCAATCATCGCAATATCATCAATATTGTAATTTTTGCTTTAAGAAGTCTTCGCACGTTTAACTTTTTTGGTATATTTACATAAAATACGTGGCTTGAGTATGCTTGCAAACAAATTGTTATTTATACCGTTTTATGTCAATTATATCTTCCGTAACAACCTCCCAATATCCATTAGCATCTATAGCTTTTTGAAACTTTGTAGAAATAAATTTCAAGTAACAAAACATTTCCAATTATTATCCGCTTATTTGTCAAACTTTTACGACATAATCGCTTTAATTTGACTCTTGCAAAACTGTTCAGACATTCACAAACCATTATATTTAAAAACACTCTAATATTTATTCTTAGCTTCGAATAATAATTGTCCTAAAATTTGGAATCGTTTCAAGTGATTGCCATAAAAAAATGGCAAAATAACAATAATTGCGTAATAGTAAAATTCATCGAGATTCCGACAAAACAGGCGAACAGCAAGTGAAAACTTTTGAATCGATTGACAAGTTCAGAATCCTGTTACTCCTTTAGGAACCTCAATTTCTAATCTTGATCAGGCACGGCAGTACGAAACTTCTCTCTTCATTTCAAAGTTTAACGACATTTATGCACGAGCACAGAAATTAATAATTAAGCTTCGATCAAATATTGAGGGAGTATTTCTAAATAGAATCCAATGTACATCTTGATGTCCTCAAACTCTTGACGAAGACGACTATAATTAATAATGTTTTAGCATAAAGGAAAGACCAAAATATATTCGTAAATTTTGTAAAGGTATTTCGCTTTCTTTTATTATTAATTTCTTAACAGTTCCTTAAGTTATTTCACAACTTTTCGTATCTTTTTCATATTTCTTCATTGTTGTAATGTATTTTGTTAATTCCACAACTCCAAGGAGGTTTGCCTTCTGACTTAAAAGCCAGGATACATACTGGATTAGACAGTAGAGACTCTAGCTCGCTAAAGCTCGCAAGCACATAAGGTGTAGAGAGGTCGGTGGGAAGAAAGACACGTTAACTCTCATAGCGTACACATTGCAATTGTTGTTCTCGTAATAACTGGCAATTCCCGTGTCGGTTGTACATCGCGGGCGAAGCGGAGCCACGAGCGTAAGTAGAAAAGTTCTCTTAGGGGATGATTTACGAGCAGCGCTACGTATCCCACGTTATTTTGCGTTCTCACTGTTTTCTCTCTTTCTCGACGATGCATTCTATGTGTACAGAGCATTTATTGTACGGTCATGTCAGAGTATTCAATCGCGAAGAGTGCAAAACGGGGAAGATGGTTCTTCGAGGAATTCTTTAATACGAGATTTTGGTCGTACAAATAAGAAAAGGAGCGCAAAGGACGGGATTTAGGAGATGCTTGAAAAACCTTCAAGTTTTGATAATATGTTATGCATAGATCGTACTTTAGATTGTACAGAACTGTAATATCAACATAAATGCTCTGACGTACGAATCGAATTTCAGTTGAAAACGTGGAAAAAGTGACGAAAAGAATGCAACATAGAATCTTAAACGTTGCTTCTTTATTATTGTTTCACCTTTAACAAATTCAAATTAAATCGTAAAGAGTGCGATGGGAAATATGGTTGTTTGAATTATTTAAAACGAGATTTTGTGTGTAGACATGAGAAAAGGGGCGCAAGGTCTTGGTTAAGAAGATGCTGAACCTTCAAGTTTTTATAATATTTTATGCATAGATCGTACTTCAGATTGTGCAGGACTGTAATATGAACATAAATTCTCTAATGTCGAGGCCAAATTTTAGTTAAAAACGTGAAAAAAGTGACCAAAAAAATGAAAAATTGAATCTTACATGTTGTTTCTTCATTATTTTTCACCTTTGACAACGTCAAATAAAAAACAAACAAAAATCAGCGTATATAACAACTTCGGGAGGATTCTACTGTATACACTTGTTCGTGGCAAGGGATACTTTGTTTAGGGCAGGTTTGTTATTCTCAAAGGCTCTTTGGTAAATATAGTCTACGACGGTAAATAAAGAAATACGCCTTTGGTCTTTTTTTTTCTCCAATAATAAGCCAGCTGCTGAGTTTCACGAAGGCAGCCAATATTTTTCTTTCGATAAAATTAACGAATGTTCTGCACGTTTGTTATCCCACATTTCACGGTCTGTAAATGAATGATCCATTACGTGAGTCCTTGCCGAAGTAAATACTTCTCTTATATTACGTAGAAATAATAACTTTTTGTTTAACTCTCTTGCTCTCTTTCTTGACACTGAACAAGATTATTCGAGTTAATATTGAAATTATATAAATAAGTTAGAGAAGGATAAATCTTTAATAGAGCACCGTTAAATTTTTCGAGTCATCAGTGAAATCTACGGATTTAAGCAAATCATTCTCTCGATCCTCTCACGTTTATTATTTCTCATTTCTCGGTTTATAAATTAATGCTGCATTACGTGGAATCCTTAACGAAGTAAATAGTTCTCATATATTACGTAAAAATAATAACTTTTTGTTTGACTCTCTTGCTCTCTTTCTTGACACTGAACAAGATTATTCGAGTTAATATTAAAATTATATAAATAATTAGAGAATGATAAATCTTTAATAGAGCACCGTTAACTCTTTCGAGTCATCGGTGAAATCTACAGACTTAAGGAAATCATTCCTTCGATCCTCTCACGATTGATATTTCTCATTTCTCGGTTTGTAAATTAATACTGCATTACGTGAGATTTTGACGAAGTAAATAATCCTCGTATATCACGTAAAAATAATAACTTTTTCTTTAACTCTCTTGCTCTCTTTCTTGACACTGAACAATACCATAGAGTTAATGGTAAAATTATATAAATAAGTTAGGAAACGATAAATCTTGAATAGAGCACCGTTAACTCTTTCGAGGAATCAATGAAATCTACAGACTTAAATAAATAATTCTATCGATCCTCTCCTTTGTGAAAGTGTCGGCTGACTGAAAGATATCCATAAAAATGGATTTTTTTTAAATCATTCCAACTCATCAGTTGCAAATACAAATTATTAATGCTTCGTACCACTCGTAACATGATAATAAAACACTCACGCGCAATTGTCTAACTCATAAATGCCGCACGAGCAAAAAAAAAGGGAGTTATGCATTTAATGTCAATCTACAGATCGCACCTCAATTTATTTTTATCGAAGCACACGAAACGGCATCAAATTTAAAGAATTATTTATCACCAAACTATCGAATGGAATTTTTTTCTTTATTGCATACGCTTAGGACATACATCGATGAACATATTCTATAAATATTATACAGAAATATTTTAAAATAGCCGAGTTATGCGCGCGGAAGCGTGCGTCGAGTAAGGACGCCAAGATTTCTCAAAGATTTTTCAAAAATCCATAATTTTTTTGTTCCTGAATGAAAGTTTGTATAAAGTAGCGAATGAATAAAAAAAATGTATTTTGCGAATGAGAGTAATTCGGAAATTGATATTAATTCTATACCTGATAATACAAAGTTAAAAAATGAAAGATATTTCACCAATAAACATGAAAATCAACATTATTAACATTTTTTCGAATATTTTTATTAAAAATTTGCGTAATTAAATTTTTGTAGAAATATTTTTAATTAATATCGGTTAATACCATTTCGCAAATGACAAAATCTAAAAGACTCGAAGATGGAGCAGGGCGGACTCTAAATAAATTAAAAGAAAATAAATATGAAGCAAATATTAACAATTGTTATAACACGTTTGACAAGTGGTTGCTTCATTAATTCTTAAAGAATGAGTGAGGCAATCATAGTTGACAAAAATTGGGGATTCGATTGTTTGAGATCTTTCGACCAAGAAAGATCGATAACGCAGGAATCTAGGTAACGCTGACTCACACTCCGAGTTGCGATTTACCGAAATTTTCATCTTAACAAGTGGTCAGGAATTGTCGCATAAATTCAGAATTTAATAATAACATATACACGACCGATTGATTAATAAGTTGCACGATTGACAAGACCCACGTATTCGCTTTAAATTTACAGTTGCATGGGGTGCTGTAAATATTTAATGAACAAAGTAAACGTTAGTCGAGAGGGCAGCTGCTTTTGTATTACGAGCGCGGTCGATAATTGTACCACTCACAGTGCTGCACAACCTAATAACTACTCAGACACTTTGGACAGTTCGGAAGATGGTAAGAAATAACAATGGTGCGGTTCAGATAAGACACCTTACCCTTTCTTTGTCGCTCTCACTCCGGTTCCTTTTGTACCGCGTGACCCGTCGGACCCTTGTCGAGAGCGATATCCGACAGCCGAGTCTTTTTCTCAACTTGCATCTTGGTCCAGGTGACATATCATTTTTCCAGAACATTTTCAGCAATATTTTTTTATTTTCTCTGTCACCGTGCTATGTGCAGGAGTATCGAAATCAATTGTTATTTTTTTTTTCACCGTCAATAAAGTGTCAAGCTCACCACAACTCGTGCTGATCGCTCGTTCGAATCGTGCTGCTGTCATTTATTTTAATGGACAATCAACTTTTTTTTTTTTTTTTTTAGTATGTCAATTCTCATGTTCATGAATGTATTCAATGTGCATATTGCCCTGTCAGCGTTACCGCTGACGTTTTAAAAATATGTGTCACGTGTTTATCCGAAAATGTATAGGATGTACCTGGCTGTACCTTGTATGCTATCCACTCTGGTATGTACTGTTGGTTACTGTGAAATTATCCCTTTGGGTCTCTAAGATATCACGTTATAATTATAAGGTTAATTATTTTTGCTAAACCGGAACTAAACGGTTACCAAGATATCGTTGATATTAACAAAATCAATGAGATTGCTAACATGAGTTTGAAGCCACTTCAAAGAGGGCACTTGCGTAAAACCACTCTAATCTGAAGGCTTTTATGTTATATATCAAAAAAATAATATATACAAGTCGATATTGTACCCTGTTGGTGCTATATGTCACGGTAGAACGTATATACGTATGAACGAGCGAACCTGGGCTTTCGGGAAATGCCGGGAGATCAGATCATTGATGCAGGTTGCATAAAAAATAGTTTACACACATCAACGTTCAATGCGGAAAAATTTTTCGGAGCGTTAAAAGTTTTTAACGAGTTTCTGACGGATCATTGTACAAAGTGGAACAACTTAAGGACAACTCGTATATATTGTTATTAAGAATTAACTTGTCTAAAAAAATAGAAACATTTTTGAGAAATATAGTTAAATTTTTCAAATCCTGTTCGAACGCTGGGATGGATTCGTTGTCCTTTATACCATTCCGAGCACGAGAAGTGAATTAATGTCGGAGTACGTGTACATATCCAAAAAAAAAAAAAAAAGGAAGATGCAAAAATAAAGAAAAAAATTTGGCGAAAGACATTCGTTACGGTTTCTCGGTGAACGGGCGAGAGAAAAGTAGATGCGACAACGCGCCACAAAAGGCGTGTATGGAGATAAAGAAGAAGAAGAAGTTCTGAGAATGTCCGCGCTGTCGGATTTGGGAAATGATACAGTTGCGAGGAGGGCAGGGAGGGAGGAAAGATTCGCGAGCTCGATCTTTACTTCCTGACTTCAACGCCCCTTTTTTTTTTATACTTTTTACGCTTTACCTCTATCTCTTTTTCTCGTCGCAACCTAAGATTCGTTCGAAGCTCTTCGCGGGTCATGCGGCAGAAGAAAATTGCCATAGGAGCTTTTCGCGGATGACAGAGTCACGCTGCTCGAACTCATTCGCTCGTTCAAAGCTGCAGGGCTCTGATGCCACGTGATTCTCGAGCGGAAATGGACTGCACCGGGTCAGACACTCGAAGCCGAGCCGCTACCAAAGATAGATACATAGAGAGCAGTATATCTGTCTCTCTGTGTGAACATTCTATCGATTTCCTCATCCTCTTTTGATTTATTCAAGGTTTCGAGATATCAGAGACATATACACGCTGCGTGTCAACTTGTAGTTTTCAACGGATGAATAAACAATAATATTTCATGCTATCCTTACGACTTCACGTAACTGCCAATACAATTTACACAGGTAACATAAAGTATTCGATGAAAGCATTCACGACAAATTCGTTGAAATCTCTGTCAACTGTACTTCGAGAAAGAAAATATAATCGAGATACATAGACGGGACAATTGTATTGATCGCAAAGAAAAAACCGAGGTAAAGGAAGAATTTCGAGTTATCGTTTCAACAGAACATACTTTACCAGATACATTACTAGAACAACACTACGATACTTACTCGTTAATTTGTTAGCCGTAAAAATAATTGCCGAGTTCAAAAGATCTCTTTAAGGCATGTGCCTCGGTGCAGCCGGTGCACTTCGGATTACGAGCCACAAATGGTAATGTCCTGGTGGTCCCGTGTAACATTTTTTCCAACGTGTAGTTAAAAAGGATTTGGTAGAAATGTTGAAATCTACAGTTGACGATCCTCTACAATTGCAAAGACTTTTAACTCGGAAAAATTTGCAAGAGCTACCCTCTCAACTTAACGAACTGCACTAGCGGAACACCAAACATTTTTTAACCGACACGGATGTCAAGCATTATTATTCTTATCATTATTGAAATGTACTTGAAAGAAGGTAGCAAATATGCACTTAAGCTTTATTAATTATTCTCGTCAATATTGATCTTTGATCTGCTGCAAATATTTAGAGCAATCGTGGTAGTTCTGACAATTATCGGTTCACTCTTTATCTAGTTGGCAGTAGAATTTTTTTCTCTCATTAAAAGAATTTTTGTAGAATGTAATGAATATTTCATTCGTTATTCAGATTTATTGTTTTGAAACATCATTTAATAGTTTTTTATTGCACATTTCTGTTATTTTTATATAACGCTTTACCCGGAGTGCAGACATCGTCTGTCAACCAGCGATCGAAATATTCTGCAAGCTGTCATACGCAAAGGTAATAGCAAAATTCTTGCAATGTGCGCAAGCAAGAACGTCGGTAAAAATAAGAATTTAATAAGATAAATAAATGATACCCGACAATGGCACATGATTATTATTTAAGCGGCGTTAAAAATGCAGCCAAACATCAGAGATATACGCACAAAGTAAACTTTTATTTTTGCAACGGCGACATAACGAATTGAGCTAGCAAATAAGTTTGGAGCGTATTTACTTTTCACAAACCCTCTTCAGCTCTCTTTCTTTCGCGGTACTCTTATCTCTCTTCACCTTTTACGGTAATAAGACTTTCATTTAATTCGTTCTCCTCAAGGTCCTACTGCTTTCTTTTCTTTCTTTTATTCACATTCTGTCTGGCTCGCTATATGCACGTTTAACTTCAATCGTCGAAGGCGAGATCTACACCTTCGTGCAAGAGTTAAATTTATTATAAAAGAAATTTTATTCGAGACGATGACAAGAAGATTATGTTAAGTTTTGTGAGAAGATAAGATTTTTTCCGATTGATTTTGTCGTCGAATTAAAAGCTGACATAGAGCGCTTACGCTGGCTTTAACTTTACGATTTCCGTTCAAAATTCACTTAGCTAAATTATAAGGTACGCGCTACGTGCTACAGTAGGAATGTCAGAAAATGAAAGGGAGAGAGAATTCACTGTAATACAGACTATGAAAGTACTTTTGTGTTTATTTTATTCCGAGGTTTTGAAATCTGATAGGAAACAGCACTCTCGAGTTTATTTCCGGGCCTTGTCGCTTCATCCTAACCCTCTGAGTACGCAGGCCGGGTAGCTTTCATCACCCTTTGCAGGTACGCGCGGTTTCAGCTTGCTGTCACATCAAAAAAGGTCATAAAATGAACCGTGCTGCTGCTGACAGCGCCTCCGGACGTCCCAGCATGGGTTACCCTCTTTTTAAACGACCCCGCTGGTTATCCTTTTTTCTTTGCTTTTCTCATGTTTTCCGTTACCCGAGTACTCGGTTCCTCTATGGGTTGTGCATTTGCCTGTGATGTATCTTTCCTTGATGAAGCAGCTTTCAATATGAGGAGAGATGCATCGAGCATAATCCTATTTCTGATCCTTTACCATCGTCGCTGCTCGCTATTACACTCAGCTTCAAAAGCAGTCGCTTGTCGCAGCAGGATCTTAATACCAGTTGTTCATTTGTCGGTTCTCAATAGACGTCCGACTGGTAATTACCGGTCTTCCGAACGAAATATAATTTTCGACTATGGATGCGTAGATAGAAAGCTCTTTGACATATTGCCACGAATATATTCTCGTTGGTACTCAAAGTGGAAATACATTCATGTTCATCTATACGTCAATTCAAATAAACTGTCGAAACGTTTGATACTTCGGTTGGGGGAAATACATATTGTAGTAACTTTTTACTCCACCATTTCACGAAATATTTAATAATTTGATGGATTGATCGTTTGATGATTCGATGGGTTTACAATTTGATGATGTGATTGCTTTATGGTGCGAATGTCGCACAGTCAAACTATTTGATTTCACGACAGTATCGTTTAAAATCCGAATTCTAGCGAACGCAAGCTTTTATAAATGAATTTATCTTTTCGGCAAGTTCAATATTGACATACGTCGATCATTGTCCCAATAGCAGAAGTTGTTTATCGAATAACTTATGACAAGTGTAGAAACTCCCTTGATACCGACGTTAGGCCCTGTCTCACCCTATTCACAGGGGAAGCAATCGTGAAGGATACGAGTAAATATTACGCTACCGATAATCGCTGAGAAAATCGATTAAAGGTGTTTAGCATGATTAGAAAAAACAATAACGTTTGCCACTCGTATGATATCAATAATAGTTAGTTTGGTTCGGGACACCGGTGAAGTGCATCGAGTTGAAAAACGCATTTCCGCGTTAAAAATTTTCCTGCATCCTTTCGATCGCGTTTAATAGATCGGCTTTCGCAATTGCGTTTACATTGTACGTCACTCTTACTGATTAATACTTTTATTGCTTGCGAGTACCTCAAGTTCCAAGTGCATATTGTATTGTATTGTATTGTTCTGTGTATTTTTTAAATACAACTATCGCCCTCCCCTAACTACCAGGATCAACGCTCTGTCCGCGTTAATTTATTGAGGAAAGTTTATTTAACGGATCTCGAGAATTTAATCGAATTTAAATCTCGCGTCACTCAATAAAAAATCTTTATTTCCCTTTGATAAGACCTTAAGTGTTACATCAAAGAAACTTTATTATCCACCCAGTTGGTATGTCACTGATTGCTTGGATTTAAGTTGAAATCGAGCATGCATATAACATTCAAAAGTACATGTGGCAACTTTATTCCACAATATTCGTGATTACGCTAGACTGGGAAGAACTCTAAATAGCTCTACAGAGACCAAAACGTCTGCGCTACGATTTTCACTCGACAATAATGCAAGCCGACATGCGGGATCTTCTACAGCGATTCACAAAGGAATTTCTGGAATTTCTGAAATTCAACGAGAAACTGTGGGATATTCGAGGTTGTAGATTATAGCATTTTCAGTCGCTTACAGAGCACAGCCAGCGGGAAATAGTCTTCCTTCGCGAGAATGCAACGTATACGATTTCTTTCTCCAGTATTAAGACAACCTCATCTATGCAGTTCGCACTTTAAGCCAACTTGTCAAATATTCCTCCTCGTGGATATCTTTTCAGAGTTACTTTTCTCGATGATAAAATTTCGAGACAAATACAAGAAACGAAACGACGATACTTCAATTTTTTTAACACGAAACAATTGTTTTTTTTTTTTTTTTTTTAACTTGCTGCTCAACTATCGATCTCGTTAACTTTATCGATGTCACTACAGGCTATTTGTACTTTTTAATTTCAGTGGTAAATATTGAACTGTACGGGGCTGTACAGAACGCATGCAAATATAATTTTTTCTCGAGACAAGAGGATTCTCGTCTCATAGTTTGTACATTTTGCGAAAAAATTATGCAAGAGCTAAATTTTTCAGTATAGCAGCACAGAGTGTTTGGAAAGCAGTGTTGTTTCTATGGGAGATGAATGTTATTCGTGGAAATATTGAGGATCCTATACCACACTTGTTCAGCAATTAATTTTCTTCTACCAAAGCGAAGTGCTCTGTGTAAGTTTGCATACGTAATGAACGAGTATGTTTACACAAGCGTTCACCAGTTGACGAGTTTGTTTGTATATCCGCGCTAATTACGATTCAACCTAGAGACGCGTATCGAAAGCTAAATATTTAACTTTTCAGCATATTTCCTACGTAATATCCTTTTGATGAGGAAAACCGTATATAAGCATAGCACAACTCGCAAGTTTAATGGAGGTATTATGCCGAGTTTCTTATCATCAACCACGATTACTTGAATATTACATAAATCATAAGAGCAGCTTAAGCCATTGATAGATATTGAAAATATAAATGCTTCTATGTGTCACAAAGCTTAAAGGCATTCACGAGAGCATGTACAATTGAAGGAAATACTTGAGTGAATAATTTAAGGCGTTCGATAGTTTCCAGTAGAATTATATGACGCGGTTGGCTGGCAAAAGGGAGTAGTACGCCTCTTACCTTTCCAACGGCCAATTCGGAATGTCGAGTGTCAGGAATATTTCCCTAGGATCTCCATTAGCATGCACATCCGTGACACCGTTGGCCCTAGGAGGGTGGAGACATACCTTTAGGTTGAGGAACCCCGAGGTGCTCGAATTAACCCTCTTCTCGATAGCTACCCACGCTGCTACCATTTTACAGGCCTCGCTCTTCACTGAACGCTTTCACGTTTCACTCGGCCGATATTCTAACTCAGAGTTTGTATAACGTGCGGAAAAGCTTTACTTTAATGCGCAAGCATGAAACGTAAATGCAATTGCATGGACTTTACCAACCTGAAATTGGAAGGAATTTTAGACAACTAATAGCATTTCTTCATAAAAAATCAGAGAGAAAAAGAATGCAATAAAGTTTTTAAATAAATGTACCATGATCTATTAAGTGATTATCCTATTGCTGAATTTAAAAAATAGATTTTATGCATACATTCCAAGTACATTTTGAGTTATATGCAAATAGTCTGATGGACATATAACATTTTGTGAATCAAGTATTCGCGGATGTGATAATTGTAAACCACATTATATCGACTCATACCCGTTCTTCCACAATATTTATGAAGAGGCTCTACAAGTGGAGGTTCACTGTACGAGACAGGAATGGTAGATTAATGGTAAAACATGAAAATCTAATTATTTTACTAATCTCGATTTTGTGTTTTTTCTCGAAATTCGTTTTTCGAATTCTCGAAATTGTGTTTTTAATTTCATACACATGTTAAGAGAAATAGTACTTTTCGTATGACGTAGGATTTTCTGGATACGTTTTTTTTTTTGTGCAATAAATATTAATAATAATATTACACATTTTTCAGCCGAAAATGACGAAAAAAAATTTAGGATTTTTTTTTTTTTTTTTCGTAACTTTCAGATTACGACAAGAGGTTCCTTTTAAGGAATAAATAAAAAATTGTACGTCATACGATAGCTAATACAATGAAGTTAACGATCATATTTTTTTTTGTTTCGGGCCAACCATATTTTCGAAATCGTGATTATCGACCGAACGCGCACGAAAAACATCATCAGACGCAAAGATGTAAAAAACACAAAAATGTTAATATTAAAAAATAAAAAAACATTGCATTCGTAGTTTTTTTCGAAATTGAAAGATAAAATATATGTTTAAACTTTTCCATATATCTTTCATGTTAACAGCGCATATTGCATTCATTATAAAAGAATTTTGATATTTTATTGAATATCGTTGATACTTCAATTTTTTCAATACCAAAGAATTGTTTTTTTTTAATTTTTTAAATAACTTGCTCCTCAACTATCGATCTCGTTAACTTTATCGATTTCACTACAGGCTATTTGTACTTTTTTTATTTCGGTGGGAAATATTGAACTGTACGAGGCTCTACAGAACGCATGCAAAAATAATTTTCTTTTAAGTCAGGAGGATTCTCGTCTCATAGTTTTTACATTTTGCGGAAAAATTATGCAGGAGCGCAAAGTGGTTGAAGAACAGTGTTGTTTCTATGCGAGATGCATGTTATTCGTGGAAACATAGAGCGTATATCACACTTATCGAGCAATTAATTCTCTTTTGCCACGCGCACGAAAAACATCATCAGACGCAAAGTTGTAAAACGCACAAAAATGTTAATATTAAAAAAAACATATTGCATTGGTAGTGTTTTCGAAATTCAAAGATGAAATATATGTTGAAACTTTTCGAAATATCTTTCATGTTAACAGAGCATACTGCATTAATTATAAAACACTTTTGATATTTTATTAAATATCGTTGATTCGATGAAATATATTTATTGAATCCACAGATTTTGATTTTTGAGATTCTCTCTTTTTTTTTTTAGATTACTAAAGGACGTTTACTAGCAAAGAAAGATCCCCAGGTGTGTCACCGTTTTCTATACAAAATCTGCACAGAAATGTTGGAGATGATGCTAATAACATATTCCGAAACTAATAGCTCCAACTTGTTAAAAAAAAAAAAAATGGCTGTATAAATACTGCATATAAGTAATAACAATAGAAGTAAGTAAGCGGCCGTTGAAGAATATAGAAGAAAAGAGTTGTGGCTCCAAATTAGCCAGCTCCAAGTTGTCCAGGAGTTTCAGGAGTATTAATTATAACACTGATTTTAATTGTTTTTACGTTTCAGTCCTATGGTGCGAACCATAGCGAACTCTTCAGAAATTTTATTTAAGTCCTACGAGTCATAATATCAAAATACAAATAACGTATTAAAGTAAAGTTGTGTTGAAATATTAATTAAAAAATGGTTAAATGTTGTATGAACAATGATGAGTAATGAAATCAGCGAAAGCAGTAATCAATTGTACAGTCCCGAATTATTTACAAAGACTATGCGCAGTAAACAACAAAATGTGTGCATTGGTAAACCTACTTATAACGTACGAGTTGTTATTAATAGTTTTTTTTCCCGTAAGATGAATTTTGAGGTGAGAAATGTTGACATAACGCAAGTAGTCTTATAGTGTAATACCATGAATTAATAACTCTAATTAATTGCAAATAGTCGTAGTGAAAAAATGATGTATAAGTGAATTGTTAACCAACATTCTAGTTTCATAAATTAATATAATAATGAAAATTTCAAGAAGAAATGATGCAGACCGTGGAGCAACTTTTTTTCATAGTGCTTCGGGAAACGTGATTTTTTATGTTGTAATTTTTGAACAAAAAAAAATGGAATAAATTTTTTTACAATGTTTAAATACTAATAAACAATATGTAAAAATGATTTTTATTAATTTCTATTGCTATTTCTTCTAAAAACAGTTTTTCTTTTAGCTCGTTTAAGGCATTGCTGGACGTATGTAAGGCCTTAAACTCCTGGACAACTTGAAGCTGGCCGGTTTGCAGCCGCAACTCTTTTCTCCTATATAAGTTATAATAATATGCATGTAGTGTGCCACCATTTCTAACTACATAAATACTCTTCTTTGTTCTCATACGGACTTGGGACAGTCAATAGCGAAGTTTATTTATTTCTTTTTAATTTTTAGATTATAAAATGTTTGTTTTGTTTTTTGTAACTTTTTTTTAATCAGCTTAAAACCTTTTTCAATTAATGGCAGCATATTTTTGACAAAAAATGCTCAAGGCACAGTAAATTATTGCAGTGAGTGCAATTAATGAAAACTGAGTTTTTGCATTGGCAACAAGTATATTGCCAAAAATATTGATGTCAATGAAACATATTTACCGGACATTCTTGAATTCACCCGGAATCAGGGATGTCGTATCCATTTTTAAACGATCCACATTGCAACATTGGAGTTAAAACATTAAAAATAAATTGGTTATGGATCGATGAATGAACATTGTTCACAAAATCTCTATCGTAATTCTGATCTACGTCATTCAATGTTAACCGATCATAAATTGTCCTGACAAATATTTTATATTGACGAAAGAAACAAACGTCTAACGGTTGACAAACTGCTGTTGTTTCATTTGCGTTTGTCATCACTTTTGGTTAGTCAAGAATAAGATTTCATAGCAAATTTGGATTTTTTTGTAATTAAAAAAAAGTTTATTACACAGCCATTTTTTTTAAACCAAGAGGTTGGGTCTATAACTTTCAGAATGTGTTATTAGGATCATCTAAAATATTTTTGTGCAGGTTTTGAGTAGATAACGGTGACGCACCTGGGGATCTATCCTTGTAAGACGGAAAAATATTAATTCTGGTTAGGAGTGTCTTTGAAAAATATTTCTCATCTTGATATTCGTGGATATAAATTAATTCCTTTTGATCTACGACTGAGAATATTGTTATTCAACGATGGATAAAGATAAGGATGAAAATTAAAAAGGATAAATTTACAACAGAGAATGTGAGTAGGGCTACAGGAAGAAGATAAAGGAGAAAACATTAGTTTTCCGCAATGAAGACATTGCGGAAAAGTGGAAGAGTGCTGATCCTTTTAAAAGTAGTTATAGAGTTAAAAGTATCTCACTACCTTTTGATGGTCTAGGCGCCGCGACGAAAGAAAGAATAGGAGCAGGGAAGCTCGAATGTCTGGGAATCGTAACGACTTTTTACAAAGAGTAGCCGGGAATAGCTGACAGGAGAACGAGACAATTATCACGATAATAGAACCGATTGCAGAAAGTATAAAAAAGCTAAAGCATAATTTTCCCATATCAATACTTTACCACAGTAAATAATAAATAATAAGCTCAAGCGTATTATTTATTTATAGTCAGTGTCCTAAAATCTTGTAATTTTAATATTTCGATATACATCAACAAAGAAATTTTGATAAATTTCTAAAAGGATTCTGAATCTGATAACCAATTTTCATAATTCTGTCTTAATAAATTCTAATTGTTAATAACATTTTCATCTAATCATGTGTAATAATTATTTTTGTGCTTTGAAAGATTTAAAAAAATGTATGGATCATCGAATTGAAAAGATTTTTCGTACTTTTCGGACACTAACAACACTTGTTCTCAGTATTTCACAATTTTCTTTCTACAGTGTATGTCTATACATAATAAATATTCTTCATTTAGATTGTACTATTTGACTACATTTGTCAGATTATAATATTTAACACCTTCACCGTTTCCCAAGTTATGGTAAAGGAAGAGATTAAAGCTGTTGGTATACCCGGTCAACCGCTATTCGTCCACTTTGGTATATAAAAGAGAGGACAGAATTGTTGACATCAGAGTTGACGAGGGTGCGGAGTAGGGCAATCCTCTTTCTCACCCCGTACATGTTCTATATGGCTATGCCGGTAATGGAATTGCAAATCCGACGATATTACATGCCTCTTCGCAACTTGTGATTTCGCGCTCTGCCCCTTTGCCGCTTGTTCTCATCGTGCGAGCTCCCTACTCTCCTCTAGCGCTTTACGCCGCTTCCACAGACATTACAAGCTTGATCGCAGTCTAGTCGACGTGGAACTCCATCGCGCATACCTTAATTGTGCTGCATGGAACCTCAAGCGCGCGCTTGCTCTCATCGTCGTCGTTTGCTCCGCAAGGACGAGGCGAGCCCGGTCGAGAGCTCAAATTAACTGTTCCCGGTTGGAACGTGTAGACGTGACGCTGCAACAGTCAGAGAGGATGGTGCTCGGCTTCGGGCGAATCCTGGTGTGTGTCTTCAACCGTCGCACTCTCTCACATCTCTCAGTTGTCACTTCCGCTTTTGAATTTCGCCGCTTTCCGTTTGTCCGCTTTTCCTGTCCGCTCCAATAAGCAAATCGAGGAATTTGCACTCACACGGTCTGTCCTGCTTGTAATAACTTTCCCACGTGAATTAGTTCCTTAAGAGGGTTTTTGGTACATTCAAGCTCTGGAGTGAAATCTCTAGGACTGAAATGTGAGTAATTTTCGATCGTCCAATGCCCCACGAAGGTAACTCTCATTTATGAATTCAACGAATGAGGAAAAGTTTTAGTGACATCGTCATCGATAAGATTTTGAAGGGTACAACGAAATTTCACTTCCATCAATTTTAGTAGTTTCATCTTTAAACGTGATTACTACCAAGTTTAGGACTACTGCATTTAACAAAAATTATTTTACGATATCCAAAAACTGTGTATATGCTTCTTCATTGATAAAGGGTTATAAGGCTTCTGTTTCTCCACCTATTCCTTTGTAACATTTCCGTTACATCTCAATCTTTACCCTTTATTCGCCTGCATTCATTCCTCTGCCCTTTATTTTCACCACAAATGTTATTTAACGGTTGCAAAATTCTTTATACTACGCAATAGATTTTCACATTTCAACTATCAAAAGACCCTTGACAGTTCATTACAAATAAAAGTGTTAATTTTCTTTCTTCCCTTAACATCAGGATTGTAATGTGACCAGAATTATAGAAAAACATAAATAAAAATACATGAAAAATAACCGAGTGTCCGACTAGATTTGCAAACTTACAATAAATATTTAATCTCCTTCCATTTAGATTGCTCAAATAAATAAATTTCTCCGTGCGAAACACACTGGATGACTCAACCAGGCCCATTTAGATTATTTTTTTCTTCACCGAAACTTCTCTGTACTTTTATACGAAAAAAAAAACAGCTACGAAAGAAAGTAAAAGAGTATCGGATGAGGATAGAGCGAGATAGAGAGTTAGCAAAGGAAAGAAATTTCAATTCGGTGTCTCGCCTCGCGCTTTGCTTCCGGAAAGGGTTTAGAGGGATAGCGATGGTGGAGGATGGTTTGCTACAGCGAAAGTTTCGAGAGAGCCCGAGAGCTGAAGAGCCAGGGGAAGAGAAGGCTACTAGCGGGCTGCCTACAACTTTCTCGATCTTTTTCACTTTTTGGTCTGGAGCCACGAAAAGCGAGTCAGTGAGTCGGTGGGGTTACCCCGGAACTATACTTGGCCGGGCGCTTCTCACGAGGTTCCCACAGTGGATACCGTCAGTCCGATCCAGGGACTGCACAGTAGCTCGCACAGCTGAAAGTCAAAAACTTGGACCGAGTGGGATAGAGATATCCGTCGGTTCTCGAGATGTATATACAGTAAAGTGAGAGGATGCCACGCGAGCCGCTACGATTCTACGTCTTCTCTGTTACGTTATATTCCAGAGAAAAGCGAGGCAATCCATCCCACTGGAAGTCGGCCGAACCGCCGTCGAGTCAAAAGTAGTAACAGCGCAGCGTTAACGATAGCACAGTGTGCCATACCAGCATCGAGAAACTAACTCGGAGTAATCTCGACCTCGCTGGAGTCTCACGCCTGTTCGCCTCTTCGTAATCGCGATAATTGGAAACGCTTGCGGGCTACGCTAAAACCACTGCGGATCTCTCGTATATACTATAGATGTGCACCTAGTAAAATAGATAAAGCAGTATGTATCTAGGCTGTTATGAATTTTGTGTATGCGAAGGTTGATCACAAACCTTTTTTTTTTGTTGCCAATGTCCTTTCCTCTTCCACGTCCCTTCAGTCTCTCTGTGACAACCTTAATTTTTAGCCTATGCATTGGATGACCTTTGCTAATCTGGCTAACAGCTCGACATTTTTTTTAACTTTAAGGGTAAGATGAGTATCGTGGGTTAGGTATGCTTAAAAGTAAAAGAGCTTTGACAACGGTGTCTTAACGGTGATTGACTGAGTCACGTGGGTTGATGGATTGGATGACGACAGGCCAATTTCCACAAAGCCAGTTGGATGAGGGTTGTAAAAAAAAACGCTAGACTTCTGGCTCAATATAGTAAGAAAAGATAGCTTGACCTTTTTATTTGCATGGAGCTTGACGTACTTCGTCACCTCTGGTTTATCTTTATCTACTTTGGGATCTCAGGAGACATTTCAACACGTTGAGAAGAATGTATGCTAGTTATTTTATAGTTCACCATATGTCAGCGTGCTTGGGGTTACTTATTAAGTATAATATTAATTTTACAGACGGTAAGTTGTGCCGAAAACTTCATTCAAGCGGAAAAGTTCTATCAAGCTTTGACAATGGTGTCTTAGCGGTGATGGCCTTAGTCATGTAGATTGATGGATTGGATGACGACAGGCCAATTTCACCAAAGCCAGTTAAATGAGGGCTCTATAAAAAATACTAGACTTCTGGCTCAATATAGTAAGAGAAAGATAGCTTGACCTTTTTATTTGCATGGAGCTTGACGTACTTCGTGATCTCTGGTTCATCTTTATCTACTTTGGGATCTCAAGAGACATTTCAACACGTTGAGAAGAATGTATTCTAGTTATTTTGGAGTTTTACGACATGTCAGCGTGCTTGGGGTTACTTATTAAGTATAACATTAATTTTACAGACGGTAACTTGTACCGAAAACTTTGTTCAAGCAGAAAAGTTCTATCAAGTGAGCTGGCTCTCTTGTTTATTTACCACCTAGCACCGTTCGTATGTTTAAAAGTAAGAGAGCTTTTACAATGGTGTTTTAGCGGTGATGGACCAATTTCCCCGAAGCCAGTTGAATGAGGTTTGTAAAAAAAACGCTAGACTTCTGGCTCAATATAGTAAGAAAAAGATAGCTTGACCTTTTTCTTCGCATGGAGCTTGACGTAATTCGTCACTTCTGGTTTATCTTTATCTACTTTGGAATCTCAAAATATAATACAACACGTTGAGAATAATGTATGCTAGTTATTTTGGAGTTTTACGACATGTCAGCGTGCTCGGGGTTACTTATCAAGTATAATATTAATTTTCTAGACGGTAAGCTGTGCCGAAAATTTCGTTCAAGCAGAAAAGTTCTATCAAGTGAGCTGGCTCTCTTGTTTCTTTACCACCTAGCACCGTTCGTACGTTTAAAAGTAAGAGAGCTTTTACAATGGTGTTTTAGCGGTGATGGACCAATTTCCCCGAAGCCAGTTGAATGAGGTTTGTAAAAAAAACGCTAGACTTCTGGCTCAATATAGTAAGAAAAAGATAGCTTGACCTTTTTATTTCCATGGAGCTTGACGTACTTCGTCATCTCTGGTTCATCTTTATCTACTTTGGAATCTCAAAAGATAATACAACACGTTGAGAATAATGTATTCTAGTTATTTTGGAGTTTTACGTTATATCAGCGTGCTCGGGGTTACTTATTAAGTATAACATTAATTTTCTAGACGGTAAGCTGTGCCGAAAATTTCGTTCAAGCAGAAAAGTTCTATCAAGTGAGCTGGCTCTCTTGTTTCTTTACCACCTAGCACCGTTCGTATGTTTAAAAGTAAGAGAGCTTTTACAATGGTGTTTTAGCGGTGATGGACCAATTTCCCCGAAGCATGTTGAATGAGGTTTGTAAAAAAAACGCTAGACTTCTGGCTCAATATAGTAAGAAAAAGATAGCTTGACCTTTTTCTTTGCATGGAGCTTGACTTAATTCGTCACTTCTGGTTTATCTTTATCTACTTTGGAATCTCAAAATATAATACAACACGTTGAGAATAATGTATGCTAGTTATTTTGGAGTTTTACGTTATATCAGCGTGCTCGGGGTTACTTATCAAGTATAATATTAATTTTCTAGACGGTAAGCTGTGCCGAAAATTTCATTCAAGCGGAAAAGTTCTATCAGGTCAATTGCATCGAATAATTAAACAGTTTTGTATTTTTTATGAGTATTCAACATGCAGTACTTTTAATTTTTAATGCGACAAACCAAATTCATACGAGGTATAGGTTTCAACTTTTTACTTCAGCTCAGCTATTTAATCAAACGTTGCAGTGTATTGTTAGTTCAGTTTTTATTTCAGAGCATACTACCTGCTGGTAGTGCGAGGAACAGTAGATTTTACTGAGTTCCTTTTTATACAGTGAATACATATTTGATTAAAAAAAAAAACAGCTTCCATTTTGTATTAAAATCGGATAATTCATAATTCGTTGATTTATAACTTCGCCATTGTTAATTGAATTGTATAATCTAATTTATCTTTTTTGTACGTTTTCAAGCTTCAAGAACATTTTTAGGTTCTTTGTAAAAAAAATCATTATGCATTCGGCATTTATTGTGTGAAAAACCGACAAATAAATTCAATAAAGCCAAAATATAGGTAAATCGAGTTAAAATAGTAAATACACTTTAATCAATTAGATATTTTCAAAGATCTTTAGGTACAAAAGGGTCAACTTTCATTTGCAGATGGTATTTTACCAGGGTACCAAGATTTAGTTAAAAAAAATTTGTGTCAAGATTAAAAACGTTTCATTAATTAATTTTTTTTTAATATTTAAATTCCCTATTTCCAAAAGTAATAACAATTCTTTGAATATAAATATAATAAATACAATTTTATTACGTTAAACTTATAAATATTTGAAGTAAATTTTAGAAAAATTCGTTGAAATTTATTACGCTCGGATCGTGTTAATACTTTTGGGAACAGTTCGAAAATTTTAATAGATTTTAGTCTTAAACCAAACTAAAAGAAGAAGAAAATAACGTTGTAAATACCTTAATACGTACAAAGAGTTGAAAAATTATTCGGAATCCTTAAAAAAAAAAATAATCAGAGCTTCTGATTCTTTATATCTAATAAAGTTCAATTCAGGAAGTGACAGAGGTAGGATCAAGCAGATGTAGCAAAAGTACTCTGACTGTAGCATAGCTTAGTGGATGAGAACATTTTTTTTATCTTCTTGCATTAGGCCACTCCCTGAACGTTAAGCTTCGCGTATCTCTTTGGTCTCGTACCACGCAAATTCCGAAATGACCCATATGACCCAGATTCATATCCGTTTACAACGAGATGAGCTCAGCGGGCACTCCCGAGTACGCGAATCGTATAGCCGGAAAAAAAATTTCTCCCTCAAAATTACCCTTAATGGCGAAGCTCGCTTTGACACGATTCATCGCGCGCACCCTGTACTACCTGCTTTGCGTTATTATACAATTTTTCAAAGAGACAGCTCTCCCTTTCTCATAACATCTTTCTCTGTCTCTCTTTCTCTTTCATTCATTCTCTCTCCCTACCTCCCTCCATCCCTTCCACCCACCCTCCCTCCCACCCACCACCCCCTCCTCCCCTCTCTCTCTCATTTAATCTTCACATCTCATCATATCTCGTCCGTAAATTCATGCATCGGTTCGTAAATACTCGTTCACGATTTATTCATTACATCTACTTCCATGTCTAAAATATTACTCCGGGATTATAGATTAAAAATCTTTTTAGTGGTGTGAATCAACAAAATAAAATATCGCATGCTGTATCCATTCTATACGCAATAAAGAGCTTTCATAAGAGTCTGAATTCGCACTAAAATATCGAATTTTCATTGATAACAGCAACATGGATATAGAGTGGCAGGCACTGGAAACACAGGAAGATTAATTTTCATTGCGTAAAAAGATATTTTAAACATATAACCATGTCCCTCCTTGTATTCATATGTGGAATATTCTGTCGAAATTCAACCTACCTCCAAGTATTTTATTCGCATCGGCAAATGTAGTGAAATTCAGTCTGATTTTCGTTGGTATATTATTTGAAGTACATGGAACTCCACCGGAAATAAAATCGCTACAATGCCCACACATCAGACTCGATTCATTCGACCATGGGTTTACCTCGTCGCACTCTCCCCCTCTAGCTATATATTTATACATTCGATATGGCTATTTGCACCCTTTTCACGTGTCGTGTGTCGTGCTTCGTGTATCGTATATCATGTATCATGCATCGAGAGTCTTGGATCGTATATCGTGTTCCTAATTCGATGCTTAACGGCTATCGTTTTCGTTAGTCTCGCGCTGTGCACTAAAAACCTTGAAGGTTAGCTTTTTCTTGAGTTACGAGTCGTGTATTTAAGATATTGTTGAAACGTGAGTTTGCAATAGGCTCGGAGTTGTGCATTGTGTACTTAAAAATTTACTGAAAGGTGAGTTCTTCGTGAGTCTGTCGTTTATTCGAAAGATAATCGATAGTTATGCTTGTCGTACAACGCTATCTTCGTGTGTCGTATATTCAAATGATAACTAAACGGTTAGCTTTTCACGTCGGTCATGCGTCATGAGTTTTTAGTCGTGCATCGGATATTTAAGAAATTGTTGAAATATGAGATTGCGTTAGTCGCCTGTTGTGCATTTAGAAGATTGGTGGGATGTGTGCTTGCCGTGAGTTGTCAATCGTGTTTAATATGGTATATTCAAAAGATGATTGAAAAGTGTTCCTTGTTTCAAAGAAAATTGCGCGATTTTAAGTACATTTAAGCGATGGCTAGAAAAGGACCGTTTTCGATTATTTTTAATGTCATGCACTTGTGAGAGAACTCGAAAATAATCTTTTCAGCCAGAAATGTGAGATGAGATAAGCTTACATCTCAGCATTTAAAAAAATGTAAATTATCAGAGATTCGACACAAAACACACCGCACAAGGCATACGGCACACTGTACACGACTCATGAATCCGTTCATCTTCAAATCATACTTTCGACACGACTCATGACATACGGCGCACCACAATGGCATACAACGGAGAAAGAGAGTGCGAACAGGTACATCAATTTTTATTCCGTACACCTCTGGATGAAAACGGATTTGTATTATTCCTCTAGGGAATGAGATTACGCAGGTGTCGGCGTGAAAGCTTCTGTACAGAACAAATTTTCAGAGTACTATGTCGATAATGCACGCTAATTAGAACCTAATTTGCATACATAGACAATTTAAATTAAAAGTAATTGTTGACGCGTGTGTGTGTGATACGCTATCGAAAGCGGAGCTCGTGAATTTTGTTAAATCGAATAGAGAACGCGTTCATCGGGAGAGCAGTATAATATTTCAACAATATCCGGTGAAAGTACCATATATCCACCAAATCTGCTGCTAGCTCTACTGTGTGTCATCGATGCAATCGAGTATGCGATTCGACAATTGAAACGTTTCGAATGGAATATATTTTCCATAAAATCAGTTTGTTGTACGTCGCGATCGTTGCGTTCATCCTACGTTCAGGAAACAATACCGTACTTCTGTGAAGAGGTTGTGCTGCAATCGGACGTCGATTAAAATTATATTAAAAACGATAGCTCGACCGAGAGAGCCATGCGGTACTCTCTCCGCTACAGAGTTCGACTATGGCGAAAGTAACGAACACATACACTCTGGCGTTTGTACAGAATCAATAGAACGTAGTTCAAATCTGATTATATTTTGACTGACGAGTTGACTTACTTACTTGAAACATTGTGTTCACTTGAACCAACGAGAGTATCAATAAGAGCCGGATCGCAAGATCCAGAATTCGATTTTCAGCCAATAGCGATTGACGTGTCTCTGTGCAATAACTCGCGTGTTACATGGAATAAAACCAGTGATACGGCAGCATTTGATTTTACTATACACGTAACTAGTTTCGTTCCAACATTTCGATCAAATAACTTGTAGATAAAGTTGAGAATAAAAATTGTAAGGATAAATACACGAATTAAATAAATTTATGTATACAGTAATAGTCTTCATTTTTTAAAATTATTGGACAACGACATTTCATTTAGATACATGAACGTCCTACAAAAGTTTTTATATTTAAGATAATTGTTATCGTTAAGAGTAAAAGTGCATGAACCTAACGAGGGTAAGTGTGCAACGTCGAGAATAAGTGCAATTCTATTTTGCACAGTATAATTTTATAGTTGCTGGTATCGAAACATATAGGAAAAGACGATAGGCATTGGTTAACGTGAATCCAGTAATAGTAACAACAATGATGCATCAACCGTAGCGGTACAATGAAAATCGGGAAAACTAACAAGCGGCTCTGTATACTTGTTTCGCGACCGGATTAGTCTCACTGTATCATTGTATTTTGCGTTGTACTCGCTATATGTATTCAGAGTGGATAGGTTCTTTCACTGTATGTACCATGCATTGTGTATGTAGCAACAGGACAGCCGGTAGCATGCTGAACGTTTGATTTAATGAAAGCCGACAATTGGTATATGCAGTGGGCGTACACGAACCGGTGAATTCCGCGCTTCCGGTCGACCGACGGAATCCCTTCCTCTCACAATCACACGCGTACCACCCAGTATATATTTTTCAGCGAACTCGACCTGTACAATGCCATAGAAAAATCCCTTTTTCCTGAACTCGGCAGGATTCCAATCTATTATAATCATCAGACAAATTATTTTACGAGTATTTTAACATTTTATTACAGTACGATCTTTTTTCCTGCATTTATAACCATCTCGGTGATGACTATTTACAAAATTATTTATATTTTTGATATCGCTGAAACGTCAGCATTAATTTTTTCACGTACATTCAGTGTTTCACGTTTTATAATATTAATATAAATAATACTAACAGTGGATACGACATTTTCTATTGACCGCACAAATATTCTTCAACGGGAAAGTTAAAAAGAAAATATTTAAAGAAATAGAGGAAGGCAGAGCAATCAGTCATTTATATAACTTCTATCGAGATTAGATTTCATAGCGAAATATTGATGTTTTTGATACGATTAAATGCTCTTATATTCGTTATCAAATAATTCATGATTCCGTTACACGTTCTACGATGTTTATTCTTCGTATATCTTCGACTATTTGTCAGATGCGTGTACCGAGCAATTTTATTCAAAAGCGAATAGAGCAACAATGTACAGAGAGTGCTGGTGAGATAGAGTTTAACGTACCGGATACTGGCCCCCTTCACAATTTCGTTTGACGAATTACTCTAACCGCGTATCTGAGCTCGGTATGAAGTGTAGAGCACATAGAGAGAGAGAGAGAGAGAGAGAGAGAGAGAGAGAGAGAGAGAGAGAGAGAGAGAGAGAGAGAGAGAGAGAGAGAGAGTGTGTGTGTGCAACAGTACCAGTATATAATGGTAGGTAAGCGCGTTTCATCGACTTTGTAGCGTAGAAATGTTTTATATACACGAGCTGGCATCGATATCGTCTGCCTTGCATTTACGGCCAACTACTTCTCCTGGCTAATCAAGTTTTCCAGTCTACGTAGCTTCGCGCTCTCTGTGATCCCCTGTAAGAAACACTGGGTAGAGGAATAAAAAGATTAATGCGGTGTGCTCTGTTCCTAATACTATTAGAACAGAACTAACCATACTCGTAGATAAAAAAAGGTAACAGAAAAAAAAAAACGCGAAACCATGAACATTGCTATCCCGAATCGTACATAACAGAGGGAAAATTATTCTAGTAAATAATGATTTTAGAGAATACGCTGCACAGTATCACGAAGAAACTCAGTGTTAGTACTTGCAAAGTCTTTTGCCTTCCAAAAGCTCTATAAGCTCCTAGAATATTCTCTTGTAGTTATGTTCTTTTCCGCTGTAATGCCATAAAGGAAAGTCCAAGTACTGTGTGGGGTAAGATGACGGAGTTTAGACGACAAAAGCCAAGCAGATTTGTATTTTTGTTGTGACAGCGAAGAACCTGACTGCATAATTGATGCTGCGAAAGGGCATCAACCGTAAGTAACTATACCGAGAGAAAGCTTCTTGGACGAAACGAACTGAATTCTCTTTGAGCCAACTGAATGTCTAATGGTAAATTTGAGACAACCGTATCGTGCGATTGAACCAATTGCATGTAGCTTGGCTCTACCCATGGTTGAATCAAGTTCACCGTCAATCTCGTTGTACCTAACCTCAATGTGAGATTCCGGTAAAAAAAAAGTATCCGGTGCTGATCAACCAACAAGGTCAACCCACTGGCACGATCCTTGACTTATGGTTGACTTATAGTCCTCGATCTAGGAGATTGATGGGAAGTCTACAACAAATTCACGAAAAATCTACCTATAAGTCAACCATAAGTCTGAGATCATGCCACCGGATTGACTTTATACGTGGATTAACCGTAGAAATTTTTTAAACTCAGGATTGAACCAACTACATAGAATTAACTTAACTGAATTGAGTTGGCTGAAAGTAAATTTTGTTAGCTCAAAGTAAATTCAGTTGGCTCCATCTAAGAAGTTTTGTCTCGGTGTGGAGTCCACAGTCCGTAGCAGAATCGCTAACTATGAGAACTTCATTCTCCGCTGCGGTAACTCTAACCAAAGTAGGATTGAAATATAAAATGAACAAAATAAAAGAAAATTCTTACGTCTTAACGATCGTAATAAAGCATAGGGTGCTGTTCTCGATTCTCTCTTGAACAAAGGTCGTTTCATCGTTACTCGCTGCACTAGTTCACGACCACAGAACTTCAAACGAAGTTTTGTACAAGGTTAGATGGTGCAATCACGACATCGTTATCATGGTTGCCAGTCTTCCTGGCGATGCAAATGACACTGACATTCAAACTTGAAGGAAGATACAGATAAGATTGGGTTTTCTGTTCCTTGATGCAGATCGGTCTCTCGTTTTCTCTCCATTTTCCTCTTATTCTTCCTCCCTTCGTCCTTGATATCGTCGACGTATTTAATTCTCCTGTGATATATGGCAAATGATTGTACGCAATTGGAGCTTTTCATTTGTCAAGGTAAACAGGAATAATATATTAAACAGTTGGCGCAATCTTTTACTCTATCCATTCGATTTGTTTTCTTGTCGTCGTTGTCATCTGTTACGGTTACACGAATTACGTGCTTCAGCAATGTGTAAGTATATCATATAGATCCGGATATCCGGATTAAACGAAGCAGACTCTTTAGGTTTCGAAACCGATCAGGTACGTTTTGGATTTCACTCATACGGGCTCTGGGACCGGAGTAACAGCAAACTAGTCGTACAGCTATCAAAACACCAATGTTGCAATTTCCTGACTGCGACTGCCACGGTATCATTGAGAATATATTGAATCCCAGGAATAACTGCATTTTGATAACATTTTTTTCTATATTCTCCACTCTAACTCTATACACGAAGCTTCGAATAATTAATAATTCATTAAAAACCAGTAATTCCATTCGTAATTTTAGCTAAATATTTTAATAACTCGAATTTATTCTTTCACCCGTTATTGTAGTTTGCTTTTTTTTTTACTATAATAATTACAACGATCCCATTCGCAGTGAACAACTCTGAAGCCCTCGAGATTTCAAGAAGATTCAAATCGTCTGAATATCCGGATGTCAAATGCCTGATCCATTTATTCTCTGCAGTCTCTGAAAAATAAGTAGCTCGACTTGAGAGGAATCTCGCTATGCATTCTCCCACCTTTTCCTACAATTTAAGTTGGTAATCATGTGATTGCCATTTCGCAGTAACCGCACCTGGCAAACCCCGTAACCATAGTCGAGTTCCTTGTGCAGCTGAAGAGAGAGAAGGACTCTATAGGAATACAAGCAGAGCGAAAGAGGAAGTGGATGGGCTTGAAACTGCCGAATGTTCCTCGGTTGTTCAGGCAGCTAGTCCGAAATTCTCCGGAGTTTCATAAGTGTAATCCAAGTGCGGGCATAGTCGGTGAGCAATATCTTTAGACAAGAGTTACGGGATTTACCGTGGCGCGTTAGATACGCGATTGTAAGGTCCTCTCCTTTCTCCAGGCCTGCTCGAATGGTCTGAGACGCAGATATACAGCGCGATTCACCGATTCGAATAAGAGGATTTTCGATAGAGACAAGCTTTTAATACAAGTAGGTACTTGGAAAATCCACCGTTAGTCGTGCGATTAAGTTATGAGGGTAAGACATTTAGGATTCATCGTAGAATATAACTTGACGGGCTTTGCATAACTATTCCCAAGGAGATAAAGATAGATTCTCATGAATTTTAGAGCTTCTTCATGAAGTCAAGTATCTCTGGATTCATATAAATCTATCAATTTATGTTGTCTGTGATTATGATTAATTTCGTCTCTCCTCGGAAGTCGCGTACGATAAAGGGCACTCGTTGAGCACTCGTTGCTTCTCATAAAGTACCGTAACATTGATCTTAAAGTGTGCCTTCTTAGCTTTTCTATAAGATTTTCTTTGTGACTACAGCTCAATTCCCATAGCAGTTACGCATTTACCATAAGTCGACTGCAGAATTGACAACCTCTTCATCTGAACGCTATATATCAACTGCAACTGAATCCTGCACAGAATTGAAGATTGTAAGTATCGTTGAATACTATAATGCATTGTATAGTATGTACTTAAGAATAATATATGACAGATAATAGTCTCATTAATCCACGAGATGCCAGACTCTCACATCTGGAATGTGAAGAGTAGAGATTTTCTTGAGATCAATGCTTCATGAATTGACGATTTACATCTGAAAAATTTACGATGGTAGAGGCTACTTCAACACGATCCTGTCCTATTACATCCCACTTTCGTTCAATAGTATTGTAGAAGATATATAGGCTCTTGGCCGTACTTGAACCTACGCTGTCAATATCATGTACGAAGAACGATTCCGCATACAATCAATCGGGACTAGTAGTAGAAGTGTAATAAGAACTACGTTGGTAGGTTATCGTATATCATACGCGAGCAGATCTTCCGTATAGCTTAATCCTTCGTGGCATGCTGACTTCGTTGTAAGGGCATATTCCTTCTGGGCTCTCTCTCTTTCTCTCTTGTTGGTTCTCGCGTACATTCTCCCCAGGGTATAACCGAGCTTTGGAGGTGCGAGCTAAATTTGAGCCACGAGCAACGGCTTTCTCGATAACAAGAAGGTCGGTGAATGTGTGTATCGAAATCCTTGCAGCGATTCCCTCGGGGTAAGAACGTGACTTAACGGGACCCTGAGGACCGATAAAGCATGGGGGGGGGGGTGTTTCTGTTCGCGCACGATTGAAGACACTCGCACGTGCACGCACTCGGACTAAAATACCCGGGAAACGGTTACCACCTTGCGCCGCTATTGCTCTGCCGTGACTTTTTTTTTGGACGAGTCAAGCATTATTGGCCACAACGCATAGTTATCGAAGACAGATGGAATGAGTTATAGGGTGAAAGAGCTCGTGAAGCATGCTGTCGTCAAACGAAATCCCTCGGCATAAAGCTTCGTAACCACTCGACCCGAGACTCGAGTGTCAAATACTATGATCTCGTGAGCGACTATCGACTAGAATGGGGCTACTGATCGTGGCGACGAGAAACGATAAAGCGTTGTTTACGAGGGTTGTGCCAAATGGCCAAGTAACTTAATACCCACGAACCTTCGATGATTACTTGCCAGATTAACAAACTGTAAAATTTTGTTAAGAGATCTCTTGGAGAATTGGTCAAGGAAAGTAAAAATGACAATCACCGTTTAATTTGAGCATCCGTATAATTTATTTCCCAAATGAATTATCGAAGTTCAATAATTTCCGTGGGTCGTTCAAAAGATTTATCTATAATTGGCCAATTATTGCGAGGTCTCGATATCTTGGCGTTACGTTCAATTCGTTTATTCTACGATCACATCCAAATGTGTTGATAACTTTTAATTTAACTTAACTATTAATGGGTTTGCTATAAAAAAATCCGTTATATTCTTTATATTTTTAGTAAAAAATTGTGCTGACGGGCTCTGAGGACGCTGATTTGGGACTCAAAGTCGAAAATTAAAAATAGCAAAGACAATATGTATAGCTATAAACGTAAAAATGGTTCAATTGATACACATGTATAGGTTCCTGAGATCACATTATTGACGAAAGCTAAAGGAGGTCTGTTCGTCCCTGTCCTATTAGTGTTAATAATGATAAAATAAATAGCAAACGTTCTTAGCTGGTAACCCGTTGTTGCATGGTTGAGAAATACAGAAAATACTTAAAATTATATCGTACAACGTTCAGAGATTTGTGACAATGTTCAGAAGGGTTCCTCATTTCCTAGAATATGTCTGTTATAAACGTGATTTGAACTTCTTCAATCTCTAAATATTATTATGCATATTGTTATTACTATCGCTACTATTACGATATTAATGAATAAACAGAAGAAAGGAGCTCTCCTGCTTGAGGTAGATAGCTGAATACTCTCCCTGGGGTACCCAGAAATCTTAGTAAAACTGACGGGCGTCTCTTACTACCTCTTTCATCCCCTCAATCTTCATTCTACAACAAAAGCGAACGATGATGAAACGAGGAGAATGCATGTAACATCGGGAGTTCCAAGAAATTGAAAGGACGTTATATTCTACTCAATGTGTACGTGCCTTTATGTTCATAATATGTTTAAGGTAATCCTGTTACTGCAGACTAGTCGTACCACTGCTTATGCTTAATACTTATACGTATTCCTATTTTCGACACCCGTAGAAATAATAATTTTTAATAAAACAATTACTCCATGCATAAACGATTCATCGAGTGTTTGCATATAATTGAAAAAATGAAAAAATAGTTACTTCAACGATTCTCGTAGTATTCCTCGGTTGCTATTTAGCAACATTGGTTCTGTTTGTATCTTTTTCTACGCGACCACGCGGCTTAACGTTTTTGATATCAATGTGTCAAAACTGTGAAAACAATGTGGACTTCTGAAAAGACAAAACATTAAAATATATAAAGACGTGGAAATGGATAAAGCGAGGTTAAGACTACAGCAAACAGACGCGGTGTTGCCACGTTACTTCATCGTAGCGACAGGACGCAGAGGAGCAGTAAACCCGATGCCGGAAGATCAAATTAAATTCAACATAACGTAAAAACTAAGTTGAAAATTATTTGTTTTTCGGGAACATTGAATTGCTACAAGTTAAAAGTATGTAAATCTGATTTTTCTTAAATATCTTATGAATTTCTACTAATATATACTTTTTTGTAGCGACCGAAAATTAGGTTTTCATACGTCACCTCGGGATTCCATCATGAATAACACTTACTTTAAATATTATTTTCTGTGTAATCAGGTCGATAACCGACCCTGAATTATCGTAGGGAGAATAAATAATACGATTAAGCACTGCATACAATTTTTTAATGCAAGTCCTATGGACTGAGCCACCGCGACAGGATTACTTTAACAAAACTTTCACGTATCTCGACGCGATGATGATGTTTGTATGTTGGAAGAATCACATTGTAGATCAGTTTGAAGCGAGATGATTAATAATTAATGCAAGTAGACAAAAGTCCAACGTATTCTTGAACTTTTTGTCTTGCGAATATACATCGTTTTCAAAATATTGAAACGAGATTCCTCCAAAAGAAATCGCTATCATCAACAACAACGATTTCTACTAAAATGTCGTCAAGAAGGTTTGACGCCGAAACACATCCAGCTGTCGATACTACGAAAAATGTTATTTCACAACAAAAAATGAGTAAAATAAAATTATAATTCTAAAGAGGTTCTGCATCTCAAGACCGAAATGTTACAATTAAGAGTTATTTTTTATTGTTCTTCCTGAACAACCAAGACTTGGCCGAACTGCAGCCGAAAATTCAAACTTTCTTCCTTCTTTTCCATTCGATCAAGTAGAACAAAAGAATTGAGAAAGGGTGCAACGATGTATTTTGCTATGTCTCTATATAATAAAAAGATTTCGCTACCGTTACTGCCACTACTGCGTACAAGAGTCAAGGAGAACTTGGAAAACTTAAAGAACGTACGGACCTTCTGTGTGAGCTCTCACATAAGAGGGGAGAGGGACGGTTAATGAGAGTCATTCAAGAGGTCTTTCCTCTCCAGGACTGGATTATTCTGAATCTTTCTCGGAACTCCCTCCAGACCTGGCTTATTCTACGTCGCGTTTATACCCCGCTCCCTCCCTCCGAGGACGAATTACTTCAAGTACTCCTTGGAACCCTCAGGCTTAGGGCAGGGGGTTCAACGTAAAAGTCGGGGGGAGGTGTCGATGATAGATTGCGAGAATAAAAACTATTTTCATTGCGTATTTGGTTGCCTCTGGTAAACTTTTATCAAACTTACTTGATATGAGAATATTTTTTCCACCATTCAATCAACGCGTGCTTCAACTACTGCTAAACTAATAGGACTGGAGGCACAGGATGTCAGATTTTATTCCCTCGGAAGTATTACCCCGGATTTTCTCTTAGAAGTTTCGATCAGCGAATATCGCAATTCCCAGTCGAGTACTATAAAGTGCCTTAACGCCTACCGGGTGAGAAGGAACTTTTGTTATTACAGAATAGTAACAGTACAGGAGGAGGGGTAAACCGCATCGGAGCTACCACGAAATAATACTGGATACTCGAGCATTTTGCTGATTGGGTGGTACGATATAGAGGGCCCCTTTACCACGATGGAGCGTAGAACACAGTGAGAGCTATATAGTGAGAAGCTAACAAAGTAGAGTGTGGCAGGAAACCCGAAAGCGAAGGGAAGAGGCTCTCGTTGTGGTCATCCGTACCAGTACTCCTGTCTAGTGGAAAAAGCCGAGGTCATTCACGTTGGCTGTTACACAATTGTCAATAAATCAACGAAAAAGCTGTAGAGACCGAGAAAGAATGAATCCCATCGCAAGACGAGTATATCTAAAATTTTATTTCGAATCTCCTATCCTCGAAAATGTTCGTTGATTCATTTGCAAATTAGAGAGACGCAGAGTTCACTGAAAATGTAATTAATTTACGTTTGCTTCTGGCATACACTCACAAACTCGAGGTATATGTTGCGCCTCTCGGGAGGGAGAGGAAGAAAGATATTTGGATAAAATCGCACGGTTGATTCACGGTAATTGAGTTATTCTTGGCAGCTTGCACTCAACAGTAAGGGAGGACGACGAGATTGAGCTTAAAACACTGACAGAGATTTATTTTTACCGTGAGTGGTGACCTCGCCAGTGAGCAGGAAGTCCGTGTTACTGGTGGGATGAGACGTAGTACAGGAGATAGAACGGAAATGCGCGAAGCGAAACGTGTGGATTCACGTGTGTAGAGAGAAGCATGAGAGTAGGAGCACGAGCCAGGGGTTGGAAACTAGTAACGGTGTACGGTGCAGAGCACGGAAGCGTTTCAAAGGTGATGGTATTCATTTACGTAGTGAAACCGCTGGCATTGCTGGCTGTCGAAAGGATTCGTGAGTATAGAACACGAAGGAAAATAAGATTATGCGAGCGGACGATGGTGCTAGACGTACAAAAAGACCGACGGACACAGTCGTGCTACTGGCTTGCTCAAAGTATCTCCCTTGTCATTCCGATGAACTGAAACATATTTACTCTATGCTGTTCAAATGTATGCGAAGATTGTACGTAATACACTTAAGTGGAAAAGGGAAGGGAGAGAGGGAGCGAGAGAGAGAGAGAGAGAGAGGGATGCGAGTGTCGGAACAGTTCCATTCCTCACGCTATCCGTGATATTTTGGTTATGAAAATATTTAATTTATTTGTGCTTTTCAAGTGACATTTCTTATCAAGTTGATAAATTTCATATACGCAATTGCAAATCAATTTAATTTCTATGATTCTCCGGTAACTCTGCCCCCTGTAAGATTTTTCAGGATCTGATAAACGAGCTGATTATAACTTTGATGTTAAGATGTAAAATAAACATGTTTTTACACAAATACATTTACTCTATGCTGTTCAATGTATGTGAAGGTTGTACGTAATAAGCAACTCTTATATATAACATGTAAGAATCATAAATTATTGCATCCAGTCTACAAAGATTTCCTTGGGAAATCGATACTTCAAATGGAAAAAGGAATGGAGAGAGGAACCGAGAGAGAGAAAGAGAGAGAGAGAGAGAGAGGGAGGCGAGAGTTGGAACAGTACCATTCCTCACGCTGTTATACGTAACCCATTTGAGAACTACTCATGGTTAAGCAATAGCTTATGTACGTATATATGTATTGTTCACCATAGTAATGTACCATTCACATCTTTGTCTGCACCTATGCGTTCCTCACACTCGGTATCCAATGTCGTCGTAGTACATAGCACATCCGTACATCTCGCTTCACTTCGATTCACTTCGCATTTACATCAGCACTTTCTATACGACCTAGTCTCCCGCCCTGACTGTGTGTTTACACCCATGTGAATGTCAGCAAAGTGGAAGAACTCAACGAAGCACGATGGGATATAATAATTTATACTGCTAATTCAACTGAACCAACGTCGTATCGTGTCACCACTGTGAATGGGGGAAACGCGTTATTAACAAACTTTTCCGTGGAAATACGCTAATAGAGCCACCAGTCTGTCTCTTAATGTTGTCTGTCCGGTACTCTGTACCCCGGCCAATTAAATATTTAAATATCTGCTCGGACTTTTCTCTCTGTTCAGATTTTCGATCGGAATCCGAAGAGACGAACAAGCATCCCTCAACCGCGTAAGTGCCTCGTTGAATTCTACAACGAAACTTTACTTACGTATTCCGCACCAGACACTTCCCCTAACGGTTCGAAAGTGATACGAGCCCCTCTTATCTACGTCCCACGTTAACCGCTCAAACACTTTTCCATCCGCCTCCCCTCAACACGATGAAAGAAGTGCGTGGCAAGCTTATGAAGATTAATTCGACAAATTAGCCCAGCACCCACATCGTTTTTTGGCACAAGAATTATTATTCTCCCTTTACCGTGAATGAGAACCATTTTTGTCATGTCATGAAATAAAATTAATAAGAACGGAAAATATCATTCCGGGGATAAAGCTTTTATTACAATTGATAATCTTTGATCGTACTTGTATCCATCGTTGTAACTATCTTCAATAATAATAATTGTTATTACTATTAAGTTACTTGATCTCCATTTCGAACTTCGCCAGCTGCACAGGGAATTTACGGTCAAACTGCTGGTCATCGTAATCCTTCTCGGAGGGATGAAACCGTCGTTTGTCACGAACTTGAAGATCGTAACTACCTGTCGGCAACATGCTGAATCCCTTGCGAATCGGATGCAGAAGGCGATCATCGTGGTTTCTCTCTGGCTACTTAAGTCACACATAATTCCGGACTGACCCGACTTCTTACCCCTGGGTTGGAGAAGCAGTCAGGCAGGATGATTTTGAAATACTGACGGCCCCCATCCTCCTCGCCTATCTTTCAACTCACTGGAGAACCCGGTGCAGTGGGTGGTCATATTGGAATTTCTCTTTTTACTTATGTCACACAATTCTGAACTGACCTGGTTGCTTACCTCCAGTTTGGAGAAACGGTCAGGCAATGTTATTTGAGAAGATTAGCCGTCCATGTTGTAGGTTAGTCGAAGTTCGGCAAGACCGCTTGAACGACAGCTAACAAACTTTAATTAATAATTATAATAATAAAAATGGAGAAATTAACAAATAACCAGATCACGGAAAATACGTATTTTATCATCAATTTCATTACAAGGATGGAGACAGTGAATTTCATGGTTAGAAAACTCACCGATATTCCATTATTCTTCTTTTTAATTACATTGTTTTCTTTCTGTTTGTCTCAGAAAAGTCATCGAGTACATAACTACCGATAGTATTAACAATGTACTCTGTCTCTTCTTCGGTCAGTGTTGTAATTCAAAGACTATCTGTATCCTAATTTCAATTAGTACTAACGCGTGAAACTATCTACGCAACTCCGTGAATTCTCAAGAATTAATTTCCCGTGTCTCAACCATGGTATATCGTCAACCTCGCTCTGTCGCCTACTCAGGGATTTCCTTGATCGTTCAAACTCCGATGAATTAAGACCCTTGAGCTATTTGTCGCACGTTGGCGGAGTAACAAAAGAAACCCCAAAAGCAATTTGAACGGGCTACGTACCAAACCACATATTTAGTTTTCGTCCGCTTCTACGCGTAATCAGATAGATCGATCGGTACACTTTGGTGAAACGACTATTAACGTTCCAAAAATATACATCTGACTTATCAAAAGCTGATCAATAACACTGACAATGCGACATAAATGAAAAATGTATCCCAAATATAGAAAAAAAAAAAGGTTTTAAAGTAAAAACATATAAATCGATCGTTCATTACTTTTTCGCATGTCTCTAAGCAAGTTTCCTCTATCGGAAATTAATTTAATCGATTTTGGCTTCCTCGTTGAAACATCGACGTGAAATTATGAGAAATAAATGTACAATTTCAGAAACTATACATTGAGTCTCATTTGTTTGAAATTTGTGAAAGTTAGGGAATAAACAATTGTTTTTAAATGACAGATTTAATTATTTTTTATATCCATCGTTATTCACAGACAAATTCAACACCAAGTAGCTGTCGTCAGAACTACGCATTTGATGAAAATGTTCTTTTCAAAGTTTAAAATTGACATGAGCTTGATTAAAATTTTTATGGTTACGACGATTCTAATTAATTTCACTACGATGATCAGATAATAACTGCTCCACATGATCCCTTAATTTCAGTCTAATACTTGAAGTGATAAGAAAACTTTTCTACGAGGAAATGAAAATTATCGTAATTTTTTAACCAATCAATCGTTTTTACCTAAATTCAATATATCGATCATAGATCGATAAATTTTTGTTTTATGCAAAGTTAAAACCCTTTTCTGGATTTTCTGGATAATATTTGAGTATATTGACGTTAAATGCAGTTAAGTAAAGGATGCAAAATATCTTAGAACAAAAAATTCCTGACAACAGTTGCCTAAAAGATTTCCATATGCTGTTTATCATTTCCATAGGTTCGGTCTCCTTCAGTCAACAAGTGATTTTACGCTAACCAGCGCGTGTCGAACTCTCGAATATGTTATGGGAGAAGTGAAGGCTTGACTAATGAAAACACTTCTCCTCGCAAGCTATCGTAGGTAACGGATTACATCGCATGGTTGGCTCTCAAAGTGACGCTACTCTGCCGTGTCCTGCTATTTTGCACGCATTATAATTTTTGATTTACAAAACGGTCTCGTGATGCATTGCTGGTGCTTGTGACTTTGAAGTTTGGTTGGCGGTGATGATGCATCGGTTTTTCCGACGAGACGACCCTCCTTAACGGAGGGTTCGTATCATGGATATTTTGGATCCTACGCATGATCCTCTGCAGACTTTGAATCCTTTGTTTCTTCCCTTGCCAGAATCCGGTTGGCTCAAATTTGTATTTAAATTCACGCAATACCCTTCGTTCACTCCAACAGACTCCACGCAAATATATCAGGCATTTCAGGTTGAACGGAGGATCAGAAAGCTCGACTCGGAGACGCTTAGACTCTGCAGCTTTCCTTATTATTCTTGGCAACGAGGACACCGATGTCCTTGTCTTGGCTTTCACGATAGACTAGTTCCAAGCCGCGGGCGACATTTAAGAAAAGGAAATTGCATCTCTGTGTCGTGGCTACAAAATGCTACGTCACGATTTATACAGAAGATATCGTAGAATGGATCGTGACGAAAGTGACATTCCTCGCCATGGAATTTGCTTCTACAAATCATTGCTAACGACATTTTCTCTTTCATTTCTATCGGGAAATTTACGGTCGCAAAAGCAGCGGCTCGTCCAGATAAGCTATTTCGATTTCCCCCAATCTAACGATTGGGGGAAATCGACACACTTGGCAACCCAGCGATCTCCACTTACCTGGTCCCTTCGAACTAGCCACCAACTACTCGCAATATACCTCAATTAGGCCGAACTGAGAAGGATGAGAAGGGCGAGGGGGTTCTCGGTAGCTCGGTGATGTGATATATAACGATTCGGAACTCCCAAAGGGAAAGCCATGGTCGACCATAGCTATAACAACCCTACAGTCGACGAACCACAAACGATTCCCGAGACGCTTCCTCGCTTGACACAAATGTCTTGGTTCTCAAACCGGTCCTTTGTATCTTGACTTTGTCGTCCTCGTATAAAGTCCTTTTACTACTTCTCCATGGCAGTCGAAAGTCAGCTTCTCGATTACGTTAGATATCGGATTACATTCAATTCAAACGATTAATTGTTCTGCATGTCGACGTCTCTGAAATCGAAAGAAGTATCTATTTCCGCTCAATAAGAAACGTCAATGATTAGACATCCAATAACAGGAAGTTTGTAAAATATAATTTACAGAACGATGTAGAAAGATGCTTGGGATGCATAAATAAAGATGGATTATAATTTTTAAAAATTATGGAACAATTATAGTTCTTTTGAAGATATTTGTGTAAAAACATGTTTGTTTAACATTACGTTGGTACTATGTTACGTTGGTACATTACGTTGGTACGCTGGTACTAGCTAGTTTGTACAATGAAGTTAGCTGAATTTTCAACAACTTCTAAAAGAGAACTCTTAACATCCAAGTTTTCATCAGCTCGGTCGTCAAATTCTGAAATATCTTTCAGGGGGCAATTTAACCTGAGAATCATAGAAATAAAATTGATTTGCGATTGCGTATATGAAATCTATCAAATTGATAAGAAATATAACTTGAAAAGCACAAATAAATTTAATATTTTCATGAGCGAATCATTTTTTTTTGTAGCCAAGTTCATAGACGGAAATTTTCTATTTTTAATTTGCAGTGTTCAGGTTCACGTTACAAACAAAAATATTTGCAACGATGAATTGAACAAACGAATATTTTACTTATGAAAATATTTCATTCTTTTGGGCTTTTCAAATTGTATTTTTTAACCAAGTTGCAACATTTCATGTATTAAATTGCTGCAACCATTTCGTTTTAATAATTTTTAGGTAAATCAGCCCTCTTTTCCAGAGGTTCGCGGGTAAGTTCAGTCATTCGATAATTTCTGGCATGTGGCACGCTCATCTGTGTTCATTGTAAATAAAATATGAACAATAAAAAAAAATTTTTTTAACGTAATTACAGCTCGGAGTAACCAGCAAAACCAGAACTATCCACATTTTTTTGATTGCAGTGATAATCCATTTCGTTAAACAGCCAATGACTGTATCGTTTACCTTCTAAGAACTTGAGAATCCATCGAGAGAGTACCATCGATTTCACAGTTAATTGAAAAGCCATTGAACGGTGTACAGCACCAGCTTCCAAAGTGCACAGTAAATTTACCATTGTACTAGTAATTCATGAGATTTGCAAACCGCATGAATTTAACCTCGAAGGTAATCCCAAAGCACGAAGGATTCGTGAGAGAAGAAGAGAGAAGCGGAGGCGGGGGAGAGAGAGGAAGAGAATTTTAGGTGATAAATGATGATCGTGGTGTTATTAAACCTGTCTTTCTCTCGCTCAACGTACTCCTGGTTGTTTTATTATATTATTTATCGAGTCGTTTCAAATAATATGCACCTGTCCCTCTAGTGTATTTCAAATTTTCAGATTCGTGAAAGCAAACGAAAAACGTGTCGTACTCAATTTCAAGAATATATTTACTCTCCGCCCTATGATTAGTGTGCGAGAAAGGGAAATTTTTCCAGGTCAAAGCTCGTATATAAGAGAGAGAACCCTGGTCTGTAGCTTTCAAAGTGTATGGCACAGACGCACGCGTACATAGCATACGCTGTATGAATTTAGCTCCGGCAATTCGGTTAATTGGACCGCGTGAATCTTGCTTCGATATTAATTAAATTTCCTGACGTATACGGGAATCGATTGTTAACGCTTCAACAGAGCTTATTGCCTTTGCTCTTCAAAAGGAGTTCCGCGTTCTAGTGTAGGTGGTAATCTTAATACCTCGGTTAATATTTCAATAACTATCTGACAGCTGGCGTAAAAGCTTTTACCTTTGCGTATGAACACGCTGTATATGTATGAAAGTTTAGTCAATGTACCATTGAATAATCAATTTAAATACATTATGTGGCTTCGTAGAATAAGAACAGTCAAAGAACAGTTAAGTAATATACAAAAAAAAAGAAATACATTACCAATGTAACTGTAATTAGTATAGAATGCATAGAACATGTGCTGCAACCATAAAGAGCTCAGTAACATTGACACCGGACTAACATTGCGAATTATTTTGTAAGAAAACTAGACGAAAATATATCTCTTAATAAATTGCCATAGTTTCGTTTTTTTTTATCAATTTATTGGTATTAAAGGAGCCGAGTTACTTGAAAGTCATAAAAATAAAATTGCCTTACCATTATGAAATTTTGTATTCTTATTAAAAATATTAAGCGGACGCAAAGCATACATTTTTAATACATTTTCATACCTGAAATAATCTATTGCAGTCCAGTTGAAATGGCTGTAAATATTTTTGTTGTTGTCGTTGTTGTTATTTTGAGCTTATGTCAAGGTTCAGGTTGCACCGATTTTCCAAATTGGCTTTGCATAGTCGGATTCTCTTTGTAAGAAGACTCCTTTCGGTTTAAGTAAATAAATTTCCTTTTCATGCTCTTACGCAAAAGATAAAATCATATTTCTAATAAATTTTACTTCACGCAGTAATTTTATCTATCAAATATTCTTTACAATTTCTGGGTAAGAGCTTTAAATGTAAATTAATATACACGGGAAGAAAAAAGTAGTTTCGGGAAACTGACACATTGGTTCCGACAACCAACCGGAACAGTTAACATAGCGCCAACTACTTATTTGGTTCTAGAAACTACAATGTCATTGGTAAAATATCGGTAGTAAGGTTAACAAACCGAGATGGCAATCTCAGCTTACCGGTTGGTTGGTGCAATCCGCCAGTTCGGCGTGATACGAAAAGAAAACCAGGTTGATATGGATACTTTTGTTTATTTACAGTGACGAGGATCGAAATTAACATCATAAATATTCTTTAATCTCTTAAGAATGTCGAATTTTGTGCCAAAAAGAGCATTTGTGGGAAGTTGCAATTCATTACTTAATTATTATTATTATTACATTAATATTTACATTAATTTTTATTATTATTATTACATTATGATTATTATTTATTATTATTATTTACATTAATTTCAAGAAAAGTGCTGGGCAGAGTTATCGTATAGTTCGGGAAGCTTATGGTGAACATGCTCCATCTCAAAATACTTGTGAACGCTGGATTAAATGCTTTAAAAGTGATGATTTCGATTTAAAAGACAATTAACGTGCAGGTCAATCGAAAAATATTGAAGGCCAACAACTGCAAGCGGTATTGGATGAAGATGCGAGTCAAACTCAAACGTAACTTGCAGATAGAACAAACGTTGCTTAGCAAACAATTTCCAAACGTTTACAAGCAATGGGAAAGATTTTAAACGAAGTAAAATTACTGCCACATGTACTGAACGAACCAATCAACCACCAATGGAGAACTGAAAAGTCATCGGTGAAATTTTGCTTCAACGGCACGAAAGAAAGTCTTTTTTGCATTGAACAGTGACTGGCGATGAAAAGTTGATTTATTTTGCGAATCCCAAACGCAGAAAATCATGGGTTCATCAAGGTTAATCATCAACATTTACTGCAATGCCAAATTACTGCTTCGGAATGAAGACAATGCTCTGCGTTTGGTGGTATCATGAAGGTGTGTCGTGAGCTTCTGAAATCAGGTGAAACCGTTGATACCGGTCGCTACCGACAACATATAATTGATTTGAACCGCGCTTTGATCGTAAAACCATGAGAATGGGTCAGAAGGCGAGGCAAAGCAATTTTGCTTCATGATAACGTATCATCGCACACTTCAAAAGCAGTTAAACACACATTAAAATATCTTGCCTGGGAAGTATTAATCCACCCACCGTATTCATCAGACTTTGATCTCTCGGATCACCACTTGTACCGATCGATGGCACACACACTTTTCGAGCAGCACTTGAAAACGTACGAAGATATAAAAAATTGAGTCTCTGAATAGTTTGCCTCAAAACGAAAAAAACTTCTATTGGGACAGTATCCACAAATTACCAGAAAGATAAAGGAAATGTGTAGCTAGCGATGGACATTACTTTGAAAAAAGGACTTCTAATTAGCGATGGACATTACGTTGAATAAAACACTTTCGATGTTTCCCTCGAAATTATCGTGTTTTCTTTGATTAGAAAATCTACATTATTAACCGGTACACCTCGTATTCAATAGATTTTACTTATATTTTTTGCAAGCTCTCGTCCATCGACAATCACTTGTAACTTCAAACAATGACAGTCGTTTGTTTTTTTGAAAAGTTTATCAGAACCAATTCGTAGATTGTCGATACTATCCAAATGCTACTCGCAACTAACGCCGACGTTAGTTGCACTACCTAATAGCTCGTGGTGACATCGACACTGTGATTGGTTACAGGAATCAAAGTCGTTGGTCTTCGATACAGTACACTCCCTTTAATTCAACGCTCTCTAGTAGGACATTTCCCCTCGATTTTCTCTGTAAAAAAAGTACAAACGTGGTGGTCGTTACCACCACTCGTTTCTATTTATAAGTCGCGCGTCGATATCACAAAATTTGCGTCTCAAACACCAGCAGTGGGGGACTCTTTCTAGTAGCACGGAAATCCGATCCCGACTGCGTTGAGTCAGAGGGAGTAAACTGTACGGTTTTACGCTAACCAATCAAAAATAGTTGGGAATTCTATATACATTTAGTTTCTGTATCCAATTCGCAACACAGCATATGCTGGAAATGGTAATCGCAGTTACTTTTTTACCGTTTACTCGGACTGCACAGAGCATTCGCACGAAGAAAATGAGTCACAATTGCATTATTCGCATGCGTAGTGTATGGTATAACATCGATTGCAATATTGCTAAAAGTGTATAAGATCATACGAATTCCAATGCAGATTATATACATGCAGTGACTCCAGTGATTTCTTGGAGTAATTAAAACTTAATTTCCGTAAAATTACGATAATCGAAAGGCTTTAGCGGCCACAATGACTCAAGTATGACAACCAATGACAGGCAATAGCAGCTAATCGAACTGAAATTATCGACGATACGTGTTTTATTTAATAATAAACAAATATTATTCTCATACATTATCCTCGTGTCATGAAATAAATACTAAAATTATTTCTGGAATATCGGAATCTTCGCTTAAATTCGTTGTTGAATCGACTGTCATTAAATTTTTATGAAACGACAAACTCTTCTTAATAATATCGATTGGTCATTGAATGTTTGAAGAAACGATTAAAAAGTTTAGAATACATTTCACAAGTAATTTATCTTAACCTCTTTAATTTATTAAAAGCTCTATTCCTAATAAATGTTCGTTTCCTTGATCAGTTAACTTTATATACGAATTTACAACAATTGCAAAAGTAACAGTACGTCCATCTTTTTCCCGGGAGCATTCGGTGACAAGAAGGTGTTAATAGAAAGAGCGTATCAGTAAAATGCGAGTCGATCCGCTCAGCGACGCTTCCATCTCTCGCAACCTAACCCTCTATCTCCGGTACGAGTACCAGCAGAAGTACGCTTTTCTTTTCTCATGTCCTCTCATTTTTATTTCGCCACCACGTTCCGGACCATATAGCCAAGGCCGTAAAACGTTGGCCGACTCACTCGCCGTTTCCCTCTTCTCGTTTTTTTTTTTCATGGTCCCGAGCTCTTCCAGAGGCTTCTAGGACCTCTCCCACGACTCTCGTTCTCCACTCTCCCCTTACGCCTCTATGTTGCTATCCTGTGCAAACGTGCAATTTTACAATGTAGCGTTAGTTTTACCTCTCTTTCTGTGTCCGATTTTCGCGAGGTACGGGTCTTACGTTCTTCCCTTGCTGTGTTTTTCCTTAGAACGCAAGGGCTTTCTATACAACGCACGGACCAACTCGCATGGGGCTCGTAAAGTCTGAAGCGCAAATGGTGAGATATTCGAGACATGCACGTCACCTAGCGGAATAGTCCGGGAAGTACGGAGCACTATTCTATCTCTTTGAGTGTCGCTGCTCTTCCACCTTCTCTATTTTTTTCAGTCTTCCTGAATTTGTACTTAACTCCGGAACTGGAACGTTCCTTCGTCCATTCTTAATATCGGGAATAAGCTGATAAAGTTCCTTAATGCAGTAGATAAGTAAAATGTTAACACCAGTAGAAAAGCTGTTTAAGCTGATGTAAAGCCCTTATCGGGTAATCCCTTAAAAAAATGTTAGAGAACGTTAGGGAGTCTGATTTTGTCGACGTCAAGCATGGTTCAACCAAAGGACCCTTTATCACCGTCCTAATCGTTAATAAATGCTTTCGATCCATCAAAAGCAATACATCTCTGATCTCCTTTGCTTGAAATATGATCGAATGCGATGTCGATCAGGAAATTTGTTCCTCAAATGTCAGGGTCTCACAAGGACCTGACCAATCTAATCTCGTATCGGCCATAACGAGATTCCCTGGCTAATGGGTTGCTAGGACTTGAGAAGGCTTAATTCGGGACAGTCGCACCGGGTATGCACAACCATTGTGTGACTAGGATCTTGCAGTGGATTTAACATCTCTGATAAACTTTTTATCCGAACAACAATTGAAATATGAATAATTTCAGATAACGCTTACGACGAGTCTCCTCGGAGTAATTGATAACGACAGAAAATATCTTAACACTCCGTTATAATGTAATTTCACTCAAAATTACACTTAATATTTATATAATTTAATCGAGCAAGCATACCGGCTGCATATACAAGCGATGAAATCATGAGAAAGAGTAAATTTTAAGTTGAAAACGATATTTCATCTCACGTACCTTTGGGGCTCGTGATTACTCAGAATTCTCAGACCGGGAATTGCGAAAGCTCGGGGTGGCGAGTACTACTCCCCAAGCCCGCGATGAGATGAAGGAAATTAGGATTCTACGTTGCCGGAGAGAGGAGGTCGACGAAAAAGACGAGGACAGGGATTCACAGAGGGGGGGGGGAACGTTAAACGAGCGAGTCCCGCACAACCGTATTTGCTCGGTGTTTGTTAGTAGCACAAGTAAAGGGCCTTGGTAGGTTGGAAGAGTAGCTGTTACGAGGCCGCTTGGTGGGTATGCGGCAAAGTATCGCGTTCCACTTACCTTTGTTTCTCTTCTTACTTTGGTTGGCTCGTTGCTGAGTCATTTTACATCCCTCTTCACGTTACTCTTTGTCTCGAGCCATCCCTTCCCATTCTTTTATTCTTACCCGGCAGCGGGCTTCTCTCATTCCTCCTGTTTTTCCAACGAATGCTACTTTCACCGGCGAAACTTCTACGCTCCGTGAAAATAACGTGAGAGAGGTCAGGTTCGCGACCGGGTATGACTGAATTTTTTTTCTGACGCAATTTAAACTCCGTATACAGCAGTTAAAGAGGTCGAGTCACCATTCAATTTTATGCAACGTTAACAGTGTCCTAATTATGAGCTTCTAAATACAATTGACGTGCTCAGTTTTTATCAAAGACTATTTAATGTCACATGAGGGAAGATAGTGAGAAGAGGACAGAGACATAAAGCTGAATCACCTTTTTACATCTCTTGAGCTATTTGTGCTAAAACAGCACCGTGTTTCATGTCCAAACGCCCGAGACGTTATTCGTGTAAAATCAGTAGAGAGCGCTCTCTGCGAGTGCCTGAGATAAGGTGAAGAGCATGATTCGTAGAGCGTTCATAACACGCGCATAGTAGTGCCTTAAGACTGAGAGAGGATCAGGTTTATGAGAGGGCCAACTTAAAATTTGTATAAAGTTCAACGAATTTTATGAATTACTTCCTGAGATATCTAAGCACGAGAGGGAAAACATATTTTCCATTTGGTTTCAGTGATCCCTGATTAAATTTAATAAACATATTCAGAAGCTCAACGTCAGGGTTTCAATATTTTGAACTCCATTTATTAATTTCTCGTCACATTCAATGATTCGATTCTTTCTTGTTGTACAATTGATCTTACGACAGCTCCAACGAATCAAACAGTATTCAGAGATCACTTTCAACTTCACAAATTTGACTGTAGCTTCAATGAGGTCAATTTTATGACAACAAAGAATGGATATCTTGAATGAGGCTAAGAATATGAAAATAGAGATCAAAATATTGTCCCTCTACTCAACATCAACAAATTGTATTACCAGATTCTTTAAATTGATATTCAAACAAACAATATTTGTAGTTGAAGTTAAATTATTTATAATATAAACGTGGTTACTTGATAAAATATTAGGTAAAACAATATTTCTAAATAATATTTAGGGAACCCGATAATTCAATAACGTAGATAACGATTCGGATTACATTTTGGAATAGTCCCATCTCTGTATATCAAGTAACAATGTATCCATGGATTCATAGAAATGTTCTTTTCCATAACTGCAAAAAAAAAGGTAAGACAGATGAATTATGATTTTAATGAATATCTTGGAATGTATAAGTAAAAAATGAAGAAACAGAGTGAATTAATGTTTACAAAAAATAATGTTAAGATGTAACTCGTGAATAATTATCGTCAAGAATACTATCCTTCGTAATATTTATTGCTAAATTATTTTTTACATTATCTCTTCGGAGACAAATAACTTATTGTTGGTAAAAAAGAATGAATTTTTGTTCCTATGAATTCCGAACATTGGTGTAATAAATTTTCTTTTATGGAATAAAAGAAAAACCACTTTTTACGCGACTCTCCAAATTATTTTGGAATTTTTTTATGACACTCAGCGGATGATTCAACCAATTTAAAAGGATTCGTATAGCGCACCCAGTGCATTGGCTGTGCTCGAATGGTTGAGAGCACTCGGCGCATTCCAGTTACAGCTTCATTAATATTCATGACTTTAATATTTCATGACTTTTAAAAACATGTTTGATACTTAACAAAATATAAAAGTACCAAGCTGCGGTTAACGAAACTCCTTGAGTGCATAGTGCAACTTGGCTCTGTCAAAAGTAACGATTTACCGTTGCCCTGATTTATTTTAAAAAGGCAAAAATATTGAGTTACAACATTTCGGAATAAGTACAGAAATGAAAATTTACTTTGTAAAATTTACTACAACGAAATTGACCGGATCTGGTCGAGATGTTAGTGCAAACTCAGTTTACCACGTCACGGTGCAACGAGAGAATTTCTTTGCCTTTCCGTCGGTTAGGCAATTAAATTCTTTTCCTATGAAAGCGTTAGTCGACGCGGGGTATGAAACTTGGCGGTAAGAGCGAAAGAGGAAAAGAGGAAAAGTGCAAGTATGAAGAGAGGAGTCATATAAACTCGTCGAAAGACAGAGAACTGTTCGCGGTTGGTTAGCTTTCATTTGGATGAACGCCAGGGACTCTCGGTGTGCCCTCTCCACCCTCTCCCAAAGTAGAAATCGTGCGCAGAGGTCTTTCTCGCGATTATTAAATGGTACGGTGCCACACGAACATCCGCACCGATCTCTTCGTGGTTTTCGGTTACGAGGCCGTCATTAGAAAGAAAAAGCCTGGCGAGAATAAAGCCAGCCCTTTTTGTAGCCTCACTGCAGTTCTTTTAAACGATATAATGAGTCGTAAAAGTTGATGAAGACAACGTTACTCCGTACGTCAATGAAACGATGCTCATTTTATCTGCATGGAAAAGTTTAAGTTTCGTAGTGCCGCAGGTGGTCATGCAAAAACTGTTTCATTGTGACCCTTTAACTTAGAAGCCACGATACGAGGCGTGATTCTTGTGAGTTATCGTGCCGGTAACCATGAATTTATTTCTCGTTGTACGATTGAAGCTATAAAGAACCACTGGATGCATCGATGGATGTATATGTCAGGCATTATAAACTAAAAGCGATCGAGATACCTTCTACTTTGTTGCATAACAAAATGTTTTTCCTCAGGAAAGGTACCGACTCTTCACACCCTCTCCACAGAGCAGAGACGACAACGGAGGGACCACTCCGTGAAGAGGGATGCACTCCCTGGAAAGGGGTCCTTTTACGCAGAATTGCCATTTCACGAGGTCTAACAGTCAGAAAGCAAGTAAATTGAAATCGGTAGTTGAATCTGCTATCATCACGTATCCCTTTTTCAAGTCCATTCTGCTGCTGTACGAGTCCTTTTAGTTTCTTTTCCTATTTTTCACAGAAAAGGGCCACGATTGGAATAAGAGCGGGAAAGCTCTGAAAAGGTTCGTTGAATCGAGGCACACGACTCTGTAAAATGGTATAAAGAAGGAGAAAAAAAAAACGAAAAACATTGAAGGAATATAAAAGTTGGGAAAGTGGGTACAGCTCGAACAATGCAGCATGTGCCGCACAGTTGGAAATAATTAAACGGAAATTAATACATAGAATTACGTAAAATAACGAATGCCCAACATTTACAATTATTTTCACGTTTGAAATTTTTTTCACGAGAATAAACATTCGACTAACTCGTTTAGTCAAACGAACACAGCGTTATTTATTTAACGAAAAAGATATTTATGTACATTTCTGTCAGTTTCGTGATTACTTCATTTAATTATTTCCAATTGTTGTATTTCATTAAAGATATTTGTGACTCTTGTGTACATCTTCATTGTATTCGCCTTCTCGACTGTTTCATTTTATTTAGTAAACATCGTAATGTCATGTTTATGTACAATAATATGCCTATCTAGTCTAACGATATCACTGCGTTACAGTTGTTTAGTTTTTTTTAAAACCAGTTTTGTTGTACCCAGCTTTCAACATATTTTTCTGCTGCTTATTTTATTTTTGTTCTTCTTTATCGTCTGTTCTCTTCGTCTAGTCCTTCGCTCACCTCTGGTATTTTTTTTTCCATCCGTGAACGACCTTTATTTTCCCGTTAAACTTAAGTTTTGCGGTCATACGACACGAAACAACGCTCGTTGTGTAATACAATATTCATTATGGCTCCACGTTACGCTTGTCGTCGTAGTGGTAGTAGTATTAGTTGTACGTGGAGAGCGGCGGTGCACCGCGGTCACGAGAGGCAGCAGAGAAAACTATTTATTTTTCTCATAGCCCGCAGTTTTATTTTTTAAATCGTTCTCTCTTTCTCTCTTTCCTCCTGTGCTCTTATTCTTTTTCACTAAACTCCGTACATTCACGGTTTCAGCAACCTCCTTACTCGCACGTTTTTCCCGCCATCCAAACCTCTGGTCCCGTTTTTTTTACCTCGTTTACCGCGTTCGTGTTTCGCACGTTTTTTCATCAGTTTCTTTCACCCTCTTCCAATTAGTCCCTAGCATCTTCCTCTTTTGGTTGTTTTCTCCTTCCTCTCTCTATCTGTCCGTCACCCTTGTCTCATCGCTACAATTCTTCCTCCTCTCTATTCATTCGGTTTCACGATCCCTTCTTCTTCCTTGTCGTATTGCCTCTAATGGCGTTGCCGTGCGAACGTTTCGGGGTACATACCGGATCGCGTCGTTTCATTCTCGAACATCTACGGTCCTGCAAACCCTCGAGGTCCGTACAGGCCCTTCGTCTTCGTGGAGAAACGGAAATATAAGATTCAAAAGTAACTCCGGTAAAGAAAGAGCATAGAAAACCTGTAGTCAGGAATCAGTTATCCGCGGTGCTAGAAATTCTTACCGAGGTACAAACTTCTTTATAAAGTTACGAGACTACACGATCAACAGGGTTACGGATCGGAACCCGTGTTCCTGGCTCACCTTTAAATCGAATTCGAAATGTATATTCAATTTTGGTTGCGGCACGAGAGAAACGAAGAATGAGAAGAGTGGGTGTGGTCAGGAAAGAGAGGAAGATATAAATTCTCGTCACTCGTTAAGGAGCACTTGTCTTTCTTGGAGATAAAGTTCTTTCTTTGCGGTCACCATCACGTACTTATGATTTCCCCTCGTTCCCACAATTTGCCGAGAGTGCTCGTCGGACGTGCACGAGAATTTTAGTACGAGTATTATCAAGTAGGCATATCCGGAGCACAATTTACAATGTTTAGATTATACCACGAAAGCATTACAGCATTAAAGAACAGTGACACGAGTGTTTATTTTTAAACAAAATTATGTTACGCAATTTCATTTATTAATTAACAGCAAGACTCGATGACCCATACTGCGGTATGTGTTCTTAGCGTTTAGAAATAACAATATTAATTTATAATCAAACAGGTACATTGATTTATGATAATTTCTATAAAAGTGTATTTTCGTTCAGTTTATTCAACTTGTTTTCCATATTAATGATCCAATAATAGCTCTCGAATGTTCATTTTGATCATTGAAAGATGATTCAAGAAACTAATTCATTCTAGCAATCGATTGGAAAATATAATGACTTCCCACGAATAAGACATTTTCTCAGAAATTAAATTTAAAAAAATTGTATTGTACTTGTTATGGCCAAAAAAGTATAACTTGTTAATCGATGAATTATATTAAACGTTTAATTTATTGTTTTTTTTAAACACATTCTGCAGTGTATCCCACAATTCGTTACTGTTGACAGATTCAAAAATGTATCATTTTCGCGTATAATTGGCTTTTTTTTTAATATCGAAAAATTGTAGTTACTTTAACTTAAGTTTTAAAAAAACGTAGATGCGCTGTATTTCAACTTGTGATTACTCCGCAAACTATTGAATAGATCCCAACGGTATTGAATTACCTTTGTTAATTGAAATTTACCTCGGCAAAGTGAAGGAAAGAGGGCGTGTAAAAAGATCGTTGAGAGTAATCTCGCACGAGTCAAGATGAAGTTAATCCAAGGGGTAAAATTACGAATTCATCTTGCTCGTTAGGCATCCCTTCCTCGTCTCTTTATCTCATAATTCTGATAAAATTATCTTTATTTCCATTCCGTGCGAGAGATTAGAGATTATTCTTGACGTTAAATAACGTTTTGTACATGTATGTACACGTATACGTATTATATATTTACCGTGTAGTTCGCAGATTCATTGTCATATACCGGACATAAATATCAGAATAAAAGTAAGAGGATCGGAGATAGAGACAACGAGAAATCAGAAGAAAGCAGGTATCTGATACACACAAAGAGAGTCGAGCTGTGGCATCACCGCAACCACCTTTTTCCGCCGTTGTTGAAAATATATCGATGATACTATCTACTGCGATATTTATCCAAGGAGTATCGAGTATTCACCGTGGAGGCCGTGCCCTCTCGATTCTGCGATGAATATTTGAGAATTCCCATACGACACCTGATTCGGTACCGCACCAGGGAAAGCGATTCTATCTCTCCACGCGGGTCTCAACTGACACCTGCTTTCCCAGATGTGTACCGCTTGCTACACCGGCTCATAAAATCGCGCCTATGCTTTACCGTACAAATATGCATCCAACATATTTTCATATATACGCGTCATGTGCATCAATTTCCGTCGGTGCATCGCTACCGCTCGTCACGTACGACGCAACGTGTATAATATTTTCCCTTCACAATTTATTAATATACAACGTGACTATGTACAATGTATTCGTTTCCTCTGATTTTTTTTTCTTTACGTGATTTTATAATTATCGTACGATCTATTTGATTTTTTATGACATTTTTCTGGTTTATTTTGAGCCGATATAACCATCGTTGTCAATACCCACGAGCATGTCAATCTTATTTTACGTCGAGTTATCGAGACGATTCAACCTCCCTTGGGATAAAACTTATTGATCATGCGCTTCGGAGGTGTAATTTTTTTAGTGCTTCGGATAGAATAATCAATCCGAGGGAGCAGCAGCTTTCCTTCTACCATCGGATTCACCCCTATTATAATCACGACTACGTCATACGCACGCAGCCTCAAGGCGTAATTTTGATCCCGTTAATACATCACGCACGTGAACATACACGGTTGTACACGGGCTGACCACGACTGTGATACCCTCCTGAACTCGACCATTCGACGGATTAGGAGCATTAACGGCCTAATTCATAGACGTATACTATACTGACATCCCCAACCCCCTGAAACGTATCCCACATGCCGCGCATGTTCTCTGCCTCTCTGTGTTACGTGTTTGGCGTATGCTCTCTGCTGTTTGCCTCTCGCTAGACGTTGGTCATCGTTAGAGGATTAACACATGTCGTCAGTGGTATTAACAAGCGTGCATGAAGGTATTTAGTGCATGCTACTCTCGCGTCTCGATCATTTAAGCCACAATCCACTCTCAGTCGGATGTAGAATGCACAAAATTACAGAAAAATTGGATTAGTTTTCCACGTATATCCCTTTATGCAGAGCCGTAGCCGAATATCTACTAAAATGGCGGTGCTAGTCATGCTAAACGCCCAAAATGGCTGTATGCGATTGCTTGTGTCATGAGAATACGACTCTGTTGTCTTTTACGACATTTTTAGCCAGCTATTTGATAACAACTTCGCGTTTTAAGGTTTAAGTGACAATGACGTTACACGACAATATCGCTATCGTTAATCTCTTTTCACAATACTTTTTGAAGGCCAATTTTTGCGGTTCTCTCGCTTCATACCATTATTTGTATAAAGAGATATAACGCTTCGGAACTCTTTTTACCGTGACCGTTACCAAAAATAACATTTCTTGAATGTTCGAATAAAAATTTATTCGCGTTTAGACGTTTAGCGAGCAAACTATGCGTAACGTTATCGCTGCGGGATGTCTGTGTTCAACGATCTGTGTGTTCAGTGTAACACGGTATCGAGTAGCTATCGATTTTCTCATTGGTGATCGACGATTCCGACGTTACGTCCAATAGCTTTTTGGATAGATTATCCCGGAGCGAGTCGCGAACGTGAGAATGGGAGAGCAAGAGAACTCGTCGATTAACGAGTTTATCGCACATCCCAGACCTTCGTTATTCCAACACCGATCTATACTACGCATACTATAACGCTACGTACGGTGATGGATAGATTTACATCCAATTCGTGGAGAAATCTCGCGAACCACTAACCCGGTCTGAACCGCGTGCGCAGACATAAATTAATGAATATACTCTCGGACGTCCCTCACGCATCCACGCGTTTCAATTAATGATACAACGGATTTTCGAAAATGAACGGTTCACGCTTTCTATCTTACTCTCCCTTTTGATTCTCTCCCATTTGACAATATTCATAGAGTTGTTTAAACATATGACGCATCCACGGTATTTCCAACGATAATTTTTAATTGGTACGTAACTCTCCAATTTTTCGTATCATCCATTATCATCGTCGATTTTTCCATTAATTCTCCTTCCGTGATCGCGAATAGATGACGAACGTTTTAAAAAAACAAAAGTTTTTTTAATTGCCATAAGGTTGCAGGCTGGAGGGACCTTGGTCTCATTTTTTAACACGGGTGATCATCCCTAGCAACAAATATATTTGCATACATTTTACTCACACATTGAACGGGAAACATCGAGAGAACTCTCCAATCTCGATGATACAATATTTGCGGATCAACCAACGTAGCAATTAGTTATCAAAGAGCTCTCATGTGCCAGAGATTTTGACCCCAAAGGCTTGGCTTTGGTGTTTAATATCGATAACCGAATCGGTTATGATACGTTGGTGCGGTTATCGAGGTCACGTACCATCTTGTGGACAGATGATCGTGAAAAGTGAGAGGAAAAAGCAGAAGTGACATTGGCATAAAGAAATCAACCGACAGAGAAGAAGAGGCAAGCAGGGAGAACATGGAACGGCGAAAAAGCTTTGGGAGTGAACGGCAACTCTTCCATTCGCGGATAATCCAGATTAGCGTTTCTTCTTACTCCCCCATTTCCTCAGGCTTTATATTTCCCGCTATGTCTCTTCCCCTCTCGTTCATCCTTTCTTCCATCATTGGTTACTAATGGTATAAACTCTTTTCCCACGGATACTTCTTCTTGTATTCGGTAACTCTCTTTCCTCTCTCTTTTTGCTCCTTATTCGTGATAGCAATAAGGGATCGATCAAACGAATACAATTCCGATACATCCAAAAGTACCCTCGATACACTACAACGGAGATGACCAGGAGAGCTTTTTCCGGATATCCTGATTCGTTCATCCCCCGCACCTCCTAACCCCTGATATCACTGCACCGAGGTCTTTCATAATATTCATCCACAAGATCGCTCGTGGTGGTCACCGGTATCGACATCGACGATCAAATGGCACTGCGTATCAAATAATGCTTCAACTAAACATCCAACTTCCTCTTGTCCACCTGGAATGTTCTGGAGATCCATTTTCCGGTTGACATCGTAGCCGTCGAGGATTTTCGACTCGTTAAACTTTTTATTTATTTATTTTAAACCGCACTTTTTATCTCACTCGATATCTTTCTTCGTCACACTCGTTGTTATATTATATATATATTAATATATACTTTTTCACTGTTTCACAAATTGTTATTTCACGGTAACGTACGTGCGTTTTTACACCGAGGATATGTACAAAATGATGAGGGAGACAAGAAGACAACTTGAGGATAGTATTGGGCCAGCTGTTCCCGTCTGCATCGCTTCCGGTCTTTCGCCTGAAACACACAAATTAAACGGGGGAAAAGAGTGACTAAAAATAATATATTTTCAATTGTTTACAAGTCATTTAACCGAGAGATTATGCTGTGATAGAAATTTCTTTGGTTGCAGTTGGATTTGTAAAGTGATGTCTAACGATTTATTTTACCATTGTCGAAGATATTTCTTGTGCACCGGTCATACCTCTCGCACACACTTCCTTCATCATTTTCGACGGCGATTGGGAAACTTCATAAAACGAATCGAAATACAATTTCCGTTATGTCCGCGCCATATCTACTACCAAAAGAGCTTGTCGAGTTATTCCCACTCTCTGCCTCGCTCTCAACTCGACGAATACTGCGCATCGTAAATTTAAGACACATCGAGAGAGCTCTTGGTCGTATATAGAATGAAAGAGAAAGAAAGAGAGAGAGAGAGAGAGAGAGAGAGAGAGAGAGTCGAGAAATGTGCTTGGGAGCTTACCAACTGACAAGGTTCAATAAAGAAACTGCATGGACGTCGGAAATTCAGAAATCTTAAGTAACGATGCATTCCCGAGATTAAGCACACCAAAGCACTGCACCATTTTATGTTATATTCTACAGCGACGCTAAATGAATTTCCAGGAAGCTTAATTCTACGCCTCTGCGTAAAAATAAATTTTCATTCTATTGAAAAATCACATAACTATGAGATTGAATTTTTTTTTCCATCTTAAAGTCAACGATTTATACTGTCTGCTGATTATTGGCACTGAATTACACACGAAAACTGTATTGACACTTCAATTGAGGAGGCTCTGTAGGTTCAAATCTGGCTTCCGACATTCCAAACATATTTTTCTGAGTTTTTCCAAGGGAAGCCGAAGCTTATTACCAATGTCGCCACTGGAATGAAGAAAGTGTCTTCGATACATTAATAAAAAAATAGCGATTAGTATTTCCGAAGATATTCATCAACCAATGTTCAACCAACAACTAATTTAGTTGGTGTAGCCAATTAAATGATTGGCAACCATCTAGTCAGTTAATGCAGTCGATTCATTTATTAACCCAATGAAATTAATCGTTTAAAGTACATTTAACCATCCAGTTGGTTAAAACAATCAAGAATTTCTTGCCATATAGCCCAGAGGTGACAACAATTATCAACGAGATACACACTTCAATCTCGTTTATTTCATAACCAAGGCGCAATATTCATTTGATTTTAACTCATGATAGCTTGTTAGCTGCACATTCAAAAGTATTTTATTAAATCGTGAGATTACTTTTTCCATTTAGTTTCTAAGATTGTAGATAAATTGCGTTTAATAAATCGTTTAAATCCTTTTATCCAGGTATCATCGAAACGTCATCATGGAACTGCGACTATCAATCTTCCTTAACATCAAATTTGCGGATGTAGGGTTTTTAGAAAAAGCATTCGTTATTATACTATCGTACCATATATCAATGCTCAAACCTAATACGAAACTACTACACTGTTCAAAATATTTGGAAAATTATTATTATTCTATAGCAATCGCGTAAACCAGTGTATTAAATTTAATATGAAGCAATATTCGAATACTTGTTTTATTAAAACACGACGTATTGAATGCGTTCTATACACCGTTCATGAATTTGACATCATAACTAAACTGCAATATTCATTCGATTTTGACTCACGATAGCTTTGTCTGTACATTCAATTGTATTTTATTAAATCTTGAGATTGCTTTCTTCACTTAGTTTCAAAATTTTTCAATAAATTTCATTTAATAAATCGTTAAAATCCTTTTTCCAGGCATCAACGAAACGTCATTATGCACCTGCGACTGTCAATCTTCCTTATCATCAAATTTTTCGATGTAGGGTTTCTAAAAGAAAAGTATTCACTTTTGAACAATCGTATATCAATGATAAAATCTAATACGAAACTACTGCACTGTTAAAAATATTTGAAAAATTATTATTGTTCTATAGGAATCGTTAATGCGTAAGCCAGTGTATTAAATTTAATATGAAGCAATATTCGAGTACTTGTTTTATTATAACGCGACGTATTTAATGGGTTTTATATACCGTTCATTAATTTTACGTCACTATTCTCTGTTTTATTTAATGTACCAATGTATGCATAAATGCTTCTTGCACAAGTACAGTAAAATTTATTGGAAACATTATTAAAGTCTAGTATCCAATATTTATTTTCTTATGCACACATATCACGCAATTAATGTTGATAGAACTATTTATTTCGTGCGTTCTAGTATCCAGAATTGTTTTTCCTATGTCTACAATCGTTATTAAGGGCATACAACTATTATCCGGAATCTCCTTGTATGAAAATTGCACATAACTTTTCTACCCATTGCTCAGTGATTTCATTTTTTCGTGAACTAATAGCTCTGGTCTTCGAGCAACAAATATTTTGTACAATTAATATCGGTTAACTTATAATATGCCTTTGATCGAACAAAGTAAGCTTTATAAAGTTAAAAATTGGATGACCGACGTCGCAAATCAGTGGAAAAAGTCTAAGACAATGGATTATGCTATCTCACATTTATTATTTATAGTTTTTTTCTTGTAAAACCTTTATGAAAATAAATCATAATTAAAAATAATATTGAAATTATATTTAAAAATCTATTTCTAGGGATATATCGTTCATATATATACCAAAATATATATTAAATATATCATTTTTCGTATAAAATATATTTAATACATACAAGAATATATTTTCACTTATTTCCATGAGGTAAAGTACACATTCCGCATCAACATTGATTGATTTTAAAAACTTGGTGTAACGTTTCATGTATTTTTAAGTAACAATAGCAATAAACTGTACAAACCAATCCTCCTTAATAATTTTATATTGTGTTTGCTCTCACCGTTAACCACGTGTACCCTGATTGACGCGGTGTTTGCGTTGCTAGGCTTGCAGCTGTATTCCCCGGAATCTGATGCCTGAGCCGACTGTATCAGCAACCAGGATGTCGTGACGTCGGTCCCCTTTTCGGTTATAACGGAAACGCCACCACGAGGACTATCGTAGCTCAATACGTTGTCATCGTAGTACCAGAATATGTAGGCCGGTGGTTCCGAGCTGAACCTTATCGCGCACGTCAAGTTTATCGTGCTACCAGCACCGACGTATAATTCCGGTCCGCCCAATATCGTTGCCGTTGGTACTGAACGTGTCAATGCGCAATCGAGAAAAGAAGAAACCAAGACATCGTTCATTGTTGCTACTTAACAATTACATTTTTTTTTTAAATATGCTATTGGCAAAGATTATAAACGTGACAGATATCAAATGTTCGTCCATGCGATTTTTTCCTTATAATTACTGTAACTAGCTTTAATTCGTATTACTATAAAAATTGTTCATGTAATTATAAACATTGTAAAATCGATAAAAAAATTATGGTTGTCGCTCGTTACGTTACACTTGCATTCTCAACCAATAGCGAGATTCGATCATAATCGGAGTCCTTTCCAATATGACAAAAATCTCAATGAAATCTGTTATTAAAAATGCTAAGTGAATATTGAAAAAAAAAAACTTGATTTTCTGTCGTTAGAAAGAAATTGGTTGATTTTTAAACTAATTTTCTAGTAATTAAGCATTTTTTCGTTTTCGAGAATTTTTAAAGGTTGTTTTTTATTAATTGTTGATTGATTAATCCTGATACTTGTGACGTATCGAATGAAACTTTTCAACGAAAATATATCCACAGTTTGTGACTTTTTGATTATTTCTCGACATTTAAAATAACATTTTTTTTTAAACGACTAAAAAGTTGCTTGATAAATCATATTAAATCGCAAAAATCAACGACTTAATTTCAGAGGACAAACGAAACAATATTGATGTATATTTGTTAAAGAATTTTCATTAAGCTACTTTATTGATAACTTTTTTGTATTATTATTATTTAAAATCAATGTTCATAGTGTTTTCAATTTGCTTGATTTTTAAATAATGATTCTATCGTCGTGAAGTTGTTGAATTCGAATCGAATTCATTTAATTGAGAATGTTAAGAAGCATATTTCTTAATAGTCGTCACAATTTCTCTGAGTTTTTTTTTTTCAACAGAGTTATAAAGCTGTCTGCGGATTAGAATGATCGTAACGTATACGAACCCACGACATTCAGATGAAACTGATGAGATTTTAGAGGAATCGTGGATATCTGACACTCATAGATCCCCTGATCTCGTTCCTGTGCCCACTTTATGCAAAGCGTCCACTCGGTCCATTCGCTATTCTGTCCCGATGTCTGTCTGTGCAAAGCTTGAAACCGCTGATCGCTCGTGTAGGTATACGCGCCCGCTGTGAGGATGTGGATGTCCCTGTGCCGCACCCATGACACCTGGAGATAGAAGAAAAAGAAATAAAACTCAAAGTTTACCCCATAAAATGAAAGTTTTTTTTTCCAGGATAAAGAAGAGGCAGATGATACGATATTTTACACGGGCGACCCGCTGATATTTCATGGCGCAACAATAAAATGTGGACCACTCAATTTTTTTTTAGGTTTCGATATATATATATATTTATTTAACGCTGAGAGAACGAGATATATATATATATATATATATATGTCGTTCTCTCAGCGTTAAATTCATTTTCGGAAATGTAGTCGTAGTAGAGAGTGACCCTCGCAAAAGTGGGTTCGAGATTCTTGAGGGTTTTCAAGTTACGAACTTTCTGGTGACTCGCACTTTCTGTTCCTCGTTCTCCATTCGTCTACACTTGGGATCTCCGGGGACAAGCGTGTACCGGAATGGCAAGTCACCACCTCACTTGACTATCTAACCGGCATGAGAGACTCAGAAATTGTCGGAGTAGGAATGAATATGAATTCGCGCTTGCCACACGGAAGTAACTTGCGTGAAAAATATATCTTTTGCATATAAATATGGTTTTTTAAATATTTTAGTTGTATTAAGAATATATAAAATATATCTATTTGATGTATTATTTTTAAATCAACTGCATCAATCACAGAATTTATATTTATAATGAATAACGTTTGTATGAAGAATATAACCACCCATATATTTAATATATTGAATTGTTCGGAAAGTAATTTTGTTTTTTCCCAACAGAGGACTTAATTGTATTTTTTCACAACGAAATTTACACTTGAGCCGCATAATCATATTTATTTTGACAGCAGATATAGCAAGGCTTGCTCGTGAAAAAATTCAATTGATTCTGTACAGTAGTTTTTAGTTGATACCCTTTTAAATATGGAAAGTGAAGAACAGCATTTTCGGCATATTTTACTTTTTTACTATAGAAAAGGTAAAAATTTTGTTCAAGCAAGAAAAAAAATTATCCGATGTGTATGGGAAAGATGTGTTAAGTGAGCGCCAGTGCCAAAACTGGTTTGCAAAATTTCGATCCGGCAATTTTGATCTCGAAGATGAACCATGTTCTGGAAGGCCAGTTATAGCTGATGAAGACACAATAAAGGCATTGATTGATGCAAACCGGCGAATAATAACTCGTGAGATCGCTGAAAGATTAAATTTATCGAAACGGCTAGGTTTAATCTCAAAGCTCGACATATGGGTTTCTGATCTTCTTACGGAAAAAAATTTGTGCCGTCGCATTGACGTTTGTGATTTGCTTCTCAAACGCCAAGAAAATGATGCATTTTTGAAGCGTATCATCACTAGGGACGAGAAATGGTTTGTCCACAACAATGTTCCGGTCTCTACAACATTTTTTAGACGGTAAAATGTTTAATTCAAATGAGAAGGTCAAAAGTCACTTGGATCATTTTTTTGCCAGGAAAAAACAAAAATTTGATGAGCGTGGAATTATGCTATTGCCAGAAAAAGGGCAAAAGGTATTGGATCAGAATGGACAATATTTAATTGAATAAAATATTAATTCACTATAAGAAAATCGTCTTTTATTGTTATTAAAAAAAACGAAATTACTTTTCGAACAACCCAATATATTTAATATGTATATGAGTGGTTACATATGCGGACGTTGTTTACTTAATTGTGGCTTATGAGGTGCAGTTGACTAATCAAGGAATTAAAAAGCGCACCAATTTGAAGTTTGTACATTGTTTCCTCATGATTCTCGCTGACCTATAGGTTTTTATCTATGAAAAATAGTTATCTCAATTCTGCCTTTCTCATAGAGGAAGTGGTATTAAAATTTTTAATAAAATTGAATATTTGGTAAAATTGCAAATTTGATAAAGTTTAAATCCCTTAATAGATTGTCATTAAATTCGAGACCAAATATCCTTGTACCCAATTTGTATGTTGAGTTTCAGTTTGATAGATGAAAATTTACAAAAGTTAGAGAAACAATAGGTTCTCTTTCGAAAAATTATAAAAAATCACGATTATATAAAGCGCTTTGATCGATCTGTACAAAAATGTACAAAAGCTAGAGAGTGTAACTAATTTTTTCGAAAAATTCAGACAAACATAAAATGAGAAATCCGGTAACGATTTGGACGAAAATTGCACCAAACTGAAGGGGGTTGCTACGCCCGCTTCATTTGCAAAGTTTCAGGATGATCGTGTGACCCGTTTCCGAGATATATGCATTGCAATTTTACAAGCTCATCACAAACACACACACGCACACGCACGCGCGTGTATATTTTTTCTAAATATGATTTCTCGACGTTTTGGGAGTTTTTAAGATAGTAACTCGGCGCTGCAGCGGTGAGAATGGATGCGATGGTGGGCGGTGGGCGGTGGACATTGTATAGAGGAAGGTTATGTATGACATGCGTGTGCCACTCACGCACTATCACATTGTGGATCTTTATCATGAATATCACACTAAGAACATCAATATCTCGGAAAGATATGAGTGAACGGTTTTGGAAACTAATCGAAAAATGTATGAATATTTTTTTTATAACATATTTGTTTTTTATAAAAATCTGTCTCGGGCTAAAATCTTAATCAGTGAGAGTGTGATATTAACGGCGACATGGTATACGCGATGCACGTAAAACAACCGAGTTTTAACATTATTTATCTCTGGATTGTGTAAGATAATCATTCTAAAATTTTTGAGATACGAGGGCTATTTGAAAAGTTTCCGGCCTTTAAGCAAAACACATATTTCGAAGCAAAACAAAATTTATTTCTCGACGTAGTTTCCCTCCAACTCGATACATTTGGTCCAACGTTTCTCCCATTCTTTTAAACAGTCAGAAAAAAATTGATTGTCTAAACCTGAAAAATACTGCTTTACAGCGTTTTCCACTTCAGCATTTGACTTATATTTTTTTCCTTCAAGAAATTTTTTCAAGTTTGGATATAGGAAGAAGTCGTTGGGAGCTAGATCAGGCGAATAGTGTGGATGCGGAAGCAATTTGAACTTCAATTCGTTCAATTTTTATATTGCGACCATGCACGTGCGAACTTGATCGTTATCCTGGTGAAACAGGATTTTTTTCTTGGCCAAATGCGGACGTTTTTTCTTAATTGTGGCCTCAAATTTATCCAGCAACGCAGCGTAGTATTGTCCGTTGATTGTTTCACCCTTTGCAAGGTAATCGATAAGAATTATTCCACGACTATCTCAAAAAATTGTCGCCATCACTTTTCCTGCAGAGAGAATGACCTTTGCCTTCTTCGGAGTTGGTTCCCCACCGGAATCCACTGTATTGACTATTGTTTAGTCTCAGGCGTATGGTGGTGTACCCAAGTTTCATCGACGGTTATCAATCGCCGCAAAAGTTCCGCTGGATTCTTTTGATACGGGCTTTGATTTGGTTGATCGTCAACAAGCGTGGCACCCAGCGCGCGGATAATTTTCTCATATTCAAATCTCGATGTAAAATCTTGTGCACCCATTCGGATGATATCCCACAAGCCTCAGCAATATCCTTAACAGTCAATCGACGATATTCCATCACAGTGTGATGCACTAAATCGACCATTTCGTCAATCGTAGCGGTTTTCAGGCGCCCTGAAGGTTCCTCGTCTAAAATTTCGTACAATCACGTTTGTACTCGGTCACCCAATGTTTGACCGTTGTAAATGAAAGGGAGGCTTCACCGTATACAGAGTCTGATTCCTCTTTTATTTCCTGAGTCTTTGTCCCTTTCAAATGAAGGAATTTTGTCACTGCGCGATACTCAATTTTTTCCATTGTTGACAGACACTGTCAGCTGACAACTTTGGAAGAGTGCCATAGACAAAGTAATGATCGGAATGACTTGAAATTTTTATGGTTTACATATGTCAAGGCCATTTATCGGACGGCGAAAGAATTTTTTTCTATAGTTACTTCATGTCGATGATACTCGAAACTTTTCAAATGGCCCTCGTATTTAGATCCTATTGCGAATAAAACTCTATTAAAATTTCCGAAAAATCTGTCTCAAGTTCTTCTACCTGGGTACTCATCAAAATCGAGACAACATGTTTTTTCACGAAAACAGATTAGCTTTTCCTATGAGGAAGTAAAAAACTATGAAAATATATTGTAACGTGGTAGAATATCGAATATAAGAGAAGAATTCAGATTAAGTGTGATAAGCGACCTGGATTAACTCATTGGTTGGAGCAGTCGACCGGCAATCGGAAGATCCAGTGTTCGAATCCGGGCCTTAGACGTCCTCCATCTTTTACGAATTGTTTTAATGTAGAATTTGTTCTTAAAGTACATTTCTTTAGTGATATTCAAACTACACAATTGTCAATTAGTTTATAAATATTAGTACATACAATGAAGTTCATAAAAATTTAGTATTTAATCTGCTTAATGCAAACAGATGCTTATGACATCCAGTCATATAAAAAAAATCTCGTCTCTAGTAAATTATATTGAAGGGCTGTGCAATGTCTCAACGGAATAATATAATATCGATGAATGTTTCATAAAGATTTTTCACTCCGGGCTTGAGATCAACCAACGGAAATAATATTCTCGGTTTCCTCTTGGATTTTCAGTTCTTTCTCTTGTTTAAGCTTTCGTGAATATTACTAGCCGCAAGAATATTAATTGGCAATATTCGCTCTCGATATTCTACTACTCGCCGACCTGAGAAATCTCCGTTCATCCGTTCACCCAATTTTTCTCTCACTCTCACTCTCACTCGCTCTCTCACTCGCTCTCTCTCTCTCTCTCTCTCTCTCTCTCTCTCTCTCTCTCTCTCTCTCTCTCTCTCTCTCTCTCTCTCTCTCTCTCTCTCTCTCTCTCTCTCTCTCTCTCTCTCTCTCTCTCTCTCTCTCTCTCTCTCTCTCTCTCTCTCTCTCTCTCTCTCTCTCTCTCACTCTCACTCTCACTCTCTCTCACTCTCTCACTCTCTCTCTCGCTCTTTCTCTCTCTATTTCTCGATCTCCTCCAGAGTCCGTTCTACGGATATTGCTGAGGAATTGTTCAGAACCCCATTACTCTTCCATTTCCGTAAGTCACCGTCGTCTACTTGAAACCTGCGAAGCAACGAAAATTATTCGTGCTCTACCGATCTTACACTTTTTGCGGCAAATTGTATATTTGAGTATTAAGTTGAGCGTAAACGATTTTTTATTTTACGGTATTGCAAAGGGAAGGTAAAGTACACTCAAGAATTTTGTGGTAATTCTCGTCTCTGTATATCGAAGGAGTTTTGTGTCACTCTATATATTCTGTAGTCTCCTTCCTTCTGGCATCTGGCGCGAGAAAATCCGATTGCGAATCGCTGTCCTTGGGTGAAATATTCTGCGATCCGCAATACCAGATGCTGCGGAATATTAATCTCTGGGACGCTGCGTCGCGCGTCTTGTGAAATTGCGGTTTTTCCTAGGTACGCTCTCAATGTGGAAAATACTTGAGAATCCTTTGTCCTATAGATAGGTAGCCCGCTGTTTCTAACCGTTCAACTCGTTGATATTCACGCCCGTCTCGGTATGCATCGATACCGAGAAAATAGACTTAAGATCTCATGCATGCTTGCGGTCCTTCCGGTGTACAGTGTGGACAATCATTATTGAAATTCAAATATAGAATACACCAGGGTGTTATGATTCAAAGACGCAACGTAGTAATATAGTCCGAATTATTTTAAATCCCGCAATAAGGCGCTCTTGTATCTGGTTATTCTAACCCGCGCAGAAAAACATAGTTCCGGAAGGAGCCCCGGATGAAGTTCCCGATGGATCATTGCAATGTAGTCCCGGACTTCATCCGGGATCCATCAAATCTCATTGTCGAGATAGGCTCTTTCCAGGACTCCCTCCGGGACTACAATGACCCATCTGGGACTCCATCCGGGACTCCACCCGGGACTTGATCCGGAACGATTTTTATCTGCGCGGAAAGTACCTCAATGAAACCCTCAGGCCCCGATTATTTGAAGTCCCCTAATGAACTCTTCGAGCCTCAATTATTTCAAATCCCCCTAGGAGCTCCTCCAGCCTCGGATTACTCTAAGATCGTGTTGGAGGGTTGGAGGTGTAAATAATAGGGATCGGGATGATCCTATGATATATCGCAAGGGTGCTTAGCGCCTGAGCTGTACGAAACACTCGAACTCTTCTAATATCATCTTTAAAGCTTATATCAAATCCAAAATGATCCACTATGACGAATCATCTGTGGGCTCGATTGATATATGTGCTATCACCGTTCTATCGCAGACACTTTTCTTAAATCGGGATAAATTTTTTATCCTTTTATTCTACATTGTAAACGGTTGTTATTAATATTCAAATGCACGCTAGCGTAAATATTGAACAGAATAGAAACGGGGAACGTGAGCATCATTTTAATTTATTTATATAGCGTAATGCCAGTATCTGAGCCTGCGTCTGCGCTAAATCTATCCAGAAGAATCGTTTTACAGATGCGAGGAGAGAAGAGCAGCTCGATATGCGGTTTGTAGAGGATACGATAAATGTCTAACGTTAATCGAATCTCTTTTTTTAGGGAGCATTCATAAAACAGATAGGAGATTGAGCGATGTCACACCCATCCGAACGACTGAGTACATTTCAGTTTTACTCCCAACGTTACACACTGTCTAATGTTAAATCGTTATGATCGTAGACTCCGTCGCTTGGTGATCGATGCTACCTTCTCGCACGCCTATCTGCATCATTCTTTTGACACGAATTTTCTCTATACGTGTGTACTCGCACACAAGAACCGCACAGAAAATGGTAAAACGTTCAACGTGAAATCCTCGCGTCTCCCCGACGACAATATAACGCGCGACGCTGATGGTTAATGGTGTGCCCATATTGAACCAAAGAGATACCGCGAGATCTTGCGCATGTTTAGAGAGAAAGGAAATCGTAGCGTATGTGTACGAACACCTGCTACGAAAAGAAATTGTGCATTGATTCTTTCTTTCTTTCTCCTTCTCTATTCTTTCATCTATTCTCTCACACTGCTGAAATATGCTCAGCCAAATGTAAGAGCAGTCTCAGAACGGAAATCACTTGATAAAATCCATATTGGATTTTGCCCTCGCTTTGCTTCTATGTGTTTTGGCAAATCATGCACGATTCGATGCAAACATTGCAGGAACTGGAAAGCTCTGTACGTACGAGTATGTTCGGAATCGCGTACAATTTTTTTTTTCTTGTCTTTTTTCCACGAAGAACGAATCCCGTTATATCGGGTTTTCCGCACAGACGCAGAGATGCTACATTCCAGAACTATTAACAGACTACGATTGGTATCGATTCCATCGGTTCACACGCTCTACCTATCGCGTTTACCTCTCCTCTCGTCTGTTTCTGCTAGTTGTATTTTGGGACGACAAACAATTCCTTTCCGGATAATCGAAGAGGGATATATCTGTGGCAATAGGGATAGCGCGAGACCTGAAATTTCACCTAGCAATGTTTGCGCGAAACCACGAACAAGACTCTCTCTGTCCGTTTCTCTCTGTCTCTCTGTCTCTCTGTCTCTCTCTTTGTCTCTCATCCCCCACATTTATGCATCAAGGAGTTGTTCAGCAAACGCATACCAATTTTAATTCCGAGCAACACCGTGCTCCTAGTGCATCCACGAGAACGAAACGTGCTCGGGAAAACGAATTTTTCGCTCTGATTCTCGTCCCTTTCTCTCTTTTCCTTTCGTTTTTTGTTACGCGCATTTTGTCCTTCGTCCTTCGCCCCGGTCCCGCGTTTTTCGGTTTTATTTCAAATAGGAAAAATAAATATAAAAACTCTCAGATATCTATTCCACGGTCACGGCGACATAGTACACTCTTCGTTGTTACCGTATCGCTGGGCTCTGATGTTGTCGTTTTATTGTAGCGCTCATCGTTGACCCACATTCGATATATCTCAAGCGTATGCGTGCGGAATTTATACGCAATAGTCCTACTCCTTATTCATTATTATTCGCTTCGTTTCGTTTTCAAGCACATTTTTCATAATGTTTCCTACTTTTGATAAATACATAGCATTCTCCCGTACTTCTTTCTCGAATCAACTAGCATGCTATAATTTTTTATAACGGAGATGCAGAGTCACAACCGCGGGTAGTGTGTCGCACGCGGATGCTCGCGTTGAGCTTTGTTAACAAAAAAAAAAAAAAAAGAAAAACAATGTATATAAAAATAAAAACGTGCACGACCTTTCCTTCCTTCACGATTTTAATCTTTTTGTTATCCACCCGGCCCGACATTTATGCAGTCGCGGAACATTGGAAGTCATAAAAACTCAGCTGTCCTCTGGGCTGCGCGAAAAAGTTTTGATAAATGTTGTTTTTATCAACATGTATCCCTTAACGCAGTGATGGGGGTTTATTGTATTTGTTACTCTCTGGGACATTTAGTCACGATGATTCATGGGTGGGAGACTCGTCGCATTAAAAAATTTATCTGCTACGGTTATGTCCACAAATTTTTTTCTATATATTCTTCGAAATAAACAAATAAATAAATTTGTAAAAGTATGCAAGGTAGAACATTGCATACTTCTTCCTCGTTATATTATTTTATTTTTTGCAAAACATTCTAAATGAGAATGTTGAGCAATTTTATTTTCCTCGTAGAGAAAGGTTTAAAAAAAATTACAAAAAATAAGAATACAATGTGGCATCTTCATCGTTCTATCCATGAACTACAAATTTGTATCCTTGTTTAGAAAAAAAAAACAAAAAATGCAGGAAACTCAAGTTTAATTAAAATTGTAGCCGATACCGAGAACTTTACGACGTAACAAATTTTACAACAAATTTCTCAAATCATTCGCGTGTAACCAATGCCTTTTATTTTTGGAATTCCAAGCGATCGTCAATATGAATATTGAATGTTCTATAAAAAATAAACGCCTGTACTCATTTTTACCAAATTTGGTGTGAAATATTCCTGAACGTGATAGTCTAGAATAGTTTTGGCTCGTTCGGTCAAATATTTAAAATGTAAAATCGGTTACAAATCAAAAGATTAAAATTTTTAGAAAATCCGAGCCCTTGTTACCTTCTTTTCCAATCAAAATATCTAGAATCCTTGGATATCAATTCATTTCAATAGAAAGTTCATGTTCAATCGATCAAAGTTTATTTGAGTTAGAGCGAATCGTCATATTATTCGAATCTGTGTATCAACGTCTACGAAAATAATTCCAAATAATTGGGTGTCCCTGCTTGACCGATATGAAAAGTTTGAAAATAAAAAAAATTTTCCATATCCGAACAAAGGCAGAAATCCATCTGGCGAGTTTTAAAAAATTAATGTTACGGATATTTCACACAGTGTTGAGTAACCTGTGACATGAAAAGCTTAAAGAAAAAAATGATTTTCCATGAAACTGTTAAGTCGAAAGGAACGATGAAACAGTACATTAATTTTCCTTTATCAATACGCATCTTCGCGTACAGTGATAGGTTGCCCGTAGTATCTGTCTCTCTTCAGGACAATTAGTCACGTTGATTAACGAGTAAGCAAGACTCGTTGCTTTAATAATCGGCCACAGTTCTGTCGGCACTTCCTTCCTACCTAATTTATCACAGAGTTAAACTTCAGCAAACGGTGAAATACGTCAAATACTTTGTGCAAAGAGCTTGGTATTTCTAATTTATCAATAGCATCCCTCCGAGCAGTTAAATTGTTTCGACGAGGAAACAGTAGCAGGCGGTGTTGGTCACGGTAGGTGAAAGGTGAGACATCGGATAGTTGACCTACCGTAAGACGAAACACGTTTGCGGTGCGACAGAGCCCGATACGGAGTTGACCTCAGGTTGCCATCGTGGACATAGCGCATAACTTCTCTGCACGAGTAACGCGTGAGCGAATGAGGAAAGCAGAGAGACGAAGAGAAAGCTGGAGAATCCGTAACACCTCGACCCGGGGGTCCGGTATGTCGAGAGAACTCTTGCGCACGCTGTACGAGGAACGCTGCTCGAGATAAAATTGAATTTCCTTGAACTACTCTCTTCCCTCTATTCGCCTCCCTCCATCATCCCCCAATGGACTATGCGAAACGTTCTCGCCGAAGCTCGAGGGGAACGCGCGCCGATGAACGTCCAATCGACTTTGGCTAATTTCGTTATTTCCAGATAATCACTTTTCCCATTCTCTGTACGATAGTAAACTGTACTACGCTGTATGATATATCTCCCTTGTGAGCGTATCCTTCTATCACGAGGAAGCTCAACTGGCTAAAGAGCTTAGCACTTTATTTCTCACATTAAATCCACTCTTTTTCCCCTTGTTTCGTACGTAAGTACTCGGAGTGTAATTAACGTATATAAAGAATAATTGCATCTAGTTTGCATCGTTATTTTACACTGATCGAAAAAACGATGCGTTCGTTGAGGTTTTAAAATAAAAGGGCAACGATAGTAATTGAATATACAGAATAATTGAATATACAGAGTTGCAGCGTAGCCTCCCGGGTTCGAACATGTTGATCCCGGCTTGCCTTCCATCGAACATCATTGGATGGCTTTCCGTTTTTTTTTTCATGATCCTAGCCCCTATGGATAAAAGTATATGCAAAAAAAATATTTTTTTTACGTGTATTAAATAAGTAAAATTGTACATATTGCATATATTTTGAGACATTTGACGGATATATCCTTTAAAATATATTTAAAATATATCGTCGTTTATATTTCATAATCCGCGTCAAATACACAACATATTTGATGTATAACTGAATATTTAAATATATACTTTCGTAAATTTTATAATTTATAAAATTTCGTAAATTTTATAATTTATAAAGATACAACATATAATACATTTTTCTTCTTATATTACCTGATTATACTTTATTTCCATGGCGATTCGGGTTACATCTTTATAAATTATAGATCCAAAGTTCTTTCAAAAACTCGAAAACTTAACCATTCCCCGCTTGTACACAATCGACACTCCACATATCCGATACTACGCAAAATATTGATTACACAAATGTGATTCTTGATACACAATCACGTTACTCAACCAGACTATTTCTTTTTATTACAATAATGTTAAGAAACAACAATCCCTTTGCTTAAGGTGATGAAGCTTTTAAAGAGAGATCCAACTATCCGGATGACAGTGTGAGAAAGGTGAAGATTATCAGCTCACAAACTAAATCATCGGATAATATCCGTCGATCATGATCGGTAGTTGAGATGGAGCACTAAATGTAATAGCGACGTTAAGGTGGTTCAATGGGTCAGCAACCTTCAATGTACATGTGATACAAAGAGTTCCACACCATTAAAAAAATAGCCTACGTAATAGATCTTCATTGTAATAGATTTTTTTTATAACAATTATGCTGGAACAATCATGATCCTGGATACTGAAAATGAAAGAATTATCCTATTATCCCTTTGCTTAAGGTGATGGAGCTTTTAAAGAGAGCTCCAACTATCCGGATGACAGTGTGAGAAAGGTGAAGATTATCAGCTCACAAACTGAATCATCGGATAATATCCGTCGATCATGATCGGTAGTTGAGATGGAGCACTAAATGTAATAGCGACGTTAAGGTGGTTCAATGGGTCAGCAACCTTCAATGTACATGTGATACAAAGAGTTCCACACCATTAAAAAAATAGCCTACGTAATAGATCCTCTTTGTAATAGATTTTTTTTATAACAATTATGTTGGAACAATCATGATCCTAGATACTGAAAATGAAAGAATTATCCTAGGTGATCATACCGTTTTATCACCGAGATGTCGAACTCGACAGGTGAGATAGGCCGTTTTGCCGATGAGTGCTGTCACGTTTGTCGACTGTGCGTAATCAAAAGTTGGCTCTGGTTTCATTTTCAATCCCGTAACTGGATCAAGCATCTGTTGTCGAGGTCTACCCTGGCCAGGATGCCGGTCCAGGTCTATACCTCGGTCTCCCATGCTTAGAGTATCTGAAACAGAAAAAATATTTCCTTAATGAAATGTCAACTCAATCTGTATAATTTATTACAAATTCGTAAGAATTAATAAAAGATTATTAATGTGAGATTAAATGGTATACGCATTGGTGGAGGAAACTCCAATGGATTATATGATTTTCCATTTTGTCGACGTTTGCAGTTCACTCCAATTATGGTAACAAGTGAAAACCAATAATATTCGGCATGTTTATTGGGACAAGAGTCAAGGTGGGGTGAAACGTATTCTAGACTGTTGACGAAGTACAGAGAGGGAAAGAGAGAGAAAGATAAATGGTTGACGAATAGGAGGAGTGCAGAGTCGGCGACGATGGGTATGCTACGGAGGATGAGAAGGCCGAAGGCAGAATTCTCATTAGTCGCGAGAGTTACCGTCGTAGAAAAGCGCTGATCCAACGAGGTCGAGTTTCTACCACCGCCATACGTACGTTGCTTCTAATACTACCTACTGCCGCAGCAGTTGAGGCAGCTCTTCCACTGGGCAACCCTTTCGAATGAGAAACAGCCAACGCACTCGAAGCAATTTACTTCGAAACGAGGATAAGAGAGTACCAAGGAAAGAGAAGATTGAGAGAAGAGAAAACTTCAATTGAGAAACGATGAAGTAATTGCTGAGAAGAAAATATCGTAGAAGAAGAAGAAGAAGAAGTACAAGTTCTAGAATAAATAAGGAAGCACCACCCGTGATATATGAAATATAAATCATTTTTAGTTCAATCATCTTTACCAAAAAAAAAACAAATTTCTCGTTGGCGAGACTTTTATTTTGTACATCTAACGATTTTCTTGGAAATCAGTGGAACATTTTATGCGATTGATTAACTAATAATTGAATATATTAATTAAATGTCGTGTATGTTTTATTTTTATAACGTTCTCGATTATCTGGCTATCCGGAATTGCTATCCCGCTAAAAAGTTACGCTGTCTACGAGTTAGAGATGACATACTCAAATCTGTCGAGAGGAGATAGTCTCGACGAAACAAGATGCCTGATAGAGGAGAGCAGCCGAAAAAACTCCTCTACGAATTAGGGAGAGACCGGTAGCCATACCGGTGTTTCAAAGAAGAAATGCAGCGAGCTGAAGAACGGGCGGAGGTAGTTTTTGCGTTACGGGCAACGGTAGAACTCTCCTTGATACCGATTTTCTTAGGTTAGCCACTGTTCTTGCTCTATACACACGAGAAGCAATCGTGGAGGATCTCAACGAGTATTACGCTACCGATTCGCTAAAGTATGCTGTCGAAACAAACGCGGGACGACTCGAGTCAAAGGGCAGTAGTTATCGGTCAAGGGATTTCATATTATTTGAAATGAGGATAATGATGTTTTGCTCTCGTGAGATACCGATAATAGATTGTCCGCCTCGAGAGATCGGCGAGATGCCTCGAGAAAAGAATCGTGCTTCCGCGTTACAGTTTTTTTTTACCGTCTTTCGGTCACGTATACTCGCTACGGAGTATGTAGCTTCTGTGTTTCGCTCACGTATTATTTCTGAGCATTACGTTCGCTGCTCGCGAGTTGTGGTCGGTGCATGTACCCGGATTGCAAGTGCACAGGATCCAGTATTCTTTCGATGCGGCTCTCACTCTCCTTGAACTACCAGGATCAATTTTGGGTGAGTCATTCAATTTTATTTAACGATGCGAGGGTCTCGTGAATTCAATCGAATATAGATCTTGCGTTACGAGGTTCTCGTATGGCTATCGGTTCGTTGGCAATGTACCCGTGCTTTCACGCATATCGATGCGCTAGCTAGAATTTCTGATGCATTTTCACTAGTACTCGGGATCTATTCCGATAATGCAAATTTATCTCGTTCCGATCTCGATCATTTTGAGATGAGAAGCTCGCGTTTGATTAAGATTCCGTAAAGAGTTTGCTATTTATCGAGCCATAATCACGATCCTCTCTACCACAATCCTCTAGATTCCTAAAACCCTCTTTACCACTATCTAGAGGATTGTGATTATGGCTCGATAAGTAGCAAACTCTTTACGGAATCTCAATCTTAATTGTGGTAGAGAGGGTCGTGATAGTGGCTCGATAGATAGAAATGCGGTCCATGCATTTCCGTAGTCGTTCACTTTCGTCGTTGCATCCGAGAGTCGCGTTTTGTCAATTTTACGCGCCAACAAAAATTGACGAGTCCCCTTTAAGTTGTCCTTTGTGAGGTTTCATTTTATTTATAATTAAGCCGAACTTGGTTTTCCTTGACTTTCCCGGCATATCGGATTCTTAATTTTGGTGAAATAAAAATGAACCTGCCGCCCTGCCTGACTTGATGATAATCAAGCCATATCATGTACCTAACTTTTTTATTGTTCCCGTAAAATACGTCATAGTGCAAAATTTATTACTGGAAACGTATTTCCTTCTGAGCATAACTTTCTAACGTGTTTGGTATAGCGTTCATTATTTTTTCATCATACTTGTATATTAATAGATAATTAATACTTGCTTCACAAATACAGTTAAAAATATTTGGAAAATTATTATACGTGTCGTAAACAAAATTATTCATAAACCGATATATTAAATGAAATATAAAGTAATATTTAAGTATTTTATATACAAAATACAATTTTCATTAACCTTTTTTTTCATAAACAACTATATATCGTCGTCAAACGATTATGAAAAATTCAGAAAAACTGATGGAATATCTTTCAACCCTTCAGAAACGGAGAACTTTTTATTAGAAATAAGGATCGTAGCCTGCTTTTGTTATTAACAAAAAAAACATATGTGTGTAATAAGTCTCGACTGATAGGTAAGATAAAATTATTAAACGAATCAATCGATAAACGTAAGAATCGCATGAAAGATTTGTTTTTGATTTTGTAAACAAATGAAGAAAATATGTATTCCAAAGAATTTTTATAAAATAGGTCGCACCGTTATAAATTTATCTATTTTATTTTATCATGTCAAAGACAACAATCAGTATTTCAACTGCCATTTTTATATTCGAGTACTATTTTGATAATTTATATTATAATTAATTTGTTTTTAATATCTAACTTATCAGATTGCACCGTACAGTGTACCGAACATTATTAATGAAAAACCAATTTCATTCTATTAACCAAAATTGAATAGCAATGAAAATGAGGATCAATAATTCAAGCACCCTAGACTGATTCGCTGTTCAGTATTTTGGAAAATCCAATCACACGACCAAAATAACCAAACATTGATTGAATAATCATTCGCGATATTGATCAAGTAGGAAAAAACGGTGCAATTGATGCCCCGCCCCTTCCAAAGTCTCTGACGGACATTTTCGAAGGTATTGACGGTGTAAAACGTCAATCTTTGTGCCCCGATATCTTGTTATCGTTGTTAGTATCTGTTGTAAGTATTATACCTATAATACTTATGTATCAGAGATGCCAGCGGTAAATTTTACTTGTATTTTTTCCATATATTTAAAATTATGAATTTTTTATTGTAAATTTAAGTATCTTGCACGTGCGCCATCAAACGTGTTGTGCATAACGTGTAACTTGCGAACCTAATTGCAATTTTATTTTATTTTCCGCCCCAAAAGTTTAATGACGATTGATAAATCTACGGCTTCTATCACGTGAAGCAAAAATACTTAGCCCATGAGTGAATAAATAACTATTAGCTGCAACTTGTCAAAGATGTATCCTTTTTTATAAGTTGATAGTTGACAGGGCAAAAAGGCTACTTTTCTACCTTATATCAGGGCAAAGACTGAGAGACTGCCCGAGCGAAAAACATAAGGTGCTCGGGTGGCGCCATCCGATGGAGATCGAGATAGACTCGTAGCTGCCGTGCTAATAATAATAATAATAATTATTATTATACGCTCTCGTACGATTTCTAAGAGATACGAAAACAGAGTAATGTGTAAAAAAACTGTAATATTTCCAGAAATTGCATACGTAAACCCTCATAAGTAGACAAGAATATCCCCACTCCTCGGCTCCACCATAATAACGCGTTACTCCCACTCTGCTTCTCATAGTCCCATTCTGGGACGGTTTCGGGCAGTGCGACTCACAAAGGGTTCAAGTTAGTTAACCAGCTTAAACATCTCTATAGGCATTAATATTATGCTAGGAATAAAAATATTTAAAACGTTGTTTCAGCATGAAATAGGTAAAAGATGTATTGTTTTATCAAAGTAGTTAATCACTATCAAATAAATGGCTAACAATGTAACGAGAAAATCCACAAAAAATTACCATGTCGGTATGGTCGATGCATCCCCATGTGTCGCTATATGATAAAAATAAAGAGAATTTACGTGAACTTGAACGATACAGAAAAATGTTTACCGAATTACAAATATCAGCGTTGGTTCTAGAGTACAATACAAAATATTGTGAATTTTACCACTGATGTTGTAATTGGTGAAGTCACTAAAAATAAATCAATTCAAAATAAAGCCTTTGTATATTATTGTAAAGTTGAGAACCTGTCTTATCACCTAAAAGTTTGTTTCATTGATCCATAAGTATTTTTATAACCTCGCCAAGTACAATGAGATAGACATAACCCTTGAGAGATGAATAATCATACTTTTTACCTTATTGTTTCCGATGATAATAGCACTTGATAATTCGAAGAACATGTACTTGTTCAGAGTTCAGTATTTTACACGTTCTAGTCGTACGATGAAAATGTAACGAGTTCGAAAAGTAGTAAAACAATTAAATAAAGTAGTAAAGAGTAGTTTAGATTATACTCGCTCATAGAGAATCGTTGGTTGAGACGTGCATTCGCATTTGGAATTACTATCGCGCTTGAAATATCCGAAAAAGTAATAGCCGATTGGGCATGGTCAATTGGTCGACCGTTGTCGCTGGTGCCTTCCTGTTCTCTTCGGTTGCGCGGCGTTTTGCATATAAATTTTTCCCTCGATGTAGCCGAAGTAACGGGGTTACGCAAGCCAGAGAAGGACGAGGCGAGAGGTCGCGCGAGCATGTTCACATTTAGTAGCAACTCGTGACCCACTATTCCATGTTGGTTATACCAAACCAGCACGACGAGCAACGACGCCGGAACACCAACCGCGCGTTTTCCTGCAAATGTATTCGTGGAAATATTTCTCTTCATCGCCCGCGTTCACCCGCTCCGGTTTTCCCATTATGTAGTGCTCGTAGCTCTCCGCATTGAGGATTACCGCTTGGGCACACAGAATTATCGTATGGACGGGTGAATTCGAGAGTTCTGAGTGACGAGGGTGTGTCCACGTATGTCCTACTGGATGCTACCAGGTTGAGGGGAATGAATAAATTCGATGAACTTGCGTGAACAGAGGCGAACTAATACAGCCGGTCGGTCGGTCGGTATATGCGAATGACAAAGTGAAAAATGCATCAGTAATAAACGTGTGTGCTTATGACAATGAAATATGGAAATGGAAAAAATTCAGATCAAAGAAACTAATACGACAAAGTACGGTACGTCCACGTGCGTTTGAATATATCGAGCGGTCTACGTATGTACAGCTGAAAATAAATTAGTTACATTTATTAAAGTTCCGGTTGATAAAAGGAGTTGAATAAATACAAATTGTATCAAGAGAGGAACAGGGTGGATCAATAATACCACCTGAAAAGCACCAAAAAATGAAATATTTTTGTGGGTGAAGTATGTTTTTTAGTCGTTCATCGATGTAAATAATTGTAAAAAAAATGTTTTCCGGTTTTCATTGTCAGCGTGTTCAAAATGTCCCAAAACGTCGAAAAATCATATTTTTTAAAAATGTCCGGATGTGTCTACACGGACGCGCGCGTGTATGTGTGTTTTCTGGCACTCTGAAATTGAAATGTCTATAACTCGAGAACGTTTCAAGCTACATCGTTTCCGTTTTGCACAGATATTAAGCTATAATCTCTTTATTCGCTGCAATTTTCGTTGAAATTATTCAAAAATTACAAATGTTACGGCATTCTGACGGCTAATTTCCGTAAATTTTCAAATTTCCAGCGGATTTTATAAATATAAATAGAGTATTATAAAAGGACAGTTTGTATTGAATTCGAAAAACATCGGCAGAATGGTTCAGATTCTATAATCTTTGGAATTTTTCGAAAAATCGTAAAATTGCTCATATTTAAAAAATTTCAAGATATACTGCTTTATTTATTATTTTTTCTATACAATATTAATTAATTATTTTAATAGAGTATTCATTAATTTAATGGAGATATTAAAATAAGCTGCAAAAAGAAATTTGCAAATTTCTTCCTCGAGATTCCGCACAATGCTCAAAGATTTCTTTATGAGAAAGTGAAAATTAAGAAAGATAGAGAGAACTTTGATCATCGTACGAAATCTCGAGGAAGCAATTTGCAAGTTTCAATTTGCAGCTTATGAACTTGTCATGATTATCAGGATGCACCGATGGATTAAATTAGTTTTTGAAATTTCTCGTTGTAAGAAGACTCTGTTCGATCTGAGTATAGGAATTTCCATGCAAAATTTCCACGTACAAATTACAGAGAAATTTTAGTACTAAATTACTACGCGAGGAAATGTTATGTCAAAAGTTAATATATCTTCCGTGCAAGATATTGAAATGAAAATTCCGATACTCGGACATGACAGAGTTTTCATACAAAGAAAATTATACCCTTCAAACCCAATCTGATATAATGGTGGAGCTTGAACACCGTGACAAATTGTAAAGTCTGCAAAGTAAAGGGTGATTTTTTTGAGGTTAGGATTTTCATGCATTAGTATTTGACAGATCACGCGGGATTTCAGACAAGGTGTCAAAGAGAAAGATGCTCAGTATGCTTTGACATTTCATAATGAATAGACTTACTAACGAGCAACGCTTGCAAATAATTGAATTTTATTACAAAAATCAGTGTTCGGTTCGAAAAGTGTTTCGCGATTTACGTCCGATTTATGGTCTACATAATCGACCAAGTGAGCAAACAATTAATGCGATTGTGACCAAGTTTCGCACTCAGTTTACTTTATTGGACATTAAACCAACCACACGAATGCGTACAGTGCGTACAGAAGAGAATATTGCGTCTGTTTCTGAGAGTGTTGCTGAAGACCGTGAAATGTCGATTCGTCGCCGTTCGCAGCAATTGGGTTTGTGTTATTCGACGACATGGAAGATTTTACGCAAAGATCTTGGTGTAAAACCGTATAAAATACAGCTCCTGCAACAACTGAAGCCGAACGATCTGCCACAACGTCGAATTTTCAGTGAATGGGCCCTAGAAAAGTTGGCAGAAAATCCGCTTTTTTATCGACAAATTTTGTTCAGCGATGAGGCTCATTTCTGGTTGAATGGCTACGTAAATAAGCAAAATTGCCGCATTTGGAGTGAAGAGCAACCAGAAGCCGTTCAAGAACTGCCCATGCATCCCGAAAAATGCACTGTTTGGTGTGGTTTGTACGCTGGTGGAATCATTGGACCGTATTTTTTCAAAGATGCTGTTGGACGCAACGTTACGGTGAATGGCGATCGCTATCGTTCGATGCTAACAAACTTTTTGTTGCCAAAAATGGAAGAACTGAACTTAGTTGACATGTGGTTTCAACAAGATGGCGCTACATGCCACACAGCTCGCGATTCTATGGCCATTTTGAGCGAAAACTTCGGAGAACAATTCATCTCAAGAAATGGCCCGGTAAGTTGGCCACCAAGATCATGCGATTTGACGCCATTAGACTATTTTTTGTGGGGCTACGTCAAGTCTAAAGTCTACAGAAATAAGCCAGCAACTATTCCAGTTTTGGAAGACAACATTTCCGAAGAAATTCGGGCTATTCCGGCCCAAATGCTCGAAAAAGTTGCCCAAAATTGGACTTTCCGAATGGACCACCTAAGACGCAGCCGCGGTCAACATTTAAATGAAATTATCTTCAAAAAGTAAATGTCATGGACCAATCTAACGTTTCAAATAAAGAACCGATGAGATTTTGCAAATTTTATGCGTTTTTTTTTTTAAAAAAGTTCTCAAGCTCTTAAAAAATCACCCTTTAGAACATTCTACATTGTTTCCTCATTATTTTCCAACTTTCACGGTGTTACCTCCGCGAAAATATATGTTAAGCAATTTTATTTTCCTCTTTTAAGAAACTTTGTTTCTTAAAAGAGTTTGTTCAAAGGTGAAAAATAATGAGGAAGCAATGTGCAAGTTTTTGCTTTGTAGGCTTGTTACTGGGAGTAGTTTCTGCTGAAGCCAGAACACCAGGTTTCCTTTTGAAAATTTGACTGTTGCGATTCTCGTCAACCTTACTTCAGTGGTACATGACGTGGCTTCCTGATGGCCTTCCCTGTAGCCAGCGTAGTAACAAATCTTATCATTTTACATGATGTACACTGACCTCTCGATTTCTACTTCACAGATAGTTCGAAGAAAAACATGTTACCCTTAGTGATAAAGTTTTAGCGAATGAGCAAAGCTAGCTTTTGTCGTTTCTCGAATGATTAACTGCAGCTGTCGATACTCGTTTGTATGAATCAGATGAAAAAATCGATGCAGCCGAAGGTTCTGTTCACGAAGTTTAATTGGATTTAGCTTAGCTTTGACAAGCTTGAATCTCCGAAGACGCGATTATCATCGAGTTTAAGGAAAAAGGCAGAAGCGCTGCTAATATGATTTTCTTTGGAGTTCCGGATTCTTTGGACCATACGATCACAACGTTAATATGTTGTTGAGATTCTTGCGTCCTTAAATATTTCTAACCTCATCATCGCGCTGCTCCAGAATCAGTTCTACTGTAATTGTTCAGTTTTCACGCTTACCAGACACACTCAACTCATGCATACGCTACAGTCACAATCATCTGACGCCTCGCGTCATATGGTATAGCTCGCAGGTATGCTATATCGATTTATCGACCGCGCACTCATGCATATTGTCCATCTGCTCACATCCTCGATCGAAGCTCACTCAAGCGGCCAACGCTGTTAGCGTGGCCCCATCGGCAAGACCACTCATAAGTCTCGCCTTCCATCGCTGACAGCAAATCACAAGCAAGCCGTGACGCACGTCCGTCTTCTTGATACTCTGCCGCGTGGTCGACGGATGTGGCCTTTGTTCTCACTCGAGTCGCTCGCTGTACACGTTCCCGCGTAAAACTCACAGAGATATTCACTCGTTCTAATCACTTTAGTGCGCATTCATTTCTATAGTGTAATACATTCTTGGTCAAATCACCCGTGTTTCAACTCAGTGTTAGTGAAAATCACAGCAGATCATCAGAACCACAGAACCAATCACATAAACGTCAACGGCGTGGTTCGCTCGTTGGCTGCACCGACGCCATTCTGCTCAGCACCGATCATCGGCGTCCGGACTCTCATAGACTGCCGTGTGGCACTATTCGAGCTCTACAATCAGACCTTATCACCAGGATCAACCACACGGAATCACCAAGGCAACTCAGAGGCTTGAGACCCAATCACCAACAGTACATCAACACGCAGGCCAGACCAATCACAGTAATATATTAAACACAATCAACAGGTATTTTTTCATGCAGCCAATGTTACATACGTTCAATAAACGTTGAATTTATTATTGTTAAATTACTGAGTTCATTTAATTAGTTATACTTGTCACCAGGATCCTTAACCTTAATATTCGCATCTGTCACTCGACATGCTACGTGCGAATGCATCAACCCGCTATCCACCAACAGCGTAGTAATACTCAAGTGATACAGGTTCACTGTGCAGAGCACTATATTCATTGTTATTTATTATGTTGTACTCAGTCCCAATAGGCACTTACTCTACGCACTTGTTAATTCATCTCATAGTGCCTTGCCGCATCAGTTAGTGTATATCTTAAAGGTTTTTAACACTTTTGTTGGAACATTATCAAATATTTAGAATATACTCATATTCAACCATCATACATTTTTTGGTCCTTCGAGCCGGATATAATGTACTCATACTCAATATCATACATTTTTTGGTCCTTCGAGCCGGATCCTGGTCAAGTATATAAATTTTATGCCTCGATACTCACATAAATCACCAATCAACACATGTAATACACTACAGATTGCGCAACTCAGCATGCATCGATACAAGACAATGCTCAATAATGATAAAATACTCACCCAAGTGCGCTAATCATTTATTGTAAACCATTCAACAGGCTCAACCAGTTCAAATCATGGCTGACGATCAGAAAGCGCAGTCAGACCAAAGCAAATCCTCGCAGGAAGGCGACTCACATGATGGTGATGTGGAAGCAATCGATGAAGCAACAGTCATTAGCGAGACACTCAATGTACCACCCACGGCACAGAGACCACGCACCAGATCGCCTTCACCAAGCACCAATCAAGCTAACCTCATGGAGTATAAGGTCGCATCACAGCATGCGAGGATAGCAATGATCAACCAGCTACATGATCACCTGCAAAACTCACCAGGCAGCGTTTCTGCAGAACTCACCGGCCAGTTAGAGATTTTAAATCGCACTTGGGACTGTTTTTGTAACGAGCATGATCAAATGGGAGAAACATGTAAACGTGCTTTTCTCACTCACCCGTATGTTACAGAGAAGGTGTACCAATCAGGCTTTGATAGTTACTTCAAGGCACTCACACTCATCCTGCGAAAGAAGGCAATCGCAGCAACTCAAGAGACCATATCAAGCAGAACTGATCAACAGAGTCAACCAAGTCAGCACCGATCAACATTGCCAAAAATAACGTTGCCGGAATTTGACGGTGATTTTACAAAATGGCCGGCATTCAGAGACTTGTTTGCCTCAATGGTGGTCGACAATGACCAAATCAGTGATGTAGAGAAACTACACTATTTAAAGATCAGCCTTAAAGGATCAGCCGCTCAACTGATCTCCAATGTGCCGATCAACAATGATTCGTTCAATTCATCATGGCAAATAATCAAGGACAGATTCAACAACAAGGAAAGACTCATCCTGTCTTATGTTGAGAAACTCCTTAGTAACACTCGACCAGTGGCAAAATCTGCAGCCGCACTCAACACATTAGTTAGCTCAACGAAGGAAATAATCAACGCACTCAACGTTCTCGGAATTGATACAGAATCGTGGAATTATGTATTAATTTTCGTAGTTGCTCAACGCCTTGATACATCCATGCGTGAAGCATGGGAATACAAACGGAGTGCGCACAAGCAGCCAACCTCGTTTGAAGATTTGATGGGATTCATCGAATCCAGAGCGAGGGCTTTAGAAGTCATCCCTATCAACCCTGATCAATCGGCTGACAGAGCCAGCAACATCTCGAAGCACTCAACAAAATCTGCACTTCTGCCAGCAAGACCGGCTCACCATGCGTCCACTCAACCGAGGACACACCAATATCCATGCGATCACTGTGGTGGTTCGCATTACATAGTGAGCTGTGCTAAATTCAGAGAGCTACAACCTGCAGATCGCCACAAAGTTGTGACTGAACACCGACTGTGTTTCAACTGCTTTGGTCATCACAACCTCCACTCGTGCCAATCAACCATCAACTGCAAGACGTGCGGTGCCAAACACCACACGATGATTCATTTGCCATCCACCGCAAGAACCACACCAAAGTCAAATCAACCAAGCACCTCAGCTACACCTGCCACAGCTCATCCAAGCACCAGTTCACGTCAATGAGAAATTGACGTGCCATTTTGCCAACTCATCAACTCACACGGTAGAACAGCAGTTCTACTAGCAACGTGTCAAGCATTACTCATCACATCTTTCGGCACTCACCAAGTCAGATTACTCATTGATCCAGGATCAGAGCTCACCTTCGTCTCAGAACAACTTGTATCGGATCATGGGCTTACTCGTCAACACTCATCAATTCCAGTCATTGGCATTGGAAACACGAGATCAACACAAACCAGAGGTACCACCACATTAACATTACGATCAATTCATTCATCACGTGGTGTTACCATCGCAGCTCAAATACTCAATAAATTGACGAGTACATTGCCTTCAGTCCACACTCAACCACAGCAGTGGCCACACATTTCATCACTGCAATTGGCAGACCCTGACTTCTTAACACCACGGCCAGTAGATATCATCGTCGGGGCTGATTCATACGGGCTCATCATCCAGCCTGGCATCAAGAAACACTCGGACTTCTTACCGATTGCACAATCAACAATCTTTGGGTGGATTATTCTTGGTCCAGTCCCAGAGAATTATTCAACACCAAGCAACTCATACCACATCACAGTAGAATCATCAAACAAGGAAATTCAAGATCTTCTCACGCAGTTCTGGGTTCAAGAAGAAACACCATCGACAATAGATCACAAGCTCACCCCAGACGAAGAAGCGTGTGAAAAGCATTTTCAAACGACTCACACTCGAGACGAAGAAGGACGGTACATCGTGCGAATCCCGCTCAAATCATCACCATCGAGTCTAGGAGACTCAAAACTCACTGCTCAACGATGTCTACAACGACTCATGAAGAAACTCTCAACAAATAATTCATACACCAATTTATACAACTCATTCATGAAAGAGTATGAAGAGTGTGGTCACATGATACGTGTACCATCCTACCACCAGTCAACTCAAATGAGCGAATCTGTTCATGACTATTGTGAAACCGAGACGACCTTGGCACATGATGCAGTAGCATCAGGAGGGTTGAGGGTCTCGGAAGATCAATTGTCAGAACACACTTACGCTCATCCTCCATATTATCTTCCTCATCATGGTGTACTGAAAGAAGATCGAATCACAACAAAGTTGAGAGTTGTCTTCAACGGATCCAGCCCAACGACGTCGCAAGTATCACTCAACGACATCCAGCATGTTGGAGCAAAATGTCAACGTGACATCTCAGACGTGCTCTTATGGATCCGACAGCACAAACTCATCTTTTCAACAGACATCACAAAGATGTACAGACAAATCAAAGTCCACCCGGACGATTGGGATTTGCAACGAATCATATGGCGAGATGACCAACTCAATATGGTGCCATATCACCTAACAACAGTGACGTATGGAACTCGCTCAGCACCATTCTTAGCAATCAGATCATTGCTTCAACTAGTTGAAGACGAAGGTCATCGCTTCCCGCTCGCAATTGAACCACTCATGAAAGGCAGATATGTTGATGACATATTTGGAGGAGCTGATCAGCTTGACACACTCATCGAAATATCAAATCAAGTGACCCAGCTCTGCATGGCGGGCGGGTTGCCTCTAGCAAAATGGCATAGCAACACAGAGCAATTCATCGAGCATATCGACCACCACTCACCATCAAACTCACACTCATTCGAAGATAGCAGTACCAAGTTACTCGGCCTGTCATGGATACCTCGTGAAGACGTATTCAAGTTCCACGCAAAGCCTCCATGCTCAAGTTCCAAGCTCACCAAGAGAATCATCTTGTCTGAAACAGCACAACTCTACGATCCACTCGGGTTTCTCTCACCATTCATCATCAAGGCCAAATCATTATTACAAGAATTATGGCTGGAGAAACTCAGCTGGGACGATCAAGTTTCAGATCAGATACACACCAAGTGGACGTTGCTCAGACAAGAGCTCACTCAAGTCGATGAAATCTCAATTCCACGATGGATTCAACTCACAAGCTCAACACTTGTGGAGTTGCACGGATTCTCCGACGCATCTCAAATAGCAATGGCGGCTGCTATCTATATCAAAACAACAGCTCCAGGAGAAGAAACCAAGGTTACACTCATCTGCGCGAAATCAAAAGTAACACCACTCAAGCGACTCTCCATCCCTCGACTCGAGCTCACAGCAGCACTGATCTTAGCAAAGCTCATGAATTACGTGCAAACAACCTTGGAACTCACCAACACTCAAACGTTCCTGTGGACTGATTCCTCAGTAACGCTCACCTGGATTAACTCACACCCATCACGGTGGAAGGACTTTGTCAGGAACAGAGTGTCAGCAATTCAAGAACTAACTCCAAACAGCGTATGGAGATTTGTTCCTGGCAAAGACAACCCAGCCGATTGTGCTTCAAGGGGCATCAGCATCTCCCAGCTCCAGAAGCACCTCCTGTGGTGGACAGGACCACAGTGGCTCACAGGCGATCAATGTTCATGGCCAACTCAACACTATCAACAAGACTCACAGACTCATCAGGAAGAGCGACCGGGGCTCGCATTCACAGTGGCAACAAATCAAGCCGTATATCATTGGGAGATGATATACAGACACTCTTCTCTCACTAGACTACTCAGAGTAACCGCAATATGCTTTCGAGTAAGTCAACTCATCAAGAAATTGCCAAACTCAACGCTCTTTAACCCTCTCTCGCCACAAGATATTGAGAGAGCAAGAGTATTTTGGATCAAAGCAACTCAAGCAGCATATTTCTCAACAGAGCTCAAATTGATCACCATAGCTCAACTACCAACAGCTCATCCCTTCAATCGCCTGACTGCCTATATCGACACTCAAGGCATCATTCGGGTTGGAGGAAGATTGACCAACTCACAACTGGAACTTGAGGCAATTCACCCAGCAATACTCCCACGACATTCTCACTTCACTACACTCATCATAGCAGATGCACATCACAAAACCATGCATGGAGGCACTCAACTCACCCTGAACTACACAAGGCAATCGTACTGGATTATTGGTGGTAGAGCTCCTGTACGGTCGCATATACTCAGCTGCATGAAATGTGCTCGACAACGTGGCGTCAGAGCACAACAACTCATGGGTCAATTACCAACCAAGAGAGTCACCCCAGCACGACCATTCTTCTATTCAGGTGTGGACTACGCTGGTCCACTGACCATCAAAACCTGGAAAGGTAGAGGCGCCAAACAACATAAAGGATGGCTGTGCATTTTCGTGTGCTTCGTCACCTCGGCCTTGCATCTGGAGGCCGTGAGTGACTACTCAACTGACTCATTCATCGCTGCATTCAGACGGTTCACTGGACGCAGAGGCATCTGCAACACTCTCTATAGTGATTGCGGCACAAACTTCATAGGAGCAGATGCCATACTCACCAAACTCTTCACTCAAGGTACAACAGAATCACTCTCACTGCATTGCTCACTCACCAGTGATGGAACTACATGGAAGTTCAACCCACCAGCAGCTCCACATATGGGAGGAAAATGGGAAGCAGCAGTCAAATCAGTAAAATATCACCTGAACCGAACAGTAGGAGACATCGCACTCACGTTCGAGGAATTAACTACGTTGCTCATCCAGATCGAAGCAACGCTCAACTCACGACCATTGCAACCACTCACAGAAGACCCTGAAGATACTTCAGCACTCACACCAGCTCACTTTCTCATAGGAGAGCCGCTCACAGCCATACCAGAGCCATCACTCACAGATCTGAACGTTACTAGACTATCACGATGGCAACTAATACAACAAAGGCTTCAATATTTTTGGTCCAAATGGTCAACTCAATATCTCCAGCGCCAACTGTCTACATCGAAATGGCATCATCCATCGAACACCATCAAGGTCGGTTCATTAGTACTGATCACTGATGAGAGGTCTCCACCATCAAAATGGCCTCTCGCCAGAGTCACTCAACTCCATCCAGGAAAGGATGGACTGACCAGGGTAGTGTCACTTAAAACTGCAACAACAACACTCGTTCGACCAATCACCAAGCTCGCCATCTTACCAGCTCAAACTGAATGAAGAACAGATCACATTTAATCATCAACACCGTTGCTGATGGCGGGCGGAATGTTCAGTTTTCACGCTTACCAGACACACTCAACTCATGCATACGCTACAGTCACAATCATCTGACGCCTCGCGTCATATGGTATAGCTCGCAGGTATGCTATATCGATTTATCGACCGCGCACTCATGCATATTGTCCATCTGCTCACATCCTCGATCGAAGCTCACTCAAGCGGCCAACGCTGTTAGCGTGGCCCCATCGGCAAGACCACTCATAAGTCTCGCCTTCCATCGCTGACAGCAAATCACAAGCAAGCCGTGACGCACGTCCGTCTTCTTGATACTCTGCCGCGTGGTCGACGGATGTGGCCTTTGTTCTCACTCGAGTCGCTCGCTGTACACGTTCCCGCGTAAAACTCACAGAGATATTCACTCGTTCTAATCACTTTAGTGCGCATTCATTTCTATAGTGTAATACATTCTTGGTCAAATCACCCGTGTTTCAACTCAGTGTTAGTGAAAATCACAGCAGATCATCAGAACCACAGAACCAATCACATAAACGTCAACGGCGTGGTTCGCTCGTTGGCTGCACCGACGCCATTCTGCTCAGCACCGATCATCGGCGTCCGGACTCTCATAGACTGCCGTGTGGCACTATTCGAGCTCTACAATCAGACCTTATCACCAGGATCAACCACACGGAATCACCAAGGCAACTCAGAGGCTTGAGACCCAATCACCAACAGTACATCAACACGCAGGCCAGACCAATCACAGTAATATATTAAACACAATCAACAGGTATTTTTTCATGCAGCCAATGTTACATACGTTCAATAAACGTTGAATTTATTATTGTTAAATTACTGAGTTCATTTAATTAGTTATACTTGTCACCAGGATCCTTAACCTTAATATTCGCATCTGTCACTCGACATGCTACGTGCGAATGCATCAACCCGCTATCCACCAACAGCGTAGTAATACTCAAGTGATACAGGTTCACTGTGCAGAGCACTATATTCATTGTTATTTATTATGTTGTACTCAGTCCCAATAGGCACTTACTCTACGCACTTGTTAATTCATCTCATAGTGCCTTGCCGCATCAGTTAGTGTATATCTTAAAGGTTTTTAACACTTTTGTTGGAACATTATCAAATATTTAGAATATACTCATATTCAACCATCATACATTTTTTGGTCCTTCGAGCCGGATATAATGTACTCATACTCAATATCATACAGTAATAGTGATTTGGATATTGAAGAATTCGGCTAGAGTCGAATCGGACACTCGGATGATCGAAGCGAAGCGCGGTCAGGCGTCAAGACAAGCGATCTTAATTAGCAGCAGCTAGAACCCAACTGGATAAGAAGAAAATAATTAGAAATAACGATTTAACCATTAAGTTTCAAAGTAGTGAACCGAATGTAGTTCGAATAGGTGAGAAATTTTTTAAAATTTAGTCGTCGGTAGAAGGATTTCTGTTTCGTATAAAAATGTGGGTGGGCTGAGGACTGAACTACCGGAGTTGGCAACGTCACTTGCTCTTCACACTTATTGTTATGACATAATTGTATTCATGAAGACCCGACTCTACGATAGTTTTTACTCGGATGAACTTTCTGGAGGATTCCCGGGCGTTATCGTCTACAGTAGTGATAGGAACAAACACGCAGGTACCGAGTTCCGCGGCGTGGAATACTCATCGCTGTCTCGTACTCGTTGGACAGCTGTGTGATTCTCATGATGAACAACTTTATAAAGCAACGCTTCGTTCATGTTTCAGTGTTGTGCAAGGGAAGGTGACACAACTGCAGATTTTAGCAGCATCAATCTCCGTCAATATTATTTTGTTTCGAATAATTATGACGCAAGTCGCGATTTTATTTAAAAAAAATGGCTTTTGCATTGTATCAAGATCATTGGACAATTTAATCGTCTTTTGATAATTATCACTCGCCTCTTGATAAACAAATCGTGATCTTGATGGTTGTTTCGAATTCAAAAAACGCAGATCATGCGACAATGAATTCATTTTTCGCACTATTTTGACATTGTCTATTACGCGATTATACATTTTGCACCTCAAAGAGCTATGCATCGATGTATCCAATGGTTTTCAGAAGAATTAAGACGCAGCGTTACTCTAATCGAGCTAAAGATTATCAATTATTATCCGAGCTTCGATCACTCAGTTAATCAACTGATGTTGTATGAAGTTGGGAATACTCACGTACGGAATAATTTTCATAATTTCTTTCAAAGTCATAAATCTCCGCAAAAACCCAACGAATATTGAAAATTCGTTAAAAAATACAAACGTTGTACCAAAGTCCGTCAAGAGATACTTTGCCGTCTTTGTAAACATCACTCACAAAAAATCGAGATCTGTACGTCGACGCAAAACGCATAATTCCTGTCTTTTATCCCTTGATCAGTCGGTAATTAAAAATATCCCGTCATACTCGAGTAACCTTTGTACAAACTTCAAAACTTAATTAAAAATATATCAAAATATCAGTCTGTATCGGTTAGGTTTTCCATACTTTCCAAGCTCTATCGTGCAAACCCGATAAATGACGCAGCTAGCGAGGGGGTGGGGGGCTAATAGCCATGGAGAGGTCAATAAAGAGAGAGAACGTAAAACTCTTAAGAGGGAATAACCGGAATAGGTTGGATGCGATATGCCTATGGAAGAGACCAAGTATTCGTTGATACGCAACTTGTTTAATCTGATTATTGGAAAATAATTAGAAATCCACTTGCAGCGCGAGTGGATAAACAATCCTTCATTTTTCGATAAACAGAAATATACAAATCTCGACAAGGATTTTTTTGGAATAGTCAACGAAATGGAGTTAGCCGCTGCATCGTACGAAGAGCCTGCTAATTTTATTTGGGCCAGTAGATATCTATATTAATCAAAGTTGTTAATAAACTCATGGACGATCCGAGGTTAAAAAAATTACGTGAAAATGTACTCACATACGCATGATTATTTATTGAACAATATATTCATACACATGTAACGTATATAACTGTAGATAGTCGAGGGTGGATATTCGAGGTAATGGGTAGCTGCGCAAGATCCTCCCGCACTCTGTCGCCGTGGATAACGAGTTTTCACTGCAAGCTACCGATGCTATCAGTTCGTGTACAACTGATAATGAATTATAACTCCAAGTATGTACACCGTGAGATAGAACAACCATTGGAATTATTTTAACCTGCGTTCTCGCATCTCCGACGAAACTCTACAGTAATGCTCGTTATCTCCGTCTAATCATCAAAGATTTCTATTTCCATTGTTGAAGCACGTTGCATACCAAGGTAGATTGTTTCTTCATCATTACTAATTGGTATTTCTAATTATACTGAATCGATTTAATTCCAGCTACTCGATGGGTGAAGTCGAAATATGGGGTATTGAGTGTTCAGATTCCATTGTTCCCAGAACCATCTGATCCTGTACTACCGACGTAATCTCCTCTATGCGTGATAGCGCGTAAGAACACTTCGCATACAATGCTATTCTGTACATATAACATGGCTTTGTAATGGACGAAGAGTAAGAGCCAACTAGAATAGTACGGTGAATTCTCCCGGTAAATGGAAAAGCTCCTGCGCAATACAAATACAGAAATACATAGATATTAAAGGCCACCCCAATGGTAAACAAGTACATATATGTAACATATATCGAAGATACATATTAGATAAATCGAATACGATTCCGACGTAAAATTCTGTAGGTTATTTATGTTTTAGGATATATCTGAAATACCGTATTAGCCCGAATATAACGTGACCCCGAATTTAACGCGACTCCGAAATTTTCATAAAGATATTTAGAAAAAACATAATACTCATAAAAGAATTCAAAGAAAGTAAAATTCAATCAGATAAGCATTTATTTAGGTAATTATAGCTAATAACACAGGTTACATTCATGTCAAAAAAAATTAAGTAATGTAAAACAAAATTAATATTTCGTAAGTAACAACAAAAAACGGAAATGTTTATTCAGAATCTGAACTGTTTTCAGAATGAGAACTCATTGATGTCACATCGGTATCATCAGTATTTTCATTCACGCTTTCAGTCTCCCACAAAATGTCATCTTCCGTCCCATTTAAATCATTGGAAATGCAGCATTTCTTGAAACCTTTAACTATCGATTCAGTCGCGTTTCAACCTCTGTAGGAAAATGTCCTTGTTTATATTACATTCCATTACTTAAACCCCGAATTTAGCGCGAGTCGATTTTTTAACGAAAAATAAATGGTCGAAAAATATCGCGTTATATTCGGGCTAATACGGTATATGTAAATTATATCCAACGTACAATTAAGATATATTTTTAATATAAAAATGTGAAAATGTTCTATATGTCGGATATGTTCTTGACTATATTTCTTTGCCATGATGATGACAGAAAGATAAAGAAAGCAAGAGTAACATAAAAGTATTCGAATTGCATCTTGTCAGATTCGATAAATTACCAATTACGGTGCTTAATACAAATTCATACGGTGTTATCGTAATTCTCAATAGACAATTAGTCCAATATATCTCATAACTGGGAGCGTAATTTGATATGCGATACGGGTAAGCACATTCGCTCATTACATTAACGATCACAGAGCAAATATAATTCCATGGGTGATTCCTGGTATATCGCCAGAGTTATCAATACGATTCAGTTCTAAAAATGTCTCGATTGCCTAACATTGTTGGATAGTACTTTTACAACATTGATTAATTACTGGCCTCATACTGCATCAATTATGGAGGCCCTGTACTTAGAAGATAACGTAGGGCGTGAAGTAGGCTGAAACTCGTTTTATCGTAGGCGATTAAACTTTGTCAGTGCCAGCCTGACACGATACTGAATACCGGAGTTATACCGATGCACTGATACTTGTGAATTTGTACTGGCTGAATAATATTACCAACGCACAGCCTATAGTCCTTCAAGTACTGGCAATGGTCTAGGCCAAAATTTGTATTATCGTTGGCAAGCAAACTTTGTCAGTGCCCGCTTGACATGAGATTGAGTGCTGGTGTCACACTGCCCTGACACTTGTGATTCATACTGGCTGAGCAATATTACCGACGCACCGCGGATAGTCGTCCAAGTACCGGACATGGTGGCTAGGCCAAAACTCGTCTTATTGTCGACGAGTAAACTTTGTCATTGCCAACCTGACTTATGAAACTGAGTACAAAGATCACACCGCTCAGTACTGGCGGTAGCATTTGTGTGATACGTGTTACTCGTACTGGTTGAAAAATGTTGTCAAAATATCACTGAGAGTCATCATGAGAGTCATTCAAATGAGCAACAGTGCTTTTGAAAGTTTTATTAATAAAGTAATCCGTACATTCTATTCAGTCGATACATATCAATTAATCGGAAACAGTATTCCAGTAATTTGTAGATTTTTTGGTTTTTTTTTCACGATATTTATATCTAACCTCAAGTTGACTAGCACGCAGTAAGACAAATGTTTTGAAAAAATCGAAATCACATATACAAAGCCACTGCATACAAAACCAAGCATATGCAATGACAGCTAGAAATCAATGTGATGACAGGGCGGAGAATTTAAGCAAGTGTGTAGAACGGTAATGACGATGGCCTGCCGAAGTATTGGAAATATACGAGTATGGTGATCACCGGGAATCGAACCCAGATTCAGGTATCGAGTAAGAGCGCTAACCAGTACGCTGATGTCATCTACAGTATATATTCCTCTCATTCGAATCGTCAACTTATTTGCAAGGCAGGCATCGTTATACACTTTCACTTAATTAACTCAACGTCTTCGTCGACTGAGTAGATGAATCAGTTACCGCGTTACGCGATTGTAATGGGATATGCATTTGTATTTCGTTGGATTTTTATGTGTGCTTTGGTGGGCTTTTTGTGTGTGTGTGTGCCTCGTTTGACTTCCTATGCTCCAGCTGTGTAATTTGTGCGTACGAGGAAGTGTTTTTGCAGGCACAAACAATTCTGACACCATGTGATGAGAGGACGGAGAATTCGGGGAAGTGTATAGAACGGTAGTGACGATGGCCTGCCGAAGAATCGAAGAAAGAAAATATACGGCGATTACCGTGGATCGAACCCGGATTATTCGGGTACTGAGTAAGAGCGCTAACCACTGCGCTGATGTCATCTATATATTCCACTCATTCGAATCGTCTAGTTATTTCATAGACATTAACAATTATCTAAACAGTACTGTCAATATCCCATAAATTCAAGTAGTCGTGCTTCAACTGAAATAAAAATGGGTAGAAACTAGCGGTGATGTAACAGTCATTGAAAAATTTTACAATCATAACGAAAGCTCACGACATTTCGATTATGTTCGAAACCTCTATTTTCCGCAACATGTGGAAATGAAATAAAAAATTCTTTCGTCAATGGGAGCGCAGTGCATGGTAATCGTGTTAAACATTAATTTCGCAAAACTATAATAGTATTACTGTTGAAATCAGTGATCAACGAGGCAGTTATAGAAACTAATTCTCTTCGGTTCATGCTTTACGAAGTCGTCTTCTGGGAGGTCCGAGACGCGAGCAGTAGAGCAAAGAATAAAGAACCGTTGCGTTGACGCTGGATGGGTAATTGCTGTTGCCACTGTGTCGCAATTCGTTCTGGACGTTAGCCGAGTCTTCCACTGTACACAACGCTCTGTATTTATTTTAGACACGGTCGTTTGTGTGATTTTATGAAGTAAACGAGAGAGGAAATCGGTCGGTAGATGCTGACGGTTTCATGTCGTCGACACAGCATTGAAATAACACACATAATGATAAACAAAATAGGTTGAGTCATTAAACAATGGAATAAACGAAACCGGTGATTACAAAATAAATTCACATTTTATTTCTTCGTCAAATATAAAATTATAATTTGAGACAACATTTATTTTATGTCGATAATATAATAATTATACGATGAATCATTTATGTAATTAATACATAGAATTACCTTAACGGATCCCTGGAATTGAAATAGTACGCTTAAATTTTCGCAAGCATTGAAGCTAAAATGAAACGAAATTATAACCAAACTCTTCGAATCATCGATCTTGTTATCGATTGATAATCAATCTTCATTTCGAGTCAATTGCAGGCCTAATTTTTTGGGCATATATTCAAAGTAAAGAAATCGAAATAATCGATACATTTAACGTAATTGTTAATGCACTTCAATTGCAAAATTTACAGTCTAATTCGAAACAGTTTTTAGTAATTTTGCAAATACAAGTGAAATAAAACTACGAGTCGATCAATCTTTATCGATTTTAGGGATTGGCTAGGTTAGATGTAAATATTTTTAAAAAACTATGACCTATAAAGTTTTTCGAAATATCAACAACCATTTGACAAATAATATTCAAATAAAAATATTAATGTATCGGCACATTATCGGTATTATTATTTGACAACTGTATTATAATTTTAAGTTTGTTATATTTCCCTCGCAACGTTATACAGGGTGCGCCATCTCAATCTGGTCGATGGAAGTATTGAATAACTCTGACAGATTTTAACCGACCAGCGTCGTACAACACGTTTCGTATAGGTTATTTCAGTACAATTTCAACCATGTATCGCTATACGCCGAAAGAACGCGCCGAAATAGTTTCGCTTTACATTGAAAATAATCGTTCAGTTGTGTCAACTCAGCGTGCGTATCGTAAAAAATATCGCGGACGTTCTGCGCCCAAAGGCGACACTATCCGTCATTTAGCTTCAAATTTCATGGAGCACGGGTCTGTAGCGAATCTCCAACATCAAGCTCGACCGCGTCCAGGTCGTTCAAATAAAAATATCGAAGCTGTTCGACAGAGTGTTGCAGAAAATCCAAATGTCTCATACCGCCGCCGGTCTCAGCAATTAAACATCAGTGGAACCACTTTGAGAAGGATTTTAAAGCAAGATCTTCACATGTTTCCGTACAAAGTGCAGTTGACTCAAAGATTATTGGAAACTGACAAGCCGCGACGCTTGGCATACGCTAATAACGTTAGTCGAATGAAGGAAGCTGAGCCGGATTTTTGGGAGCGAATTCTGATGACCGACGAGGCTCATTTCACCCTCTCTGGCGCTGTCAACAAACAAAACTGTCGCATGTGGGGCACCGATAATCCTCATATCATTCACGAAACTCCATTGCACGATGAGAAAGTGACAGTTTGGGCCGGTGTTTGCTCAAAAACCACCATTGGACCATTTTTCTTCAGAGCTGGTGAAACTGTCAATGGGGATCGATATCCACTGAGATGTTGGCACACTTTGTTTTACCACAAATGCGTGAAAAAGGTCTTAAGGAATTTTGGTTCCAACAAGATGGTGCGACATGTCACACTGCGCGCTCAACAATGGACTATTTCCGTCGGAAGTTCCCAGGACGTGTGATATCAAAGAAAGATGATATTGACTGGCCACCAAGATCGCCGGATTTGACTGCACCGGACTTCTTCTTGTGGGGATTTTTGAAAAGTAAAGTCTATGCCAACAAGCCGAAGACCATAGAGGAGCTAAAAAACAACATTCGAGCCAAAATTGCAGCGATATCGCCCGACACGCTGGCAAATACAATGGAAAATGCCGAAAAAAGAGCTCATTTTTGTCTCAGTAATAAAGGCGGACATTTGATCGATGTGGTTTTTGGAAACTAATCAAAATGAATTGTAATGAATCAAATTTAATAAAAAAATACGACTTTGTGAAATCTGTTGAAAATTCTCTAAGTTATTCAATACTTCCATCGACCAGATTGAGATGGCGCACCCTGTAGTTTTGTGTTATTTAATCGTGTTGCCACACGAACAAGTTATTTCAAGTGAACCTGAGGTAAAATGCACCGTGTGCACAGTAAAGAGTAAAAAGTTGAAGCATCTTTATAGTCTCCCCTTAACACAAACTAAAGAAATGACTTAAGCTTTTTCTGTTCCTCTCTTAAACTATACATCGGCTCTTCACTATTCTCTGATACGACCGAAGCTTTGAAATTAAAGCCGTACAGGCCCGCGTTTCTCATAAAGTTTATCGGCGTGCTGCACTGTTCATGCCTCGCTCGGCTCTCTATCACCCAGCTTCCTCTCTCTCTCTCTCTCTCTCTCTCTTTCTCTCTGTCAGAGGTTTACACTCTCCTGGAGTATACATGGCCAGTTTACGATCCACAGTCGTACGATTCCGACCGTTCTGGTAGGGATATAATTGCTGAACTGCGACTCCAGCTCCTGTTTCCTGTGCCATTGAACGACGCTGAGAACCTACCCCTGCCATAACACCCTTGATATCACTTTAACCCCTTAGGAATGAGCAACGACGACGAGCTGCTAGCATGGTAACATGACAAAATAACGTTACAAAGGATAAATAACATGGGAAAATAGCACACGCTTAAATAACGCATACACATTTATAAAATAATAACACGAAGAGTTAGCCAACACAGCGATATTTTTTTCTTCAAATGTTGTTGATTCAATTTTGCGATCGTCGGTATAACGAATTATTTTAAAAACATCGTCCTTTTCTTTAATTAACATCAACTCTAACAGATCCTTGACATCGCAAATCCCAGACTCATCTCGCTCGTATATTTGCAAAACTAATTAATCAAAGAGGGACAAGAATTGATTTTTTGGGCGAATTAATCAAATACATTTTTTTTTTTCGTTCAGTAGGACACCTTCGATTCCACTCCAAAATCCACTAACAATAATTGGCAATACGAGCATCAAACATTAAGGCATTCAGAAAAATAAACTGTATAACGATATATGTGATGTGTCATGCGATTTTGGATAAATATTATGACTTGACTGTTTAAATATTCGATGCTCACTTTGCCGATTGAAATCGGGATCGCAGGGATGGGATATGCGATTACTCGATGTCCTCTTAGTTATTACATTTATTAATCAACAGAGTTAAGTATATCTCTTGTTAATGATCGCCCCACATTGGTCGCGTCACTTCATACCTCGAAAAAAGTAAAATAAATGAGGAGCAATCCGAAAAAAATGTAAGTTAAGCAGCCTAATCCATATTGTTTTCATACATTGAATATTGTACCACGTTACGGTAAGTTAAGTTGAATTATTTGTCACAAATGTTAACACTTTACACGTAGGCAAGAAAAATATCTTTCTATACAAGTTGTAGGAAAATCGGTATTTCTATAAGTGGATGTGGACTCTCTATCTTAAACTCTCGCATAACCCCAGCTCTGTAACTAAAAAGCAAACAATGCGTAAGCTTTTGTTTAATTTTTCCCTTGAAACGTAAGACATCTCAGTTGATAATGGAATTTTCTAAAACTCACACAGAATTCGAGTTAAACCAAGCAGAAGCTTCAGTACATTGTCAGTAGAAATAACAGAACAGTTGTAAAAATTTAATCGTGTGTACCTTTAAGAGAAGAGAGAAAAAGGGCTGAAGTCACTAGCTTGGCTTGTGTAAAATAAAAACCTATCTAGCAAATGGGGCAGAGAAAAAAATAAGTGAAATCGAGAAAACACGGTCTTGTGTTCAACATTCAAAGATATTTTGCTTTTTAGATACAAAATAAGAGAAAGAAAGAAATGGGATAGAGACAAATGCTTTTATCGACTACCATTATTGGTACTTAACGCGATTAAAGATTTTCCCCGAAAGATATCTTCTATCGATAGCAATGGGAATGTCCCTTTTCGCTTCCGTGACACTTGTCTGCTTTTTAATCATCATACGTGAGTCAAGGTGCAAACGCAATGCACAGACAGTCCCGTGGTATTGTAAGATTTACTTGAAATTATTTGAATTAATTCGCAACCGATGTGATCCAGCAAGAGAGTTAAATCCACTGGTAAAGTGTTTTAAATTCACTTGGAGAATCGTCTCACAAACCGAGAACCTTTTACAATTGAGAAGATATTCCAGGGGACCCACGAAGAACAGGGAGAGGCTCAAATTTACCGGCGCTCAGGGCTGGAACGCTTCGGGGGTCGTCGATTCGACGCTCGCGCTTTCCCACCTGGACGCCGTTAAGAGGGCAAGACGAGGACGAGAAGAAGAATCCGAGGGTTGAACGAGAGAATAAAGAGAGCTTGCTCTGTTTCAAGCGCACAGTCGTTACCGTAGTACCAACGGAGGGATCTGAATATTTAGATCGCTCTGGGATTTTCCTGCTACAAGCTCTCTGTTCTGGCTGCAGAGCGGATCCCAAAGCGTGTGCCATAGAGGACGACGACGACGACGACGACGATGCGGACTACTTTGCCTTAGTCGTCGTTTCTGGTGGATCCACGACGAACGAAAGACAGAGATGAGGATCACTTTTCAATACTGAATCACATTCGTCGATTCGCTCAGGAATTTTAATTCGTCTCTCCAATTCCCTTTTTCCAGTCTACGTTCACTGAACCACCGAGACAGAAGGAGATAAATTGTGTGGGTGTTGCTCGCTCTCTCAATCCCTCGCGATCCGGCATTTTATCCCCTTAAATCCTATTGAATATCCTTGACATCGAAGAAACGATCGCACCGCACTTATCTTTCTTTCATCTTTTTTACTACATTTTTACTCCATTCAACGTAGCAATATCATTTATATAATTCATCTACCACGGTCCATTGAATCAGTTGAAATGATAAATATACAAAAAAAAAAAGTAATCAGTGCTATACATATCATTTAATACATTTACTACTTGAAATGGCAGTGAAATAACAAAAAAAATTGCAGTTTTAATACTCATTTTGTGTCACTATAAGAAATATTTATAATAAAATGGTTGTAACACTGTCATCAAACAAAGTGATCAAATAATATGTCGCAGGAAATCTTCATTATAGGATCTTGGAGAGTGTGCCCATCCGAAAAATATTTTATTCCACCAGTACATTAGGTATCTTTATTTATTTAAGATTTAACTGAAAAATAAAACTCTGATTGGTGACTGGAATTACCAGAATTTTATTTAGATTTTTTAAAGAAGGGCATGTCTTCCTTTTTCTTTCTTTCAGACCTCGTTAAATGTTTAAGGGAACACCGGATACCAGGAAAGCGGGGAAAGTCTTTGAAACTCAGTAAAACTCAGAACTCCCGTTGTCCCTGGGAATAGATTGAAGTTAACAAGGATACAAAGTAGAACTTTGCGCATTACTTTCTCATTATTGCTTACCTTTCACAAAGCAACCTCTAAGTGGACGTATATTGTTTGATTTTGCCTTTCTAACACAGGACACTTTTTAAAAGGCAGACAATAATGAGAAAGCAATGTCAAGAGATATATTTTCCAGGCTTCCTTAATTGTTGTATAAACGACATTTCATCGCATCGAAATCTATCAAATTAATTGAATGAACTAATTATTATTAATTGAACATTTTTTAACTTTTTATGTCCATTGTCATTGTTAATTTCAGAGAAACGGAATACGAATCAACTTTGATCGTAACTACATGTTTGTAGAAAGTTTTGGTTAGATAGCTTAACATTTAAACGAGCTAGCGTGTGCTTGCGTCGTTTACATTATTCAAAAGAAAAAAAAAAAAACAAAATATTTGTAACATGGCCGTACACATTAAATTTCATGAAAACCGATGAAAAATTTTACATTCTATGTACACTGTTATCTTCCATCGTACGCGTATAGTTGGGTTTGGAAGGCAACCCATCGGGGAAATGAGAACGATATATTTTTATTGAGTAATATAAGTCTTTTACAAAAGATCGCTCGCACTCAGCTTTTGCGTCGTCGTTGTCGTTATTTGCTCGATACGCACGTTCGAACGTCTCCCACACAGAGACCCTTAAGCCCGTTTTCCATTAGTCGCAAACAGCTAATCGCACGATGGCATTGTCGCAAGACGCAAGAATTTTGCGATATGAGTTTCTAGATTTTAATCGAAGCTCGACGCTCATTGTTTGTCCCAAGATTGCAGAACAGACGCTAATTTCGGATTTTGACAAATTTTGCGATTTCTGCTTGCGACTAGCTTACGACTGGAAACAATACTACTTGCGATCGTGCTTGCGACTAATGTAGAATGGGTTTGTCGCAAGATTCTTTTGCCTTGCGACAATGCGATTGCTTTAAGTTACAGTTAAAAGTGACTAAGTAATTTTGGAAAATGTTTACTATAACAGAGTAAAGCAATTTGAAAGAATCTTGCTAATTCAATTTCCGCAATGTGTCCTTATTCTTTGTCATTATTTACACAGATTCTTTTGAATAAATCAAAAATGATTAACACATTTTATCAATGAGGTGGCTCTGTGAATAACTGAAAAAAATAATTAGAAAGCAAAATGCCAATTTAATTGCCAAATTTGATAAATAAGTGATAATATCATTTTTTTAATACGTAAAAATAATTCTTTGTTTCTGATGCACTGCCCTTACGTCTCGAATTTATTTTTCTCATTTCAGTATATTTTTTATTATGCCCTGACTCAATAATAATAAACATTAAAATGTTATTAAGTAACAAATTTTGTATACAAATGTTTTTCTCAAAGTAACTCAAAGTAATCCAACTTTAGGAACTCAGCGTAATCCAGCTTCAGAACTCAGTGTAATCCAAATTTAGGAATTCAAAGTAATCCAACTTCAGGAACTCAAAGTAATCCAACTTCAGGAACTCAAACTAATCCAACTTCAGGAACGCAAAGTAATCCAACTTCAGGAATTCGATGTGATCCAACTTCAGGAACTCAAAATAATCTAACTTCAGGAATTCAAACTAATCCAGCTTCAGGAACTCAAAGTAATCCAGTTTCAGGAACTCAGCACAATCCAATTTCAGAAACTCAGCGTAATCCAAATTTAGGAACTCAAAGTGGTTCAACTTTAGGAGCTGTTTCAAGTGATTCAATTTAGAATATTTATCCGCAATTTAAAAAAAAGTTTCATTTCTCAATAGTTTCACACGCACACCGTACAAAGATTCTTAAAAAATTGAAATTTTAGGTAATTCCACGCATTGTAAGATGAACCGGTTAATATTTGTATTTCATCAAAACTTAAAGCTGCAATAGCTCAAGTAAAATATTGAAAAATAAAAAATTTAAGTCATCCCAATTAACAATCCGCCCGGAAATTTTTAAGCTAACGATTCAAAATATAGATGTAGAAAAAATGTAATGAAATAGTGTTTTCTCGGTTTAAAAATTATTTTAAAATACGTGTCAGTGACCCGAATACATTCACATTTAAAATCGAACGATGACTCAACCCTCATACGTGGAAATGAGTTATTTCATTATACCATTTACATTTTTTATTTCAAATACACTTTACTCAGCTCTTTAGTCAGCTCGAAAGAAAAAGTACGGGAGCTAGATCCAATTCGTTTTCATCACGTTAATTAAAAGATGAACTGGTCCGTGTAGCGGAAAGTTAAAAAAATTTATCGTAAATTAAGTCTATGCTGGAAGGCCAGCGCAAGTCTGTCTTAATAAATTGAGAATTTTCTTGTTTTTCATTGTATTCCAATGTTCAGAACCGTCGCTTGCACTGGTCGACACTGACGTAAAAAAAATTATAACGAGAGAAAAAAAGTTGTCTCGTTGGCTCTCTGGGTTCGCAAATACCGAAGGAAATTTGATATCCTGTATGAAAAATAGAAAAGAACGAGGGAATAAGAAGCGAATTAATGGAGTCACTTAGTTGGGGTCTGCATCTCGTCGTTTCTCGAATAAGGAGCTACCGCTTCTCAGCAGTTATTTGATTGAGGATTACGGAGTATTCTCGACAACTTTCCGAGGGATGCAATTTTCCATCAGAATCACACTTGACGTGTCTTCTGGCAGTTTTGGACAGCTCTGAGATTTACTGTTATTACTATGTCTCAAGATAAATATTAAAATTTAACCATTGTCCCTTGGCATTCGTGTAATCTACTTATTTATTACACGGTGCTACGATGTTGCTCTGATTCATCTTGAGTTCTTAAATAATTCTTATCAAAAGGTTTAGCGTTTGAGTTTAGCTTCGTGCAGTAACAGCATCAAGGGATATAAAAAGAAAAGAGGGCGAGTTATGCCTCTCGGTAAGAAAAGCTCTCGAGAATTTCTAACGAGAGTGAAGTAGCAGCTCGGGGCACCCGAAGGAGGTCCGAAACGTTTTTTTGAGTAATAATGCTAAGCGCGAGATTAAAGGAATACATCCGTTCTAGGACGATTGGTAAGAGGAAATATTCTCGAGTCATAAAAGAAACGAAAATTATGTTGCTCTTTCTCGGGACGGTATTACGAGCGGAAGTAACGAATTTTTATGCAAATTCATCTCGTCACAGGATGGCTGGCTCTTACGGTGATCGAGGAAATTCAAAACTTGTCCACGATGAACGAGAGTGGATGGAGGGGAGAGAGAGACGACTGTGGGTAAACGAGGCTTCGCCCTAATTCGGGGTGAGAAGATAACGCTCCCGCGGGCGCAAAGTAATCCCACGTTTCGCCGGGCTGGAACGAATACTCTGCTGCGAATACTCTCTCTCTCTCTCTCTCTCTCTCTCTCGTTCTCTCTCGTTCTCGCTCCTTCCCTCCCTCCATATCATCCTTTCATTCTTCTCTTCCATTTTCCTTGCTCTCTGGGCAACAGTGTATGCGAGTTAGCGAGACTCAGTGCCACCACCACCGGTTGTAACCGAGATTTCGTTATTCGGCTTCTCTCTCTCTCTCTCTCTCTCTCTCTGATTATCATAATAAAAATCTCGTTGTCACTTAATAAAGTCGGCATCGACCAGCAGGCTCATTCGGTCGTAGTTTTCGAGTACCTCTGTACCACTGTAGATATGTCCTAGAGGGCCATCGAGCCGCTTCAACCCCAATGCTGATGGAAATTTTCCCAGCGCACGATAGTTTGTGACTCGGGCTATACGTGTGACATTCATAGCAATGCGATACGAAGATTTGAGGGAACTTTTATTCTTCTTTCTGCTACCTCTCATATATATGAATTTTCCTTTGTATTTGCATATCAACACGCTTTTATCGCGCGTACTTTTCAGATATAAAAAAATATCACATTTTTCTTTTTTTTTTTTTGTTTCATTTTCTCTCTTATTTTATTCCACCATGAAAATCATGATGATCCCCTGGTTGAAATCCTCTTTCGTACTTTTATATTATTCTTGCATTACGTATTCAAGAAGTGAGCAGAGTCGGATCGGTAGAAAAAAAAATTAGAATGTAAAATACATAAAGAACATTGAAGCATTCTCTGTCAATTTAGCGACTTATTTCTGATCCTCTCAAACATTTTTTTTCATAATTAGTTCAATTTTACTGATACTTTAGTCTACTTTTTTGTGAGTTTTTGAAGATTTTTATCTCGATAAATTTAAGAATCGGATTATTTAAAAACTATTTATTCCATGGACAGTAAAAATTGTAGAAGAAAATATAAGACGAAAAAAAAAAAATTTTCATTATCTTTTTATTGCAATTATATTTTAGTTTATTTTTTAACTAAATGAGTGATTTTTTAAACAAAGTAATAAAAAAGAAGTTCTGTGCCATTCACACACGGTAGAAGTGAAACTGATAAGTTTTCCTTCGGCAACTCTGAAGTGGAAATTAAATTTTATTTTTATAAAGTAATATGGGAGAAAATGAAATAAATACACCGAAAGGGAAATATATTATGTAAACAAGTATTTCCAAGATCAGAGTTTTTTTAAGAAAGAAAATACAACACCCACAAATAAGTCAACACACACAGTACAGTAGTTACTCGCCATATTATGCCATATTTCTCTCTTTCTCTTTCTTGAGAAGAAGACAGCGCGCGCCGATGACGCTTTTACACACATACCTACAATTATATGCATGGATAAACTGTTATTATACATTGGCTACATTGGGCATACTACGTTAACCCTAGGCCTATCCGGGCCTAGACTTATAGATGATAGAGTGGGGGTACGGAGCACCGCACAAAGAGGAGACCGAGGATAGGGAATACCGTGTATAACGTATTCTATCTAATTTTCTCGCTTACTTAACCCTCGATGCCTCTCTTTTTGGTGTCGTTTCATTTCGTTACATTTTTTTGGCGTAACCCACGTTAACGAAGTTTCACTCCAAATAACTTTTATTTGTGCAATACAACGCTGGATTTTATTTCAAATTTTACAGAATTTGCAAGATTGAACGTCGTCAAGAGTCCGCAAAGGAATCGGCAGTGTGAGGATAAAATATTTAAGCAATGAAAAAAATCTTTTTTAACAAAATGCTTGATCGTCATGTTGTCATTGGTTTGTTTAGCTTACTGTCTAGTCATTAGTGTATCGCATTTGCACGAGGGCACAGGGAAAATGTGGAAGGCATTTGTCGATACAGTGAGCCCTTTTGGACAAAATCTGCTGTTTCTACAAGAAATCACGAGAAATCTGAAAAATTGACTTTCCCCTCAACAATTCAACGCGCCGGTTATCGCAGAGCAAAACGGTCACCTATCCGAGTACTGGCAACATAAATTACTCCTAAACTGGACCTATAGAGTCACACGTCGACCTTGGGTCCACCACCGACGATTGATAATGTAATTTCAATGACAAATTTTCATTGTAAATTGAAAAGAAAAAAAAATTGCCAGCATTTCGAAACTTCAACTGTTGTGATTTGTTAAGTGATTATCATCGAAAGTACTTTCGAATACATCTAAAACATTGTGTCAAGTATTTCTTGAGATAACCTATGAGTTACGAACCTAAAAAAAATGTGCTTTTGTCGTGTTAGTACCATGTAACTTTTTCATTATATTTATTACTGTCATCTAGTTAAAAGTGACATTGTGACCTATCAGCGTCCAAAAATTATAAATACACATCGAAGATTATAATACATTAGACTTTTGCCGCCAGATAACTGGATGATTCTACTTTCCGACGGTCACGCGGTACTTCATCTAAGCGCACAAGCGTTTAAACATTTTTTTAAAAGTTAATCTAAGTGAATGGACTAAGATATGAAAGTAAAAATACGAGGGCTACATTGAGATTGAGTTGGAATGTATGCCAAATGTCTAATTCATTTTTCTGTATTGTCTCATCGCTCTTCAGGCATTGGACTGATATACCTTCTCAGTCGTTTTTCCATTTTGTTATATCTATCAATGTTTTTGCATTTATATTGATCGAGAATGTCGTCTCACACGGAGAGAAAAATGTAGGAATGGTTTTTATACTTGGATAGTAATTGAGATACAATCCGGCGGTCTAACAATTTTTCCGATACAATATCTGTCATTATTCTGGTTATGAAAATACACGATTGACTGTCAATCTTCTTGTCGTGCAGTCGCGGCTGAAACTGACTATCCTTATCGCATCATATTCGTCTCTGAACATTGCTTGCGTATATCTAGCGCCCTCAGTCGTTTTTCCATTTTGTTATATCTATGAATGTTTTTGCATTTATACTGATCGAAAATGTCGTCTCACACGGAGAGAAAAATGTAGGAACGGTTTTTATACTTGGATAGTAATTGAGATACAATCCGGCGGTCTAACCATTTTTCCCAAACAATATCTATGTCATTATTCTGGTTATGAAAATACACGATTGACTGTCAATCTTCTTGTCGTGCAGTCGCGGCCGAAACCGACTTTCTTTATCGCATCGTATTCGTCTCTGGACATTGCTTGCGTATATCTAGCGCCCTCAGTCGTTTTTCTATTTTGTTATATCTATCAATGTTTTTGCATTTATACTGATCGAGAATGTCGTCTCACACGGAGAGAAAAATGTAGGAATGATTTTTTATACTTGGATAGTAATTGAGATACAATCCGGCGGTCTAACCATTTTTCCCATACAATATCTATGTCATTATTCTGGTTATGAAAATACACGATTGACTGTCAATCTTCTTGTCATGAAGTCGCGGCCGAAACCGACTTTCTTTATCGCATCGTATTCGTCTCTGGACATTGGTTGCGTATATCCAGCGCCCACACGGTCAAAAATCGGTTTGTTACTTTAATAAGAAGAAGAAATTGATTTGTAGCTAACTGAGTCCGTCGATAGATGAAGTGAATAAAAGATTGAAAAGAAAAATATTATTGTAATCGATTGCGGAACCAAGCAGCTTTGTTAATATAACAAACTACATTGTTACAGTTACAACATTTTTTGTTGTGATAAGCAAACCACTCCATTCGAGAAATGTTGTTACCGCCACCGTAACAAGATGCTTATGTTGTCTTTGTGTCAATGAGTTGCCAAATTTGTTAACTACTTACAATAACAAAATTCTTTCTGCCGTACCGATTTTTTTTTCTCTCTACAGATGAAGGCACAGGAAAACTTGAGAAAACCTGTCTCCGGAAAGTCGGTCAAGTTTACTTCATCGAGCGTCGGAGTCAGTTCCATTAAAACCATTTGAACCGCATGTATGTGTAACACATATACCCGTAAAAGAAACTTAGGGATAGCGGTTATTCACCCGAATAGAGTTACATCGCGTCGGATTATTTTCAATTTATGCGAAACTACGGCGTCGGGATTCGAACCCTCGAATTACCGAAGCTATGGTTTAGATGCAAACACGCTAGCGACTACCGGATATATCTTAATACTTCGTAATAATATTCCCCATTCGCTAAATATAAATTCATTATACCTAAACGTATAACAGAAATCGATCAACTGAGAATGTTAATAATATATTTATTGTAGTCATCAGGACGTGCTAATGATATTGATCAAAATTATTGAAATTAACGACTTACGAGTGGAATGTTCACTCGGAAATCGGAGGAATTAGGGAACAGAGAGCTAGATACTCAAACGAGAAATTCACGCACCCACAATGGTGGTAATAACACTTGCGATAATCATTATTTTGTCGAGTGGTTAGTAGAGCGCGCTTCTGGTATTGCGATTGAATGTCTCTCAAGGGGTGCGTGGATCGTCGAGAACTCGGGAGAGAATTGTATAGGTAGGAGAAGAAGAGAGAAATAGAGAGAGGCGAAGGAGTGAGAAGCAAAAAGAATAGTGGACGGGGCAATCGGTTCAACCGTGAATCCCAACTTCACGAGGGTACTTGGAATAATTCGATGGATATCACCAGCGCCTTGTGAAGCGTTCGGACTTTGTTCATTTCCATCGCTATCATCGCAAGAGCGAGAGTAAAATATTTTAGAGGAGAGAAAGTCCTGGAGCTCGATGTATCAACGATTCCAATGGAACAACTCCTCTTACCAGTGGTTGTTGTGGTTTCTCTACCTTTTTCTCGATTCAGTGCCAAACGTCGTCGAGAAAATTCACGAGAAAGGTGCAAGGATTTTTGGTGGAGGATCGAATCGTGCCGGGAAAAGCAACTCGTTTCCAGCAAAATGTATACGAACAGCTGCAGAGAGAAAAACGGAAAGAAAACGAACTGACGTATTTCCTTTGTTGTTTTTTTCGTTTCTTTGTTTTTCTCCGAGAAACTTATTTTCGAGAAAAGTAAAAAGACGAGAGAGAGAGAGAGAGAGAGAGAGCTCCAAGGGAGAGGAAATCTAACGATAAGAGAAACAACGGCATTTCAGTCGCTTGGGTGGAACCACCCCCGTGTCTCTATCAGCACTGGTTCTCGCGCTCCCGAATCTGAGCCAGCAAACTTCTTACCCCCATGGAGTTCGAGTCTGAGTAAAAAGGATCAAGGAGTATGAGGTAGGCGCCATGAGCACAGAGCTTCCCGCGAAACTCGAAACTTTCTTACTGAATTTACTGTACAGTATTAAACGTGTGCGCGCAGTTGGACTTGCAATTGTTACCGCCTTCCACTCCCGGTACCTCTGGTGGTATTACAATTTATTATCAGCTCGAACTGACTCGAGAAACGAAGTGTGAAATTTATTCAGTCTCAATTATAATTATATAACTCGAAGCTACATTTATTAACGGATAATTAAAAAATTCGTACACGACACTGAATATTTCATCAAATCGAGAAATGAGTTAATAAAAAAAATAATAAAGTTAATACTTTTACTGTGTGTCCTATTTTATCATTATTTTTGCAGTATAAAAGTGCAATTGAAGTTTATTCAATAAATTGATTAATTAATAGAAATCATTCATTTGACATTTTAATTAATTTAATTTGTACAAATTATAATTTAATTTCCTGGCCGATAAATTTTTCGAAATTTCACAAAATTGCACAAATATTCCATTTTGTATTTATGACGATAATATTGTTTTCTTACCTTCCGTGCACATGAATAATATGGCAGCAATGGAAAGCCTCGCTTGCCATCTCAGAGCCATTTCCGTGTGATATTTGTCTTCTCCACGATAACCAGGAGCAGCACACTCTCTCTCTCTCTCTCTCTCTCTTTCTCTCTCTTCCTTTCTTTCACTCTCACTCTCTCTCTCTTTCTCTCGTTGATCAAATGATCCGCATCCTTGCGTAATATCCCTCCTCCGTTTTTTGACAATTGATCACAACACTTCCGGCTTAACCGGCACAATCACCCGCGTCAAAGTTTTCCTTATACTCATCTTATCACACGCTTTCTCATTTTATAAATCCAGGGTTTGCAACAAGAGTATCAAAGTCCTAGAGAAAATGCAAATGCGTATTGCAACTAATTTCAATCACGACGCGCTGCTTCGCCGAACGTCTACCCGCTACCGACCGCGCGCACACCGCACCGAATTAATTAACTCCAGGCCAGCGCCCCATCGGCAGAGTATTGCCATGAGAGATAAAAATCTCCTTGTAACCGGGCCAAGTGCCGCTGCTGCTCGTTTTATATGTCCACGTAGTTGTACCATTTATCCAGCGTGCTCGTGTCACACGCATCTCGTCACGCGCATATATAAACACGCACGATAAAATTCTGCACGTGAACAAAATTGTTGAAACAAAAAATATAGCAAGCGCACGGTATTTAAATATTCATCGAGAGACGTCGTATCGGATCCCGGCAGGACAACCTTTGTGTTTTTATATTTTACGGGCGTTATCCGCGGATTCAGGGATTTAAATCCTTCAAGTTCAAACTTAAAAATTTACGACAAACACTCGGCTATATCCAAGTTATCGCTTAACTATCGTCGAATATTCTGGCCGTCGTAGCCTTTGCACTGTCCAGATTTTCTTGAGTCAACGTCTCGCTTTTTTTCTTCCTTTTTTAATTTACACGGTGAATTTGATTTCTTGACTTGGTTTACTCCTGGCGGATTATGAACTAAGCCGAATTTAATATCAGGCTTTCGCGCACCGTGATTTCACTTAGTCTCGTGGCTTCGTATCAAGACTTTTCTAGTTATTTTATTGCCACCGAATGAGCAATTAACTGTGTTATATCTAACTTTTCGAAAGTGTTGACTCGCGAAAAATGTGAGAGATAACGATAGACTGACGTATAAGTGTCGCGTGTCACTAACACAATTTTAATAAATGTGTTAACATAGTCACTATTGAAATCCTATTGTATCGACACATTAATTATTCTCTTTATATCGATCATCCGATTGACAATGACCTCTTTGTGATTGAGATTTATATTTAAAATCCATTGAAGCCCGAGTCTCCGGATGAATGTGCACTTGTGATTGACGAAATATCAGTAAAACTGAAGATCCGAGCGATCGAAAGCGCATAACGAAAGATAATAAAAATCGCAATGATTTACACGGAAGCGGAAGCCTGATTTCATTTTCTTGGAGTAAACATTCGATCGATATCGTTTGCTCTCAACGCGCATTTTATATTTTTTAAATAATAGTTTCTTTTTTTTCTTTCAGGGGAATAATTTCACCGGAATGTTTATATTCGCGACACACTATATCCGTGACACAGGTATAGAGAGACCCAGGTGGGTAGCGAGGGGCGATCAAGCACCACGTCTCGATCCGGTGGCAGATTTACCCTGACTGGGGATATTCTCGTTGGTGGGAGCATGCGCGCTTCCGTTTTGCCACCCCCTGCGCGCGACCCTCTCTAGCGCGCGCTCGCGTTTGCCACACGGGGTTCAGAGGGTAGAATGGTTGGGGCTTTCGGGAGTCGCTAAAGAGTGAGAGAGAGAGAGAGACAGAGAGAAAGAAAAAGGGAGAGCAGCACCGAGATATACGAGGGACGAAAGAGTGAGATGGAATGATGGAGGAAGGGAGGGTTGGAGTTTCGTCCTCTTGCGTATCTACACAGTGGCTTACACAAAACCACCCGACCTACCACACAGTGAAGCCCGCGGGCCCCGCAGGATATGGAGAGAGGTCGGGAAAGAGAGAGAGAGGAAAGGAGAGCCTTTCGAATTGCCAAAGTGAGAAAGAGTAGAGGAAAAATGCGCGTATTGCACAAACTATGGTGTTGTTGTATATTTGTGTACACGAGTCATCGTATATCTACATTTTTGTTGCCTATCCAACTATTCCAGAGAGTCGGTGCCTGTGCATGAAGAGCGATTCACGTATTCGACATAGTCGAAATATGACATCGACTCTTGGTTTGCTAATTGGTAGCCTTTTTCCAAATTGGGATTCCCACTCTCGCACGTTACTGCGCATTGATAACGTCAGCACTAGTGTATATCGGTAATTGGTTGTATCCATACATGCGTCGGGCTTTGTACTTGACGTCATGAGCATATCGGTCCATTTTATTTACAAATGGTGGCTGTAATGGATTATTATTATTATTATTATATTTTTTATGAAATTTCATAACTAGAGAATGCATTACTGAGATCGTTTGGTCGGTACCGTCTGATGAAAGGAGTATAGTCCAGAAAGCAGACTTGAGTTTATTTCTTCTTTTAAAGAGCCCGAGACATCTGAAAATCATAAAAATGGAATTGTGCTGCAATCGCATTTATCAAATCTTTAAAGTTGATACAAAATACTACTTGATTAAGAGAAAAGAGACAGAAGAGAATATTTTTATATGTAAAATATATTTTTTTTAGTCACTCTTCGTATGGAAGTATATATATATTTTTTATTTTAAAATTGTAAGATTATAATTGTAACGATATACCAAATTAGATTTGTAAGTTCTCATCCTCTCAGTAAAAAGACTCTGTCCGGGTCGAGGATAAAAAATTGTCTTTGATGCTCTTAAGCAGAAGTTACGAAGGAAATTTGGTACAAATCACCGTGTAAGGTAAATTAATTTCATTAAAACATTAACGATCGAATCACCTCAGCTGCTAAGCGAAGAGTTAAATTATCATAATTGCGATATAATTGTACAACGAATGTAAGCCAAGAGTTTAATTATCATAAATTGTGCGATATAATTGTCAAAGTTAACAAAGGAATGAACGATTAAATTATTTATAGATTTTTAATACTGGTAGGAAATATTGAAGAAGAAAAAAAAATGTATTCAAGGAATTTCAAGAACTACCCGATTCGTGTTTAACGTGTGAACATTTTGAATTCTCCTCTCCGACAAAATCTCACTCTCTTTCTCTTCGATATAACTTGACGTAACGGAGATTTTCAAGTTTGAGAAATTCTCGCACGAATTCTTGAGCTCAGTTGGGAGTAGATCTCGGTTGCATGAGCGGAGAAGAAGAGTCTTCCTCATTTTATTTCTACGGTAAAATGACAAGAATTTGCGAGAAGAATTTCGCGAAAGGGGTGAAAATGGTGGATCACAAAATTTAGGTGTACGTTCGTAGCACACGAACACGGTTGTATCGTATGGGTTTACGCAAATTTATAAAATTCCAACGTTGATAACTGCCCGAATTTCTCAAGAACGACGTTGGTGTATTCAACAAGAGGGGGCTTGGGACATAAAGGGGTAGTTTACTCAGCTTGCCACTCGTCTTCGCGGTGTGCTTGTGCTCCGTGTCGAGAGTTCCATTGACCTCTCCACTTTTCCTATTCCCGGTTCGGAGGGTTCTATCTCCTTATCATATGTATATGTACATTCGCTTATCGTGAATTCGTGTACTGGTATCATACGTGGAACGAGGTTTTCGCGTATCTACTCAACCGAAGAGACGACACGGAAGAACGAAAGCGTACACAATATAAGCGTGACGAGCTATTGGCACGAGAAGACTGGTGAACGCAAATTCAGGATTAACACGAACCCCGTGAGAGTGTCAAATAAATTACTTCATTTAAAAATAAAATGAAAGAAAAGTTGATTAATAGGAATTTATAAAAGAGGGTTGCTCCACGCATTTCTCTTTGGAATAAAGTGTTGGAGAAACGTGTCTGAATAGAAAAGAAGTAGAGAATAAAAGAAAGAATTACGGGGTGGGAGTCTATCGTTCTATCGAAAACTTGGGGGAATCCAATGCGCGTGACGTTCAGTCTTGTCTCGTAGCAGAATATATACAGTAGGTATAGCCAGTGAAGCATGGTGAGAGAAGCATGGGTACCGATAAATAATGTTTCGCGTGACGGTTCGTGCCTTTGCGGATACGACCATTCATCAGACGAGTGTACGGTCGGCACCCAGCTTGTAGAGATAACGACAAACGGGATAGAGAAGGTTGAATGGCTATAGTCGAAGGTAACGAGTAGTAGGGATAAAGCGAGGAATAGGTCTGAATCTAGGGGTTGTTGTCTGGCCAGTCATAGAGCCAATCGGAACTTTCAGTTTGATTCCGATTCAAACACAGAATGTAAAGTTTGTGTCGTTTTCACAAGGTGCGCAAAGTAGTACCACGCGATTTCACCTTCAATTTACGTTTAAATTACTGAGAATCATCGATCGCATGTCAACCTTGTGCCTTTTGCGAAACTTGTGTACTCGGATTTGATATAACTTTTTTAATGAACGAATAAATACTTTCACGTTGATTTTCAATGTAAGGCCGTTACAGGAGTTCGCATAAAAATCGTGAATATGAAATTGTTTTACGATTGCACGTATGAAATTTTGCGGCTTGATAAAAACAAAACCACTTGAGAAACGGTGAAAAAATTAACCCTTTTTAAATAAATGAAGTATTTTTGTTTAGCCCAGTTTTATCGGTGCCAAAATGATTTTTTTCTTCTCACATTTTCAACTTGTAAGACTCAGGTTACAACGTTGAACCAAATTGACTTGGCAAGAATTCATTTTCATCTTAACAAGACCAGTCTGAGTGTAGGAATTTCTATTTGAAAATCTTGCCCAGAAGTTGCAGAGGAAATTCGTTTATCGAAATATTTTACGAACGTCGTAATTATTGTGATATTCCGATAATTTTCAAGATCAAAGATAAAATCTGCATACGAGCTACATAATGACATATGCGAGATACGTAGAATGATATGCTATCCAGTTACATGCGGGTATTTTGTAGAGTACACGGTATAATATAATAAAATAGCGATAAGCCTGTGCGTATGTAACGAAGGCTTTTTAGTTTAATCCGTACGTGCACGTGACGTATGCTTACACCGCATCGGGTTAGCGCTCGAAGGGTTTGTTACGTTGGGGGCCATTGTCGGCTGTGAATATATATGGAAACCCTGCAAAGGAGCTTCGTCTGGGTGGGATATAACCCGTGCCCTGAAATGCATAAGAGAACCATAGGAGAGAAAAAGAAAGAAGCAATAGAGGGAGAGAGTTAATATAAACAGAGTAAAGCAGGGGAGGCCTGTGGAAGAAAAGGTGGAAAGGTTTAGCCTCGCGGAATCGCGGGCATTTTGAGCGAAAATTAACCCTCAAAGGTCTCGAGATAATAAGATACGGGGTGCGAGAGTTGGCTGGCTTCCGTTTGCTCACTCTCTTACTGGAAGAGAGAGAGAGAGAGAGAGAAAGTTCTGGCTCAGGCAGTTACTGCAGAAACCATTCGCGACCTGCCCCCTCCCCGCCTAACTATAGCCCGGCCGACTTTTCCGTCGTTCTCACACTTGCTGCAGAGACTTGCGACAGCAAGACAGAAAGAGAAAAAAAAGAACAAGAGAGAGAGGCACATACGAATGTGAAAGGAGTGACGAATCTCCCTCGGGTCGTGTCACGGAAAATCAGCGCAGCATCAACGTCGTTTTTTTGCACCGGATATCTTTTAGCAAAACTCTTTCATTATGACTGCCGGTTCTGGTCTTTCTCTTACCGTCAAAAGAGTTTGTGTGTATGTTTGTGGTTTCATTTCCGGACCACTGGGCCATGAGCCGGAGCTACGGAAACATGAACAATTAAGTTACTTTTCTGTGAGAACAAATTTACAAAAGAATGATTTATTAAAATTAAATGACAATTAAATTACTTAATTTTATTCATTTTTCTAGAAAATTATAACTGTTTTGAATATTTTGAGAATAAATGATTCTTTACATTTCAATAAAATTGAAATTCTTTAGGTTCATTAGGATCTTTATTAAAATGTTCATGAATTAATTGTTGATGTTATGCTCGATTCTGCGTATGACATCGCTTGAGGTTTGTCATAAAAATGTCGTATTGTTTGTGTAATTTAAGTAAAGCTTGAAGAGGACGTGAAACATATTTCTCTCTAGATGAATCTTCCCTCATCAAATTTGTCCGTCACGGATTATTCGTCGGATAAAAAACGAGAGCAGTGCCCTACGGAATCATTATACGAAAGGTACTGTACTCGGCTTCTATCCGTAAAAATAACTACGGTAGAGAAATTTGGATTACAGATTATGTTACCGACCGAGTAGTATAACATTATTCGTGAACTACCTTGAAAGAAGTTATACGTTGAATGCTTCCAAACCCCAGATACTTCTGGAATATCGAATTATCTTTTCAATCTTGAAATTGCAGAAACAATTACAATTCGTGGATTTGACGGCTACTGGGCGCTGCCATCTTGAACGTATGCACGACACTGTCGCCAATCGACATCGTCCGCATCGAGTACGTGACAGCGATCCAACTTCCCAACTGTAACTAGAGTTTCGATCGCTTCTTTTCTCATGTTGGAAACATGCTTCTTTACGTCTGGCTGACCAATCCCCGATGCCAGTAAACGAGGGTGGTAACCAATGTCTCGAAGACTCAATCTCTCGAATTGCATTTTGACGAATTGCATCAGTCGTTCCTGTTGGTCAAAAGCCATTCGAGAGATTGAGTTTTCGAGACCTTGGTTACCACCCGTAAACGATCGATGCAGTTAATCGCCCTAGAGAAAATAATGGCAGTCGTTACTCAATCAAAAATTCCCATAACCTTCATTTCGTTGTAAGCGTCTCTGTAATAAACTTGTAAACATTGAGCGATCAGCAAAACTTTCAACTGTTGTACGATATTTTCGCGAGAACTGAGAATCAGAATGTATGAACCTTAAGTAAAGAGATTACTTATTCTTTCCCGGGAAATATGACTTGTGACCCTCGAACCTGGACTATGCGAGGTATATTCAGTGCTCGACTATGCAATGCGTTGCTGATTGCGTGACGAACTAACTGAGTGTACGGTTTCCTAATGATCCCGCTGTCATTTTATATGGCGACGACTTCTCGTTATGTTGCTGGAAAATTATTTCTGCAACTAGTGGGTAGGACAAAATTTCTGAAAACTGACACCCGCCAAAGCCTGTGATCGCCAACAATTTCCAGGGCTGACGTTGTTCAAGTGGAAACGCTAGATGGTGCTGTAATCTCGTTCTACACCGTTTTTTCCCTGAAAGGTGCTAAGCGGGCACCACCGAGAAATCTGCTAAATATCCAGGTCTCCGATGACAAGCGTTAAGACTTCCCGGTGATGTCGCTTTATAATTTCATATCGTCGTCACGACGATGCTCTCACGGTGTCTAAGACCCAGGTGTTGTATTCTCAACTTCCTAGTTAAGTTTTCCGTAGCGTCATCTACCGCGCATGAATCATAATAATAATTAGAATAAAATATGTTTACTGGACGTTGGAATAAACTCAAAGCAGGCGTTCAGAAAATATCGCATGAAGTTACGGTTTGCAGAGCTAGATAGAAAAACGGGAGATGTGGACGGTGGCCATTCATATAAAATGCAAAGCGAGGATCTACCGGGTAAACTGAGAAATACCGAAACTGCAATCGATCGAACGCTGGTTCCTGGAACTTTTTACAGAGAGAATCTCCCCTTGCTAAAGTCAAACTCTATTTATTCCATTGGCAAACCTTTTCATTTTAGCCATCTTGCGTAGTTACGGTCAAAAACGCCCAACATTTTGTTTCTTCGCTTCATGCACGCTAATTGAACGTTAATTGCATAAATCGGATTTCTTGTTCTCCGCCAGTATTATATGAACATAGTAAACATTGCTAATAAGTGCGTCAATACATGTAATATTCTAGGAATCGAGTTTTCATTCCAGTATTTTCTGGTTATCGTAACTTTGCAATGAATAGTGACGTTGATATCTAGTGAGAGGACAGATGTTGACAACGAGGTGCCAGTTTAGTGTATCACAATGCGTAACTTTAAGCTTTTGGGTCACACGACTGTAACTCGCTCGTTCGTATTGGTGAAATTACAGTGTTCATCCGTTACGTACACGCTTTTCAGCCAACATCAACCACTGGCGCAACGCTCGCACCTCATATTTAGAATGAGAACCACATTGATCAACGTACAAATTTAACAGAAAATATTGATTTATATCATCAGAAATTCTTTCAAAAAAGCTTCTCAGTCAATTGGAATGAACCAAAACTTTACTGACACGGCAGATTGTCTCACGAACGTCAAACGGTTACGTTATTTAAAATCAAGTATGATTGACGATGCATCGCAGCTACTTAAAAATCTATCAACACATTGGCAAGAACTTCGAATGCATAGAACATCCTAACGTCCAGATTGAAAGACCAACGGCTACCCATATAATCACATCTCGATGCGTTCGTGTATTTGCGATCTGTCAGCTCTTATTCCGCGATTGATTTAAAATGGCTCGTTAACCGAATCGCCAGCTCTCGAAAAGGTTTATAACAATGGTGAAATCCCAACGAAACCTGGCACGATCTCTTGTTCGCGCATCTCACTGTGCAAAACATTCGATCCCGCTGCGCATCGTGCGTAGGAAATCTTGATCAGTGCCAAAGCAGAGTTCCGACGGTTGCTGATCTATCAACATCTTTCAACACCAGCGTCAGCGCACTAGAGGCTCTCGAAGCGTCGTAGAAATTAACCGTATGCTTCAATTAACATGCGTTCCGAGAAGGTAAACAATTCTGTGGCCCTTTTTCGAAATGTGGCTCCGCCAATCATAGCGTAGGTGACATATTTTACGTTCTGATTAGCTCACAATATGGGATTGCCAATCACAACGTCAGTCAAATGCGAAGAAGAGCAATTAACTGTAAGTAATTTCGCTGGAAGGTTGTCTTAATTTAGACATTGATTGACGTCATTGGGTTGACGTGACCTTAGATATCGTGACGTGGCCATCACATCTGAGGTGTATCAATGATCACCGCCCACCGAAACGTGCTGGTCAATACAAGAACTACAAAATAAACGTAAAGAGCATTCTTCAGACGAGGAGGATCACCTATGCTGTGATTGGCCGAGTCATATCTCGAGAAGCTCACTAGAAACGCCAGATGTCGCCACATTATCGGCTGTCGTGAGAATGATTGAGGGCTCTGTTCAGCCAATAATTTCATTCTGCACTGCACATAATTCAAAGCCAAAACCAGAACCGAGATCAGAAATCAATGGAGTTTGTGTACCTTTGATATTGTATTGCTTCACGATTCGGATGATGCTGGGAAGTCGTATATTCATTTCCTAAACATAGCAATGTGACGTTAGGAAAAGAAAGTAAGATTTATTTGTTAATAACTTTGTCAGTGAACCTATCTTTAATTATCATTACTTATTGACTATAATAGCTTATTGACTATATATAGCATCCTTCGTTACCATACCGAAGAGCCCTGCACAGTTGTGTATTTGTGTATTTATTCAGCACTCTCACAACAATATACGTGTAAGAAGTAAAAACATCGACATTAGTTCATATTATAAAGTAAAATGGGCTAATTGGCCAATTAAATTCATACGGTCATAGCATCAATCGCCTTCGTTAAAAGATATTTCCAGCCAAATAAAGATGAAAAGCGTATAAATCTCTAACAATAGATGTTTTGTAATACTTCTGTGAGTTCAAATATTAAAAATTGTAGGATTTTAAGTTTTTAAATATTATCTTTTCTATTTGACAAAATGTAAATGTTACTTTTATTCACATTCCAATCTGATTTTATTACATAATGGGAGAAGTTTCAAACACAAACACATAGATTTTCGTAATTATTAGTTGAAATTTCAACGCGTGAATGACAGCATAACGAAGATAATAACTACGAGAACAATGCGCTTGTTCAACGCAATTGCTGCGGCCATGTGTCGGAGACTAAGCAAGCGCTCGTTGGTTTTCCAACTCGTATCGTCGAAAGCTAATGTCTCTTGTCTGCACCTTGTTCTCGCTCATTCAACATGGTGAACCATTGTACCTGCACAAACTATTAACGCGTCATACGGCGACCGCTAGGTGGCGCATCAACACGACATGCGTAGTTGCTGTGCGTTCCTTTTTCGCGTATGTCCGCCTATGAGAGGTAATTTGTTTTAAGGCCAGGCGAAATCTCTATCTCCAGTTATGAGTGTGGATGAGATAAGCTAGTATAGCGCTCACGGTGAAGTGAAAGATAAGCAGCACATCTGTGTTAGTACGGAGGTTTCGCCTCCCCTTAACGGTATGGAATCCGCTTTCCGCTGCTATCACGAATGCTAACACGCTAAACTGTTTCAAGAATCTATGTTTTGCGCATTTGCTTACCGTTGAATCGGTTTGACTATACTTGCAACCTCGTTATTTTGTATTGTATCGAGTCACGATCTTCTTAATCATAATGTAATCGTGCAGCCTTCTCCTGGAGCTGTGCATGAATCATTCGTTGAAGACTTATCGTGTGAACGTAAATATTGAGAGGTTGCCTCTCGTTTGGCAATCCTGTAGCGTGACTCATGGGAGGACGGGATGGAGATACAAACGAAGATAAGGACTTGTATTTATATTTAGAGCGATTTCCTGTTATATGTACTCGTATGTACAAAGGATAATTTAAACATACTATAGCAGGTTGCCACCTGGTCGATCAGGCTGAAACTGTTGAAGAGCTCAGTTTCAATCCTTGTGTACAAATTTTATAACCAGTTCTGTATCAATGACATATCGATTAATGTTTTTGTATCTGATCCATCAGTCGCACGAAAAACGAAATTGTAATTGAGATTTGTCAAATAATAATGGGCCAGCAATTTTAAAGAAATTATTATCAAATCCAAGAACTCTTTAACTTCTTTGTGTTCTTCAGGTTTTTTCGGTTTTGAGGCAGGCATGAATACATATATGGCCACTTTAGTTTATAGTTTCTCGCGATATTTATAAAGTGATATAGTTGTAACGGTCAGCGTGCTTCGTCGGTACATTAAATAATTCGCGCGTCTCGTCAATAACAAGTTTGGCAAATAAATGTTAGCGAATCTGGAAATGAACGGACATCCTGGGTTGCCAATTACACATCTTTTACTGTAGTTTTCGGCTCGCTAACTGTTCTCAGAGTTCTCCTCCTTCCGTTTCTCTCTTTCGATCGCTCTATCTGTTCTTCTCACGATTGCCTTCTCGAGGGAATAAATGTAAACAGCCATATAACTACTTACGAGTCTGTGGATAGAGAAGCGGCCTGTTACCCATGGTGCCGAAGTCTACGTGTACAACGATCAATTGGTCGACTGGAGAGAGAGTTTAGCAAGATCACTCGAAACCCCTTTATAACGATCCGACTACTCAGGGATTAAGCACCGCACGATACTATAGAGTATCGATCCGAGTGTACTCGAAATCTCACGTTACATCGAGGTATCGCTTTCGATTCTCAACTCACGTCTTAAGGTAAACCACATTTACCTGATTCTTCAGGGTATTCTACGTATTTATTTTATCTTCGCTACTCGAGGGTATCGCTCAAGCATCATAAACAGCTAACGTACATATTGATTTACCAGGTAACAGGAACTTAAGAGGCAATAAAGCCAATTTTCGACGATAAAACGAGCGAAGCGTGAACAGTTTAATTTTCTTCATTATCGCTTCCTTTCCAAGTTCGTATAACACGCTTACTTGTCATGCGATAATGAAGATCGACATTGAGATGGACGAGAAACACGATCAAAACCACTCTCATGAAGGAAGAAACATCAGACTAGCCGAGCATACATATTGGTCAACATGCATGATGCATCTAATGCAATATCACTTCTGCAACGAGACTGCGCGTCTCTACTTTGCTCAAGCTTGTTAACTAATCAACGGAAAACTCTGTGAGTAGTTTGGCCCGTTTTCCTCGAGGCTTTGCGGAACCACGCGTAGCTCGCCAACCTGACCTACCCTTGCCACCGTCTCTCATCCGATACCAGGTTGTACGCAAGACTCGTCTCGAAGTACCACCGTGCCGATTCCTCTACCCTGCGGATTCTGTTTGCCTTCTGAGTTTCAGCTTGAGTTCGCATACTCCTCTCATCCTTCTCATTACGGTGCCCGCTTCTGGACTTCCAGTCTCCTACAAATCCGCTATAGCACGCTGCATGCAAGCATCTGCTTTATGTACGACTTTTAGAATCTGCATTTCCCAACAGATTGTGTTTCCGAGTAGGAGTTGATCGTCGTTTTTCTCTTTTTAGGTCTTTACACTTAATTAAAAGTTCTAGAGTGCTCATTGAAGAAGTTAAATCGTTAGTAGATTCAGTGTTGCAATTAAAAATCGTTTTCGCAAACTTTCACGGATTAATTCATAACGATGGAAGGTGATAGGTAATACAGCGATTGTCCTTTTAATATTGAAGCATCAAAGTCCGTTGGTTTGCAACAAAATCGACTAATACATTTAAATTCCGAATCGGAAACTAACAAGAATTCGAGAAGCACGCCAGCCACGACAATAACATTGCTAGCAATCCATAATTTTCGTCCAATTTTAATATAGAATATGTCACTTCATTTTGTTCATTGAAAAACGCTCCATCAACAATTTTTCGCTTATAATTTTTGATAGCAATCATCGTTTAAAAACGAGAACTAATTTTTTTTCCATGAAAGCAAGTTTTTTTGTAAACAATAGACCGTGGGGAAATTGTAAATATTGAAACGTATGTGGTGAATCGACGAAGCACGTATCAATCAACGAAATTACCTGAAACGCATAAGAATCGACTGAAAACTACGAAATAAGATTTTAATAAAACTTTTTAAAAGGATCCGAAACGAAAGAATATGGATGGATGTTGACTCGTGTCAGCCCGCATTATTCCTTTGATTGTTCTATGGTGGAAGAGATTCGACTGCAATGGATAAATCTATTTTTTTTAAATGTTAACCGGTTATCATGTTCACCGTCGATCAAAGGATTTGCGTCGCTAGAACTTTCGTAAAAAGACATTGCACATTTTTTTACGTATCTTCCTGTTGATTTCTTATTGAACTATATGTGTTCGAGTTACATTAAGAGTTTGCTCACCCCATGAACATCTTTCTATCGTCTGTTGCATCGACAGTTTCCTGGTGCCTACTCAAGAGAAGCGACAACTTTGTCGATCAACACGCGCGCGAGGGTTGAACAGAAGGTGCGGTTTAGCGGCCATGGCAAGAGTTCGAGGATGACAAGGAGAAACCGGAAGAAGGACAAGTTGAAAGACCTTGGCTTGTAGTTTGCTCTTTACCTCGTGGTCGACTCTGTTTTCATCCACTGACCTCGAGAAGGGGTTGGTTACTGCCATAATCATTGTCGGCGTCGTTGCGGCGAGAATCTCTTGAAACCCTCATCCTCCGAAGTCTCTCCGTCTACCTTGTTTCAGTCCTTATAACGGCAGACCCTAGGTGGAGGCTTTAAGGTAACTAAAAATTAGTGTGCTTCAACCATAACAGAAGACCGTTATAAAGTCTCTATGGATCCTTCGACACTGAAGCGAATGCCGACGAATTTTCCATACGTACAACAGTCTTGAAATGGAAAATGGATGGAATAGAAAATAAATAATTGCTCAGTTTTTCCTTTTTCTATTATTTATTCATGACGCTTGACGACGCCTGCTATCTTGAGATTTATAGGATTCTGTTATGTTCAATATTCTACCAATTGGCTAAGCAGGTCTCAGTAGAGTTGGAATAGACATTCTGCTTAATATTATCATCACTTTTTTTTTGTAAATTATTATGATATGAGATTAGATGCGAACTTGAAGAGAAAGGACAGATAGGAAAATTTGTAAAAATCCTCTACTTCGATATTTTTAAATATCATCAACGCGATCGGTATTAATAAACTCATGTAATGATGTGTTACTATTTTCATACCGAGTTCCGTTTATATTCGGAAATTTTAACCTTGTATTCTCCCTTGTCCTCAGTTTAATTTTTCGCTTCGTTTTCTGTCTGATACTCCGTTCGGTCCTCCGTTTTATTCTCTGTGTGGTCTTCCGCTTCATCTTCCTCGTGTTCTTCCGCTTGGTCTTCCGCTTCGGATTCCGGTATTGAACACTTGCACTAAGCTTATCTCCATACATATTGATCGTCGAATAGAGTACAAGAGCAGAGTACCGCGTTCCTTTCTCCATTTCCTATCGTGTAATTCGAGATGCCACTACTGTAATTTTTCGATCGAGAGTAAATTCAATTTTCTATAGTCCTCCCAACAGGTACTGCGCACTCCCCGAGCTCCAGAACTCTTCATTTTTCATGTAAACAAATACAATCCACCCTTTCACATTCCATTTTCTTGCTCTTTCTTTGTACATTCCGAAACACAGAAAATGAGAAATAATTTATGGGAACATCGGAAACGGAATATTTGGTAAAAGCAGAGGCGAGTTCTCCTTTCTTCCATTTATTTCGTTACTAATTTCATTAATTACGATTCCAACACAGTTCACGCTCTCTCGCTTTCTCGATCATGACCGACGAAATTATCTTTGAAATATCATACAGCGTTGGTTATACGTGTTAAAGAAAATCGAGCCAACCATAGCCAACCAGTTCACACCAGCATGATAACAACGTTACAGAGAGCAGAGCTGCTGTGCCAGAGGAGGTATTTACGGATCCGCCAATAGAGAAATTAGCGGAGTAGATATATGTAGATCGATCGATGTAATGGAAAGCAAGCCTGGTGTAGCAAGCATAACTCGAAGCTCGCTAAACGCGACAGGTTCATCAATGATTTCCGCGGTTAAGGAGTGGCGGGGGGAGTTGATAACCCGATGACAGTGGAGGAGGAAGAGGACAGAGTACAGATACAGGAGATGCACATATATGTGTTTCGGTGCGGAACGTACTTCATTAGATCAGAATGTGCTTCTGCTGGGCTTACCACACGACGTTAGTGTCCTGACCGATCAGCCAGCAGACCGTTTCCTAGTTTGGTGGCTGTAATGAAAGCTCTGAAAGTATTTGCGCCTGCGCAAAGCTTCTTCTTGAGTACATTAGTCGTGCGTAAACATTATCTCACAAGAGGTCGATAGTTATCCAAAGTATTCCAGAATGGTAATTAATCCTCCATTATAGCGTTACATATATATTTTATTATGGGCGGGGACACTCGAAAATTATAAGAATAAAATTGTACTGCTATTTCACACATGAACGGTTGGATAATAAATACATTTTTATGAATATCAAAAGAATTAAATATTTTCATGGGTTTTTCTCGTTGCGGTAATCATTTTAATTAAATGTAATATATAGATTTTTTGTACAATTACATTACTTGTATATTAAATACGATTTTTGACCGTTTTAAACACGATTTTTTAACCATTTTCAACGCCATTTTTTACCGTATAAAACACCACTTTTAAACCGTTTTAAACATGATTTTTAAACCGTTTTAAACACGATTATTTGGTTGTTTTTAATGCGATTTTTAACCGGTTTCAACACGATTTTTTACCAGTTGAAGCACGATTATTTTACCAGTTGAAGCACGATTATTTTATCAGTTGAAGCACGATTATTTTACCGTTTTCAACGCGATTTTAAGTCGATTTCAACACGATTTTTTACCGTTCAAAGAACAATTTTTTTATCTTTCTAAACACGATTAGTTGACCGTTTCCAATATGATTTTTTTTCCGTTTTATATATTCTGTACATCTATTTTACATCAAATTTTTATGATAAATTTAATACATGTAAAGTCTCGAAAAAAAGGTTCGTGACGATTTTTTACCGCTTTAAACCCGATTTTTAAACCGTTTTCAACACCATCTTTTACCGTCTATAACACCACTTTTTGATCGTCTTAAACATAATTATTTGACCGTTTACAACGCAATTTTTTACCGTTTTAAGCATGACTTTTTAAACCGTTTTAAACATGATTTTCTACCGTTTTAAACATTATTTTTTTACCGTTTTAAATGCGATTATTTGGCTGCTTTGAATGCGATTTTTAACCGATTTCAACACGATTTTTTAAACCGTTTAAAACACGTTTTTTGGACTATTTTAGACACGATTATTTGAATATTTTCGACGCGATTTTAAACCGATTTCAACACGATTTTTTATCGTTTAAAGAACAATTTTTTACCTTTCTAAACACGATTAGTTGACCGTTTTCACGATTTTTTAACCCTTTTATACACTCCGTACATTCATTTTACATCAAACTTTTATAATAAATGTAATAGATGCAGTGTCTAGAAAAAAAAAATTCTTATGAAGGCAAATCATTTTTATTAAAAAAAGACCATTTTATAAAAAAGTCTTTGAAGTAAAACGATGCAAATTGCTTCCTCATTATTTAACATCGTTCGCAAAGCTAAAATCGATCATCGTGCACTTCCTCATACAGGTTGTTTTGCGAACGGCGTATAATGATGAGAAAGTAATTTACAAGGTTTTACTTTGAAAGCTTTTTTTCTATATAATGGATGCATTATTTATTCCAGTAACCGCGTTATTAGTAGTAATCGGCTTTTAAAAAGTTGGATAAAAATTCTTGAAGATTATGATCAATTGCACGCAACTGTAATTACCGTCCCTGCCAGTTTGAAGCTCTAGTTCTTACATATAATTACAATTTCCAACAGCGGTATCGAATCTCCAAGACAGTGTAATATAGAAAAAAAACTTTTGAGTAAATATTGGATTCATTTTCCAGGCCACGAACATTCCTGAGATATCAGTACATTTCATAGTAACATTTCAGTGATCAATTTCAGTGAATCCGTAACGAGCGCCTCTGTCAGCTTAAAACTCTCATACTCACATAGAATTACAATTTCTAACAGCGGTATCGAATCTAGAAAACAGTGTAATATAAAAAAAAAATGTTGAGAAAATATTGAATTTATTTCACGGGGTACGAACATTCCTGCGATTATCAAGAATTTTCAGTAATTGACTTCTAAACGCTTAATAACAGACGATTGGAAATTATGATTCATTCCACCAGGCTATAACGGATGTCCCTGTCAACTGGAAACTCTGATATTTACATAGAATTATTAATTCTAACAACGGTATCGAATATGCGATACAGCGTAATGTAAAACAAAAGTTTTGAGAAATAATTTGATCAATTTTCCTGGCAACGAACATTCGTTAGACATTAATGCATTTCATACGCTAGGAGAGTAGAGAATATGAGAAAACGGATGACAGCAAGCGTAAAAGCAAGAGAGTTAGGTTTTCTGGGTGACAGTTATAAAGGGATAGTAACCGGTAAGGGTGAGGGGTCAACTGAGACGAGGAAAGTTTTATTGGAAAACTATTCGTGTCTCTCGCAGTGTGTTCGTCCGGCACTTGATCATTCCCGAACGAGATTCAGCGGTCGTTTCGTCCGAAAAGGGAAAATTTGCCTCTCATACCGAATATTCCACGAGGAGAGAAGGTATAGCGCGTAATATTTTTCGTGCTGTTATCTATAGCGTATATTTGGAAAGGTGGGAGATGTATCGTGAATAAAGCGTAGGTGGAAGCGAGCGGGAGTGTGAATGTGAGCGTGAGCGAGGTGCGCTTCCCACAATGCCATCAAACTCACATCCCTAGCTAACTTTGATGAACCTCTGATGTAGATGCTGCATAGTGCTTCCGGTACAGTATAGGGTGACGGCTCTGGACGATAGGGTGAGCGCATTATACCCCATACAGTAGGTATAGCAGGGTCGCAAACTTTCGTGTCTCATCCCCTTTGCTCTGACGAAGTTTCCTGTCAATTCTATCTGCACGCGCTCTCAAGAGAACACGTGAGAGAATTATCGTCGGTGACCCATATGGAAAGCTGCTGGAGAAGTAGACAAACGAGTAAGGCCAGGTAGCGAGATCGAGTGAACACGAGGACCATGACACAGTAGTAACTGCAACATTATGTGCAGCCGTACCCACCTCTTATGGGTTATACGGTGGTGCCGGTGTTGGCTATTCGTAGTTGCCAGCATCATAAAATTTTCGTTTCGACTCGAGCATTCTGTGTAGAAGAGGTGCAAGTGTTGGAAGAGAACGCTGCTATGACTCCAAGTGTATCTTGGGCTCGTCACGATCGTTCCTCATCTTCCAAGCTCGGTTCGGAGCTTCGGTGCCCACCGCATTATACAATACAAACTGCCGTACCGTTTGAGTATGTAGGTACGAGACCAACCGAGCAGACCCGTACGAGACACTATATGCAGAAACGACTTGCACGTACCGAAGTGAATTTTCCTGACTGCCGTTAAACGGAAGTTATACCGTCAGGACGTCCAGAATAACGTACTGTTCCCGCTGGTTTCTCACATCGCTACACTCTACTTTGCTTCATTTCATGACTGACAGCAGTCACCCGGGTTCGTATCAGAATCGAAATACCGGTACTCGCTAAGAGGATCTTGTCAGTACAGTTATTTATTTAATATTGGTAATATAATATCAAACGTCAAAAAAGTATGGATTAAGGATACTTTACCGATACCTTCCCAATAAAAAATTTTATTTCATCAGAATTTTATTATTTCATGATTTTTAAAAAAATCTTAAACAATTCCACGATATTTAAGATACTAATTACATTGATTTTAAATAATAATAACGCCGATAAGTTATCAATCTTTTTGCTATTGATACAAAAAACTTTTTTAATACTTCCGAATATAAATATTTGAAGAAATTTCTGAAGTAATTGTACTTTTGTTTGTTTTCACAAACGGTACAACTGTCACAAATTTTTAATATTTTCGTCAAATGATTCCGTACTACACATTAATAGTTTCCGGATTATTGAAATAACAGTTTCGTTAAAACAGTCTTTGAGAATTCACGAAAAATACAATTGCAAAATTATTAGAAAATTATTTTAAATGATTGACGATTGTTAAATGATATTGAAACAATACGTTAACAACTTTTTGTATTATTATTACTAGAAATCAATGTATTCCGTATGTTACGATATTTACAAAAAAAAATGATTTTTCTATCATGACGAAATACTCCAATTCTGATCGAATCTCACTTTTGACTTTGAACGTATACGTGAAGCATCTTTAACGATTTTCTGCCAAAGCTGTGAAAGAGTAATGACAGAAGGGCTGTGCTGAATGGCTTGATTAGTGTGCAAAGAGTGTAACACGGCGTTCGCCGTGTCAGTGAGGTAGAAAGAGACGCTAAAAGTCATTTGTTTCTAGGCCAAATCTCAAAGACTAAACCGTGAATTATTTTCAAAATTTAAGCAAGGGCTGTGTTATAAAATATCGCTTCTGATCCGTTAGTTTTTTTTATTAGTCTCGTACATAAACTAGCAGATAAAATTGTTTCACTCAATCGACGTAGAGCGGCTTCCCCGATTTTTCATATAAAACAACGTAACATTGCACATCTTGATAAGAAAAATTAGATCGTTAATGATTGTGAATTAAATTGGAAAAAATTCACCGTCCTTTTTGCTGCAAGCTAACTGATTTCCAGCTGAATCAAACGAGACCTACTTTTTGTACATATAAACTTAAGGTAGGTTTAGGGATTGAATGATATGTTGTTCACAGAGTAAAATTTTTTAAAAAAGTATCTGGAAAACGATAAATCAGTCAGTGCCAACATCGTTTGTAGGAATCGATTTGAATTTTGATCCGTAACACGCGATGTAATCGAAAGGTACGAGATGGGGAAGATCTCTCTCTCTCTCTCTCTCTCTCTCTCTCTCTCTCTCTCTCTCTCTCTCTCTCTCTCTCTTCTCTCTCCCATTCCACGAGATCGAATACCGCGATTTCAGAGTTCTCTCACTTTGAATCTGACACTTCTCTCCGATCTTTCATCTTGAGTAGACGTGCCTATCTTTTTTCTAGTTCACCTATAAACATTTTCTCAGCCGATTTCAAGACGGCGCTTCATATCTTAATTTTCTTGGTTAAAATCAGCTAACACGTCTCGGTGTTAATAAATTATTCGTTGAATACGAATGACAGGTGCCAACACCTTCAAGAACGTGGAACAAAGCTTCAAAATGGAACAGCATTAATCTCTCCGGAACATCTTCAAGATAAGTCTTCGCTAAATATTAACGCGCTTTTTATATCTTTAATCGAATGATTCATTCTTTAATATAAAGAGATTTTAACTTGAACGAATAATAATTATGGTAACATTAAATGTTAAATTACTTTTTGCAAAGAAGAAAGGAGAGTGAACGCTGCATTGAATTAATTACGCTTGAGGGAAAATCACCGGATTGTTCGGTTTATCGATATCGTGGAATAGCAATAGCTCTGCAGTAAGGAAATATTTTATTGTTATCAATTTATTGTATGAATGTGTATTTATTGTTATTTATTTCACCTTTTTAACGTCTATGTAGTTCGGTATACAATGATATTTGTGACAATCTCTATGCAAAGACTTTCGTATGTAAAATAATATAATTTAGCATCTTTTATGAAAGTATAATTGTTTCTCTGTTTATTTTTCTGCTTTATAAATATATCTGATACTTTCCATTATGACAAACTTTTGATTTCTCAACCTTACCGTCTCTTTGGATTGACATTTGACTTTAATTGCTCTGCTTATTGTAATGCACCGTCCAAATAACTTCAAAGTGAATTTCAAATATGTTTACATCGAGAGAATTTGTCGGGATTCGTATTCCTCAATTTATTATAAATGTTTTGATCCTTGCTTTCGACGCTTATCTCAGAGATTGCATTCAATTTCAATCGGATATTTATATCAAATTCAAATTCGAGATTGTTAAATAAATTCTTAAATCATTTTTTATATTATTTTATTATTAACAATAACATAAAATAAAACAACGGGTATAAAGGGTAAATAAATTAATTTTCAATACACGTTGAACTTTAATTTTCGTGCAGCTTAGACAAAAAAACTGTAATAGTTAAAAAAAAATTAAGATTTTGATGATTGTCCTATCCGGAAATAATAAAAGAAAAATATGAAAAATTCCACAATGCTTCCTCGTGACTCTCGGCCACCTCCGGATTCTTCTCTATGGGTAATGGTTATTTCAATTCTAACTTCCTCCCAGAGGAAGTGGTATTAAGGTAGTACCTCGGCGCCGCAGCGGTGAGGATAGCTGCGGCGGTTGGTGAGATTCTGCAGAGAGGAACTATGTATGACATGCGTGTGCCACTCATGCACTATCACATTGTGAAACTTTATCATGAATATCGCACTTTAGAACATTAATATCTCGGAAACCTATGAGCGAACGGTTCTGGACGCTGATTAAAAAAATGTTGAATTTTTTTTTTTCTATAACATATTTATTTTTCATAAAAATCTGCCTCGAGATAAAAGCTTAATTAGTGAGAATGTGAAATTAACAACGACATGGCATATGCGATGAATGTAAAACAACCGACTTTCAACATAATTTATCTTCGGATTGTGTGAGACGATCATTCCAAAATTTTCAAGAGATTCAGATCCTATTGTGACTAAAAATTTATTCAAATTTCAGTAAAATCTATCTCAAGTAGTTCCAACCGGGTACTACCTTAAAAATTTACAATAGAATAGAAAATTCAATAAAATTGCAAATTTAAATCCCTTAATCGATTCTCACAAGAATCAAGACCAAGTATTCTTGTCTCCTAATCAATTTGTATGCCAAGTTTCAGTTTGATAGATTTAAATTTACGAAGGTTAGAGGAAAAATTAATTTCTTTCGAAAAAATACAAAATTGCATGATTCATTGAAATCTTAACGCTTTGATCGTTTCATACCAAACTCAATACCGAAAAACCTTGTCTCCTGACTTATTTTTGAACAGAGTTTTAACTCGATAACTAAAAATTTACGAAAGCTAGAGAGCGGAACTCCTTTTTTTCGGAAAATTCAAACAATCATAAAATGAAACACCCGTTAGTGATTTGGCAGAAAATTATAGCAAACTGACACGTGTTGCGACCCGACTTGTGTGCAAAGTTTTACGATCGTTGAGTAACTCATTCTCGAAATATATATATTGCAGTTTTGTAAGTTTATTACACGCACACACGCGGACGGACATTTTTTTCTAAATATAATTTCTCGTCGTTTTGGGACTTGTTGAGTACTCTTACACAAAAAATCTCGAATCTTTATTAACATTTTTAACTCTCCTTGTTCCAACCAAGTACACAGATCGGATCGTGTCGCAGCCTAATTGGGTTGCAGGGTGGTTCAGTTTTTTGAACCCTTCGAGAATCTCCTTTGTAATAAACCGGTTAGAGATGCGTGCTGTTGATATCGCTCTCGATAAAACTTCTTGCAAAACCTTATGAAATGAGAAGATCACAGACTTTGCACTTTATCGCTATCAGATTGTACTGAGAATAGAACGCGAAGAAGCGTTGTAGTAACATTAAACAATATTTTCTCGTTGTTTCTCTTTACTTTCTATAGCTGCAGTTATCTTTTCTTTGTCTCGCGAATGACCCCACTCACAAATATTCATTTACTATGATACCACAGTGCGATAGACTCCGACAAATAATCCTTGTACGTTTACTCTTACTAGAACCAGCTATTGCTACCAGTAAATAAACGAACAGCGTATACCATAATTTTCAAATAGGATCTAGAGGAGGAAACCGTCCGTTCGCTTTCCACGGTTCAACGTGAATGTATGTCTTTTTTTCTTTCATCTTCTTCTTGGTGTGGTCCTTTACCGTCTGGCTAACGGTACTTCCGGGATCCGGCAGCTATTTCTAAGCCCGCAGGCAGTCCAGGAGCCCGAAATTGTTTTCCGATTCGACGAGAACGACAGCATGGAAGACAACGAGCGGACGCCTCGAAAACTTCGTTATAGGAATGCTCTGTGTCGTACTTGTAACTCGTTCTCTCGTTTTTTCTTCTCATCGGCTCGAGTCCTTCGCCTTTTTTGCCTCGTAAATATCGCTTTTACTCTTACCATTACCATCGAGAGATAATTATCATCCGTAATCTTTTTTTTTCCTCGAAAGAATGAGCGGAAGCAAAAGTATTTCATTGAATTTTCGTCAACTTCTTCAGAGGTCACCTTAGTTAGCGATTAAAAACGTTTTTTTCATTGAATTTATTCATGAAAATCCTGGAGACGAAAGTCCGACAGTATTTGTTGAATAAAAAAATAATTTATACGGAGGGACGAAGATTTAAGGAGAGTTTCGAGGACGAAAAGTTTAATTTACAATGAGCCATCGAGCAAGCGTCTTCGGTTATGCCATATTAATGATTAGCATGGATAAGAAAACGGCTGTGAGGGCGAATGGCGAAGCAGGAGAGATCGACTAATTGCGTTTTCCTTGCTAATGAAAAATTACAATTAGTGTCGTCTCTTCTCTGCAGGACTCGACCGGGTTTGGCAGGCGGCATTAGATTAGTAAAATTGAATTAATATGCTGTGACTCTCCCTCGCCTTGCATTACCCTCTGTTGGAAACTCGATAGGTGCGCCATTCCTTCTAGGATTACAAGATGAGGCTGAAAGGGGTTGGTGACTGAGTGACAAAAAGGGGGACATGTTATTAACGGTTCAGAAATATTCGAGAACTTCTAAAAGGCACAAAGAAACGGCAAAGCAATGAGCATCGTCTTGGTTTGCTTCTCTCGAAATTCCATTGCGGCATCGCATCTAACTGTTACCGAATTAAATGTACATAGCCAGTAGATAGTGAGTTATTCGGTACAGCGAAGTCTTCGTTACCTTATGGAGTTACTCAAATAAAATTAAAATATTGCCATTGGTTATGTTACTGTATATTGTGCACATACGAGTTCAAATTTCATGTACGCTGCGAAACGTATAACCTACGTAGTGCATCCGCTCTAAAGGCACAAGCCAGATTTCCTTTAGAAGAAAAAGCATGCACAAAAATATAAAGAATCAGTTTATTAGCAAAACTATAAAGTTGTTAAAATATAAGATTAAAGGTCTTCGTCTTAAAAAACATCAAACAGTCGTTGTCAATGTTACCATTACGCGTTCATCAAGTTATAGTTTATTTTAATAATCTTCGTTATAACGTATATTCACATAATAAACATACGGGAATTGTCACGCACCTGTCATACCTGGGATACTCTAGTCTCAGTCAATACGCATTTACTCCACGTGATGCGTCGTTGCGACGTTGGCTCATGACTCTCGCTTATCAATTATTCCACTAGGTGGCGAGTTCGCGTTCTTGCGTCTCCCGCATGTATCGAGACTACTCCGTTGTCTTATATATCGGGCTATGTGCGACACTTTTTTTTTTTAAGCACTGCATCTTTCAGTTCTTGACACTAAATAGGTTCGTAACAGTAGCCTGATGCGACTAACAATCGCGATGAGAGAGTCGTGAGTTGCGATTACGCGATTTGCAACTTTTTCATTCAATATTTTCAATAGAGGTTGGCAGCAAACTTTCCCGTTTTTCTTTATTCCCGTAGATACTTTTTGTTTCTTTTTCATCGGCTGTCTAGTGTATATTCCCGTGGAGTATGCAGCCGACGGTAAACTTCTCTCGATTCTCAAGAACTCTCACTCTCTCTCTCTCTTTCTCTCTCTCGATTCTCTCGCATTACGTATGCAGGCCTTCCCTCATTGTTCGCACCCTCTTCATTTCCTGTCAACCCTTAACTCTATTTCACCGCTCTTTTTCTCATCCTTTTACGATTGGAACGCGCTTAGACCTCGCCACGAAGAGACCGAAGACCCTCTGACACCCACTGTCTCTCGCTTTTCCTGGCGTCTCATTTTATTATGTCGAGTAGAATGAGACGCACACATCTGACTCTTGGAGGCGGGACGCAGTTTATCCCTTCACTCTGCTTCACTCCTCACGCTAACCGCGTTCGCGCCGGTCCACTTCATACGTTTTTTTATTTTCGTTCAGATTCTGTCACCCTTCACACCTTCCGCTTCTATTTCTACCAGACAGTTCTTTGAAATCGTGCAAGATTTTGTGGTTCATTGTCAGTCCGTATTCCGAATGGATAACAGAACAAGTGGGAAAACGTGATTGATCGATGCAATTACAAAGTTACAAATTAATGTATCCACCGCTTGATGCATCAGCGCGTTTTATAATGATCTCTCACGTGTATCATACATAACGCAAGATTAAAAATATTTGCTATTCTGCGATACGATTGGGCGTGTAAAATCTTGTCGATGTCAATGCGATAATAATAACTTGTTATTTATAATATCATTGATTCTGTTGTCTTCGCGGCTATGCCGTTGCAAAAGCAGATATGAAATCTTGACAGAAACTGTACAGTTTTTTTTTAGGTTAATAATAATTCGCTTCGCGTTGATCCACACGCGCTCCTACTGGCACTCTCGACATTTTCATTATAAAGCTCGGCGCCAGAGGATTAAGATTTTCGACCGTACGCGCGCGCATAGAATGCAAAAGCATAAAGCCCTAAAGCTGAGTGAAAGACACGGTTATGTTCATTATACAGGCGAATCCAAACATAAATCGTAGCGCTCGTGTCAGAAAGGAATAAAATACGAGACGTAGCATACCGGGAAGTTTGTCACGCTATGTCGAGGTGTATAATTACACTGACAGCGAACCACTACTTGTTTCATGCCCTAGGATTCACCCATTAGCCACTACCAACACTCCATTCTCCTTTTATACTGCTGTCTTTAATCTTCTTCCTTTTCTTTGCCTCGACATTCTCCTCATCGGATCTCCTTTCTATCTGGTTGTTACCAACCCCTTTCCCGTGTTCTACCTCAAGTATCCAACAGTTTTTTTTTAATTTTTACTGCTCCACTATCTATCCCACTCTTATTTATTCTGATTTCTATTCTTCGGTATCGTTGTGACCTTCGCCTGCATTCGAGTATTTTACATAGCGCTTTATGTTCATCTGTCCTCTATTTCCCATCTCGGGTAGCGAAATTTTTATCGAGTAGGCTTGCCTCTGATAATAGAACATAAAGCGAACGTTCAAATTCTTCTGTCTCGCTTCGTGTCATCGTCTAAAGCAAATAGATCATTTATAATTGAAGATATTTGATACAGAGAGGACAAAATCCTTTCTATATCTGCGAATCGTTGGAATAACTGAATTGCATGTGCATTGCATTGATCGTGAATGATGTCAAACATGAATTAAATTTTTCCATGCAATCCAGTCCATCCTATATACAGGATGCCATACATTTTTGGCAATAATTTTGAGAGGGAACAGTGACACGGTAGTTTCGTTCACGGCCCACATGCAGTGAATTCTCATTAGATTCTCGCTGGTATCAATTAATTTTTTATGTACTTTTTCTGATAACTTCTTGATGGTTTGAAACCCACCTCAATGGAGTGGACCTTATGTCAATACTTTCGTTCAGCAATATCTCATTTGTTAGGCTGTTTGTGTTATTCAAAAAAAATATGTACTCTTCACTCTTGAAACAAAGATATTTTAGTCTTGTGGGAAATGGGTTTACTTGTTGTATGTAACCTAGAATACATTTAAGTATTTTTAAATACGAGAACCTACAATCCAAATATTTCCAAAAAAAACCCTCTTAAACATGGTAAAGTTGTAATTGATTCGTGAAAATCGATTCAATAAATACTGTTGAGATCTATGGTGAACCCTAACTTTTTGATAAATCGCAACATTAACACTGTTTGTATGATGTATGCATCATATATTCTATGTACAACTCAGCAGTTTTTGAGAATATTTGGAGTACCGGTTCACCTGTGAATCTGCGTAGAAATAAAAAAAACCCTCGGTCAGAATACTTTAAAGTTTATTTATTTTATCTGTTGTTTCTATCTTCACAGTAAAAAGTAATCAAACACTCTAATTGAATTCTTAACAAGAACTGCATGAAACTGTTTTAGACAGTCCTTACATTTTTATTTGAAAATTAAGAAAATAGGGTGCGCGGTCGTCACGCGCATTCGACCTGAAACGTATATAAGATTCTGTGGGTTGGTGAGAATCAAGAGGAAGCAGTATGGAGACTTAAAATCAGCAAGCCTTGTTTAATTAGTTACCGCGCTATATTTCGTATTCTTCTTATTTGTAAAAATAAAATAACGCTAAATTCAGAATCAGTTGATCGATAGAGAGAATATTGGTCGGGCAGTGAAAGTTGAAAGAGCTCTATTTATTGTTAGAGCTTTATTTAATTTTATTATTTTATTTATTTTAACCACTGTCACACTGACACTATCGGAAACGTTTATACAATTTTTCTCAATACTAAAATACACAAATTAATTCAGATAAGTATGAATTACATTAAAGCATAACGAAAAATGAAACACTATAGCATCGCTTCACTAACGCTTGCCTGAGAGTGAGAGCGTAACGAATATTGAAACACGCTACACTCACTGTTGGGTTGCTGCGTGAGGAGTGGGGCGTTCAATATTCCCCTTCTTCGCTACCGCGTCAAGTGCTCTCATTGTGTCCGACGCATTCCCCACTCCTAAGCGTTCCACTTTTTGTTATGCTTCTATTCCCTAACATACCAACTTATCCTACGGCGACAAAAGAAGATTCACTTCAAAAAATTATTTACACTACAAAAATTGTACAAATCATTTTTCTTAATGCGAATTTCTACGATTTTTATTTACTTCTCGTCATAGCGACGACCTGACATATGTACAACCTTCAAAGCGTTTGAACATTCGTGCTATAGTTTATTTGAAAAATATATTATTATTTCATAAGTTCATTCGTATGTATAAGAGACTTTATAACTATTCACTGCTTTCTACGCGGCGTCTATCTGGCGCCACCTGATGGCACCCGTATGGCCATATCGGGAGAACCGAGATCGATTTTGAGGCCGATTCCTCTTCTCCATGGCGAGTATCCAGTGTAGTGGATACCTTCCGTAGCCAATCAGGGATCAAGCATTCTCTTCAACCGCGCAAGTTACTTTCCCTAGCAAATACCGTGTGACGTGGTGGAATATTCAATATATGAGATCGATTCGGATTAGGTGTGATAAGCAGCCTGACCTAGCTTAGTTCGAATCTCGGTCCAGGGGCCCCGCACATTTTTTTCGCGGTGTTCCTCGTGTATTCCACTTTTTTCAGTTGAGATGACTATAACGATTAGACATCCTTAATTAATTTATAAAATGATGGTGTAATGGTGGTTATTAATTACTTTATTGACTTATGATGCAATGCGACTATCAAGATTAAGGAAGGATCCTGCTTTATACGACCCAAAAATAGCTTTTTTTGAGGATTTTTTGGAAGGGAAAAGCTACTTAGCCCAACAAACTTTGGGGTTTACATATTTTCTTATATATTTCTATTGTAAAATATGTTTTTTTAAGTAGATACAATAATAAACTGCAGAGCAATGAGCTTGTTCCTTGAGCGCCTTGCCACTGTACTTTCCAATCGGCGGGACAGATGCAGTCCGTAATTATTGTCCGAAACAGAAAAACGAAAAAGATTTCCAATTATCATATATTTGTCTTCTGGGTGAACCAAGAAAAAATTGAAATAATTTATTTTTCAGGTTTGAAAAAAATTGTTTTTTCAACAAAAAAAATCACTTTAACGTGCTGTAAAAGTTATTTAAAAATACGTTTTTTAACAATCTTGTTGACTCACCTAGAAGAGAATTCAATACTGAAGAGTACAAACTATGCATCAAGTCGATAGGTCGTTTAGTTTTTTTATTATCACGCCCGCCAATTCAGAAAAATCGAAAAAATGAAAACTCGAGAAAAGCGCTCGAGCCTGGCCGATAGCGCACACACCTGTTCGATGCCCTTCTGCGTTCGGCTTTGTATCTCCGAAGATACTTTGAATTGGCATCTGTAACTTTGTGAATATATACTTGGATAGGTTATCTATCGATTTAGACAATAAAAAAAACGATTTTTTGGACCTTCCAAAGCAGGATCCCCCCTTAAACATATTCTACAACTCGGCCATTTCTACAAATTCTCGATTATGACTTTCCTAATGCATAGATCACATAAAAATGAATTGATCTACAAAAAAAAAATCAATTTCTTAAAATATCTTAAACTGACTACCCTTCCCACTCTTATTTAATCCACCCATGCCCGTTGGACGATTCTTCCGTTCTGACGCCCAGCTGATAACCTCACGGTTCCTACAGTTTCAGCCCATAAGTTCGTTCCAGTACACTTTCGGGCACTCCGACCGGCAGAAGATTAACGGCGGTAAGTCGTTTCTGCAGGTTCCACCTCGACACACCAGCGACTCTACTCGCGTCAACTGCACACTGTTCATTTCAAAACGTACCAGGTGTGCGGTTGACGCGTGTAGAGTCGCTGCTGTGTCGAGTTGGAATCTGTATAAGCGACTTAGTGCCAGATTAATCGTCCATGGCCATCATAGAACTATTTCGGGTTCGACACCAGATGCCGTAGTCCCGTTGATGTAAACAACTTTACACAATGAAGCTCCAGATACATGACGGACGACCTTCGACTTTATCTGTTCGTTCAGTGTTGACAACTAACAGCACCGCAAATCCGAGGCTACGGCGAAAAGAAGAAGAAGGTAAGAATTTGTGTGACTAGCTCGTAAACCATAAAGAGATTGATGTAAAAACATATATACGACATGTTTGGTACCCTTTTTGGTCACCTTTTTTACAAATAGCACATACTTTATGATTATTCAATAACTACTTTGAGAAATTTATTATTCGCCGCCATTTTCAAATGAACTTTTCCAAATTACATAATTGGGAGATAGAATAAATGTTTTTTTATTGAAGTCTATCTCCGAAGCGAATGGTTCATACGAAATTTAAGTGCACCTGCCAATCGTAGCATGATTACTACACGGTACTTACTGTCCCGAAAGATGGTACGTAATCGAATTGTTTGTTTTTTTTTCTATTTCGTTATTAAATCAACGAAACGCTTAAAGCTCTCTTTTAGTTATGCACCTTTTTACTACAAAGGCAAGACCGATGGATAGAACACGTGATATCCTATCGAGATATAGTTGTTCTTATCAGTGAGGCAGAATCGAAACTCAAGATTTCTATGGATGACGGTGATCCCTATGAATTTTAAACAAGAGTACTGTCATTCGTGTCCTCTGGTCTCCCGCAATATGCCAGGCAGGAGAATGCTATCCTCTTCCGAACTTTTTTTTTTATCTTCGTCGTGTCGTTGCTTTGACCGGACATGATTTTTCGGTCGACTCACTTTCGAGAGAGCTGCGGCGATGACCGTTATCGTCGTCTCCTCGTCCTTGTCGTCGCCGCAGAAACGATTTTTATTCTTGACCACGAGCGTCTCGTGGATATTGGACGAGCGAGCAAACGCTATGGATTCGGTTCCCTTGAACGAGCTGCCTCCAAACGAAAATCCTTTTTGCTTCTTCTTCATGCGGGTATAAAGGCTGACGATATATCGTTCTCCTTTCCGTTGGAAATCGTACGTGCCCCATGTCCATCAAGCAGTTTCAATGGTCAATCGTGAAAAAAAAAAAAAAAAGTAAATATAATGTTGAACTATTTATATTTAACACTGATTTTCTCGGTTAATTCTTTATTTTGTCACATCAGGGTGAAACCAGCATTCATTGGGAAAACAGATTCAGTATTCAGAGGGAAAATGGTCGAAAATTTCGGCCAAATGGTACCATATCGATTGAATTACCACTTTATTTTTCTATCAATATTTGGAATAATAAGATCGTCGAAAAGTTTAGTAAATCTTAACAGAAATTGTGCAACGCTTAAGACGAATAAATTAATTTACAGAATACCACGGAATCAAGTATTCTACCCTTCGGTATTATTTCCTGCTAAAAGTGTATAAAAATCATAAATTCGTAAGCTTCAAACCATCAGGACCGATTTATCGTTTTCAACACTCTCGATAGAAACCGAATATGCTCCTTCCCCATCCCCTTCATATAATTATAAATGTTTACAATGATATAACTGCTTTCGCGGCGCCCGAGGCACGTGTCTAGTTTGCCTAGTTAATGAACCAATACTTTCGAATGTTAATCATAAAATTAAAACCTTTGAACGATCGCGATATCAGCAACGCCATTGATAATTTGTTTATCCTATGGAAACTGTGATTCAACAATTCTGAAAGACATTTATTCTATATTTAAAAGTTACCTTATTCGAGGATGATGAACAACCCTGGAAGGCTGTGTAGGTAGAATTCGATGAAAAGTGTAAAAGGGATTTGGGGTCAAGTGTAGTACATTTCGATTTTCATTCGAATCGAGTAGAATCCAATCAAATGATGATAGGGTAGAGGCTCCTATGGATATCTCTGGAAAAAAGTGTCTTTTTCCTATCTACCGCTTGCTCCCTTTTGCCTGTGACAAAGTTCGAAAACGGAAAAATATCGTTATGCTACCAAGCAACTGTCGAAAGCAGTTTTCACAGTTGACGCTACTTGGCTGATCGCCAAACAAAGCTGCTGATGGTTCGTAGCGAGAAGCAAATGACACGAAGAGGACTGCGCGGAGGAACACGAGAAATCTCGGAAGTTCGTGCGTGATGAGAGGGTAACTCGAAGGGGTTGGCTCGTAGTTGCAATATAGAGCTGAATAAAATAAAAGAAAGAGAGCAAGAGAGAGAGAGAGAGAAAATAAAAAGTTACCATGGAATCGCGTAAACATATAAATCTCTGTAAAGTCGCCCTCTTCCCAATCGCGAGCTTGCAAACTCACCCCTGAGTTTGGTCGGATTGGTCGCGCGTGCAGATTTTCCAACAACGTTAACTCTTTTATGTAGATTGCGGGTGTCACGTACAACACGTTGCGATACAAGATAATGAAATAATAAAAATGTTGACTTTCAAATCTTATATTATTAATCAGTAGTTTTTTTTTTTCAATATTAAAAGTTTAAAAGGCATTGAGACAGTGCGATACATTCGAACCACTATGACCTGTTATTATATAGAATTAGAAGATCGTTTTGTCAATTTGACATACGCTGCCTGATAATTTTATATTTATTATAATAATCTGATGTACGTCACAACATAATTCTCCATTTTTACGTAAGATTAATGAAGTAATTACGCGATAAACTTCTGGAACAATAAATTATTCTTCAATACCACAAGAATTTTTGGAAACATTTTTTATACCGAGTCCAGAAATCCCTCAATCGTAAAAGTAATAGTCGAAAAATAGGTATAAACACTATTGAAACGATCGAATAAACAATATAAAAAAAAATCTTTTTTGCTACAAAAGATAAGTTCATGGTGAAACCTGCGAAGAATGGACACAAGGACACAATAAACTATACAGTAGTAGTTCTGAGATAACATAGAAGAGTTATATAGTTTATGGTTATAAAGGTGACGACCAGCTTCGCATCCTCGACTCTATCTCCTATCGTAAACGTTGAAATTGTTGCAATTGCAACGACCCTGAATCGTTGTAGTAAGCGCGCATTCGATAACCAATCTATAGGGGGTTTGAGTATTTCTCGACATTTTATGGTAAATCCGAGAGCAATTTCTCCGTTGCTGCTCTACCAACTTGATATTCCGGTACATGGAATTCTATGTGTATGTTAAATAGATAAAATAGCCTCTCCATCTGTACGGTCGATTGTAAAGACATTCTAATATTGATCGTATAATGTAAAAATATTATGATAAGTTTTAGGTGAGTTGTGTGTAGATCGACGCTTAAAACGTATAACTCCTCGTCTTGACGCCCGCGGCGGAGTCGGGAGTTAAAAACGAGGTACTCTCACGGGGTCTGGACGATGGAATGTTCGCAGCGGTGCCTCTGCGGTTGTAAACTGTGGCGTTAATAAAACCAGACGAGGGATCGAGATTTTTTTTTATTGCAGCGATATACGGATGGTAACGGATCGCAACGGAAGTATCACAGACACAACTGCTGGAAAGATAAAGCCTTCTTGCGATCATAAATGCTGCGGCTGGTGTTCCGTCTTGGCGCGCCGGTGGGCAATCACTATAGGAAAGTATAAAGAGAACTTGCATAGTATAGCGAAACGGGCGCGAGAAACGTTTAGTGTCCCATAGAGAGAAAGAGAACTAGAGTTGGGGTGGGTGGGAGGGATGAAAGAACGAGGGAGAGAGAGAGAGAGAGGGGTTGGAGGGAGAGAGCTGTACATAAAATACGTATTCATATTTCTTATCGTACCTTCTGCCCCGCCTCTTTCTCTCCTACGTATCTATTGGTATCGTGATCATAGACAAATATATAATTTCGTATAAACGCAACATTTACAGACCAAAGTTTAAGACGCCTATGACTCCTAACTGTCATACGCGAATCTTTAGCGATGAATGCATAATAAACGAGGTTGCTTAACTGCGCAGCACGCGAACGTTGCATTATTTCGTTTGTAATACGTCACGAGTAAGCTCATACTCCAGCATACATGTATATTCGATATTGGAAACTGTCAGCAATGTTATCCTGTCACTCAATGCAGTTTTATTTTCAAATCGTAATAATAAATTATGTAAATAGATAATTCCTCGACTATTAAACTAAAAAGAAGGTTGGTCTGATATTTGACATTTTTTACAACTGTTGAGATATTTGCACCATAATTGCTTTGTACTTCGATGTTACTTTGACTTAAAACTTTAGTGAATTACAGAATATACGAATGGCGTTAGAATTTTTATCAAATGACACCGTTTCAAGAAATTAGGAGGATTAGCAGACTCGATACTTCTCGAAATCAATTTTGTTCAAAAGTAGGAAACTCTGAGTTTCATGGATTTAAAGATTCAGCTCAATACATTTTCCTTTTTGCTTCCTCATAGAGGAATTTTTTTTCGAGATTTTAATATCAGAGCACTTAAAATCTATCAAAACCTCGAGAAATCATATTTCGAAAAAATATCCATGAGTGTGTGTGTGTGTTTGTGTGTGTGTGTGTGTGTTTGTGTGTGTGTGCGCTCGGGCAATGAGCTTGCGAAATTGAAATGGCTATCTCAAGAACGGGTTAGCGGATCTTCCTGATAAACTTTGCAGACGAGTCGGGCCGTAACCTCCGTCGGTATTGCTGCAATTTTCGCACAAATTGCTAACGGGCGTCTCATTCTGAATTTTTGAAACAAAGGGTGTGACCGCTCTAACTTTCGTAAATTTTCATCTATCATACTAGGAGACAAGGATAATTGGTCTTGAATTTATTGAGAATCGATCCAAGGATTTAAACTTGATGAAATTTGCAATTTTACCAAATTTTCGATGCTATTGAAAATATTAATACGGCTTCTTAGATGAGAAAGCTATAATAGAATTGAGATAACCATGACCCGCAGAAGGGAATCTGTGCGTCGGCAAAAATAACGAGGAAGCATAAAATAATCACGAGGATACATCATATTCAGTTTGATTAGAATTTTCGTTTAATTTACCTCTAAGTAAGGCTGATTTAATCGTACGAGAAGGGTATTTCTTGCTTCCAATAACAGGTTTTCGTTCATAAACTTTTATAAGTCTCTGGAAAGAAAATTTCTCAATCTATCTACAGTCAGGCTACCAATAATTTCTTTGTCAATATTGATAGAACAAGTTGTCTTAAGATATAAATAAAATATCTGCACACGGTCAGTTCTTTATCGTATTCCTAGAAATAATGGCACCTCAAATAAAAGCGAGAGAGGAACACGTATAGTCCTAGTGCGCATTTATTTAAAAAGAAAAAACCTTTTTTTTCGAAATCCCGTTGTTAACGTTTGCATCGCAAACTTTTGAGTGTCTGCTACTTAAATTAACTTTAAGGAAGTTATACACTTCTTGATAATAATGTGAATATGTCGTGAATATACTTTTTTGCAAAATTCATTAAAATAACGTTGCGTAAGAAAAAAAATTATAATAAATTTGTTTAGAGTTTTTCTGAATTTTTTTACTAAAGATCTTGGTAGTGTCTACCCAAAGTTATCTGGCGTTTCATTAAAGTTTTAAACATTTGCGTACGTGTGGTATAAGTGGAACGTGTAAAAAGTGCTGGTGGCAATAACAATTACATAAAGTTTGAAAAATTAAATAACCCTGACATTTCAAAGAGGTACAAAGAGGACAAATTAGATCAGATAATTGACACGTTTACAAAGTTGTTTTATAAAATGATAATAAAGTGTTACCACACGATAACTACCGATTAACATATTTTTCTAATTTTTAATAAAGAGAAATGATGATCCGATTGACGCGATGACGTGTAATTATAATGTGTTTCACTACGTTCCTTGTTAATGCGGACGAAACAACGTATATTTTATAGCAGCACCAATAGAAAGTTCGTTATAGTATATCAACTCGGATAAAGGAATATTTTTACTAAATCGGTTTTCGATGAGCTAATAACAGCCGCTCCGGGGGTGTGTTATTATTTTTTTTCATTTTCTCGTATAACAACCGGTACCCTTTAGAAAACACAGAATAATGGTTCATATGCCAGATAATAATGAGATCAGCCTTGCCTGTTTATTATTGTTCGACGAAAGACAGAGAGTGTGAGAGAGAGAGAGAGAGAGAGAGAGAGAGAGAGAGAGAGAGAGAGAGAGAGAGAGAGAGTGAGAGAGAGAGAGAGAGAGAGAGAGAGAGAGAGAGAGAGAGAGAGAGAGAGAGAGAGAGAGAGAGAGAGAGAGAGAGAGAGAGTGAGAGAGAGAGAGAGAGAGAGAGAGAGAGAGAGAGAGAGAGAGAGAGAGAGAGAGAGAGAGAGAGAGAGAGAGAGAGAGAGAGAGAGAGAAGCGTGAGATGAAGCTTTCAGGGTCCATACGATGCCATTACTAAAGCTCGTGGTCATTCTCTTCCCACTCTGACATTTTGCGACGCAAACCCGTGGCGTTTTATTTTTTATTGTCTTTCCATACTCTTTCGTGGTTTTTTAATATTTTTTTATTTAGTTACCTGACTCGGCTGGATTGTGCAGAGCCACCGCTTGGAAAGCCGAGGCATGATTTTCGCGTAAATGGAGGGTAAAAAAAAAAGCGAGGTTACGAGCAACCTCGGGAAGGTTGATATTTATGGAATTTTTAAGGGAGAAGCAACCGAAACGAGCTTCCACTGCTGCTGCCATCGCCACCATCGCTTCCGAGCTTCTTGTACCTCTTACCACTACCCTCGCACCGCAGGTTAACAGAACTACCAATAATAAATGAATTCTCTCTCTCTGTTGGTGCAAACTTGTCCAATTTACGCGAAACTCCTGCGTCTTTCATGATTTCGAATACTCTATCCTCGCGCCTCTACTCTCTCATCCTCTCTCTCTCTCTCTCTCTCTCTCTCTCTCTCTCTCTCTCTCTCTCTCTCTCGCTCTCTCTATATATATATCTTTCTTCTTCGAGTTCTCTCTGAAGCAAGTTATATACAATTCGACTATCCCCACAAATCCCTTTGACTCACTTTCATTTGTGTCGTCGTTTGGTTCGTATCGTTTACAAAAAAAAAAAGAAGCATTCAGTCTATATATAGTTAGCAAGGAAACGTAACAATATCGCAACAAAATCGATAATAAATCAATCACGCTGAAAGGTCGGAAACTCAACTTTGTTAAATGAAAATAAATAATTTTTTTCAGATATAGAATATCGTTGTTACACGAGTATAAAAGATAAGCAGGTCGCGCCACTAATGCAATAATTTAAAAAAATGTCGAGAGCTGTAGTACCAGAGACTTTTTTAGGTCAACGCTTTTACTGTACTTTAATGCGTTATTGCTGCTGGAAGAGAGATCGAGAGAGAAGAGCGCAAGAGCAACGAGACGAGAAAATTTCCAATAATATATAAATCACTAGGAGAAAGAACTGGCGCAAAACTTGTTCAATTTTCCTGCAAGCATTCTTGTAGCGTACCACTGTTCCTTCCAAGTAGCGCCCACTGCTTTGCCACCAGAAAACTAATACACTTACATCTCTTATATGTATAAAAGTTCGCGTTCAATACGTGACGGAAATAGTTTTTTCAATTTGTCTCTCTGGTATGCGTGAGAAAGGAAGGAGATTAAAAAGAAATCAAATCAAGCTCTTGTATAGCTTATTATTCATTAAATATTCCGGTGGATGAGCATACAACGCCCGTTACTAAGAACAAGTGACGTGATCATTACTCCGCTACATTTTCCACTTTACAACTTTTTCGAATACGTTTACACACCATAAATAATGTATTGTTCTATCGTCGTTTATCCGTAGGCTTTAATTATCACGATTTTTGTACATGTTTTTAAATTCTTCGCTGGAAAAATTCCAGGGTGTCGTAAATAGGACAATTAACATCCTCATGGCACTTGACTATAACTGTCCCAATAATGAACATTGAAAAGAAATATATCAGTGGTTCAATAATATTCTGTTACAGGCACATGTTCTTTTTTAAACTCTAATTATAATTCTTAAATTTTCATATGAGATTGAAATGATAAAAGATTCAGTTAATAGAGCATAAACGCACGTTATCAAAAATAAGTCATGTGGTCATTACTCCGCTACATTTTCCACTTTAGAACTATTTCGAATACGATTACACACCATAAATAATGCATCCTTCTATCGTCATTTATCCGTAGGTTTTCAATTATCACGATTTTTTGGGCATTTTTTTAAATTCTCCGATGGAAAATTTTCAGTTTGCCGTGAATACGGCAATTAAAGTACTCATGGCAATTGCTTGCAACTGTCCCACTAGTGAACACTGAAAAGAAATGTATCAGTGATTCAATAATATTCTGTTACAGGCACATGTTGTATTTTAAACTCTAATTATAATTCTTAAATTTTTATATGAGATTGAAATGATAAAAGATTCAGTTAATAGAGCATAAACGCCCATTATCAAAAATAAGTGACATGGTCGTTACCCTGCCACATTTTTCCCTTTGGACTATTCCGGATACTTTTGAACGCAATAAATAATTTATCGTTCCATCGTCGTTCATCCGTAGGTTTTTAATTATCACGATTTTTTGGACATTTTTTTAAATTCTCCGATGGAAAATTTCCAGTTTGCCGTGAATACGGCAATTAAAGTACTCATGGCAATTGCCTGCAACTGTCCCACTAGTGAACACTGAAAAGAAATGTATCAGTGATTCAATAATATTCTGTTACAGGCACATGTTGTATTTTAAACTCTAATTATAATTCTTACATTTTCATATGAGATTGAAATGATAAAAGGTTCAGTTAATAGAGCATAAACGTCCGTTATCAAAAATAAGTCATGTGGTCATTACCCTGCCACATTTTAGCCCGTGAAAAGGGCTGTTAATGAACTTGCGCCACTTGATTATAACAGAGTTTCCAGTGAGTATTAAAAAAATCATTTGTTCAATAATATTCTACTACGAGCATATGTTGTATTTTCAATACTATACATGATTCTCACAATTCCATGTGGGATTGACCTGTTATGTTGGATCTTCTTTTAAATATTGTTTCAATCTCATATGAAATATTGATTAAAAGTAACATTTAAGTTATGTAACATATGTTTGTGACAGCCAGTGATAGATTTTCTAGTCGATCAATGACATTTTTCAGTGCGTAGCTTAGTTACCACGAGATGAAACTATCACATCTGAACAATCCCTTAAGGTCCTTTGTTAAATTTGCGCATGTACCTCGATTGTAGTACGACGGTGCAAAATAAATGCAGACTGTAGATATTCATACCGTGAATGGCATCTTAGTCGATGCTTCGAAATTTATTTCAGTAGGTTAGCTTATTTCTCTCGAAGAGGGGAAACAGTGCTCCTCACTCTCGGAAAAAGAATCGAAGCGGTAAAAATTGATGAGTGAAATGGCATAATGATAGAGTTGGAATAGGAGGAGAAAACGCGAGATGAAGCAAAAGCTCGCGACGTGGGCTTATTGTCGTGAATGCAGCAAAGCGAATATACTCGAGAAGAATATAAACGAACGATACGTTTCAAGCGTCGAGACAGGACTATGCGGTGGTGGTACGATAGCGTTATTCCATAGTGATTCTCTGTTATTGCTGTGCGATTCTACTGTTCCTAGCAGGTCCTACTGTCGAGCATATTTCAGATTCGGACAGAGAAACTAGGAGAATACCGGGGAGTACGTGCGTTATAGCGACAATAGATAGCGAGAGGGAGCTCTACTTTATCATATCCTCCTACCTCCAGGTACTTTCAATGCACCAGTTTCAATAGAGAAACAGATCCTCGAATAGTACACTTGTAAGCTCGCTTTCACTCTTTCGATGGCGTATCTACCATTCTCACGTTGCAGAATTTTCAGTGAATTCTGTGAAATTTAATTTAGGATTCTCTGGAGACTGCAGTGAGATAGATAGAAAAAGGCGTAGAGGCGATTGAAAAAACAAAATACATAGTTTCCATAGATTTCCTGAGGGAGAAAGAGACAGAACTCTTGGAATCAGTGAGAACAAGATGACATGGCACGTTTTTCCTTCAAATACTTATTTCTCATTGCCAATTGATAATGCAATGTTTTGTTAATGATTGTGTGAAACAGTAAAGTTCTAGATTTCTTTCAATATTAAAAAAAAAATTATGACAGCTTGACTTCCAAGAAAGTTACAGGTCATTCGATTGAAAGAAAGCTAAGAACGACGACCAGCTGCGTCGTGGTCTAATGACAGTTTTTTCACTAGCTCGGTAAGTTGAATTAATACAAAAGTTGTAGACATTTGAAAAAAATTTTTTTTTTAATTATCGCAAATGATGTCAATTGTCTGATAGAACTGTCGAAAAAGCCGGTTTCCCAAGATCCCTTATTTCCTGAAATTTCTTGTAAAAAACGTCGATAAGCCGGCTTAAGATTTCAGAACAGCATTGTTTGTTAATCAATTTCTGTCGTATTTTTAATTTAAGACGTTATCTATTAATATTAGATGCAGTTGGTCGACCATCTGACAATGACATTTTCTCTTGAATGCAATGTAACATTTATTTTTAATGCAAACTAACGTTTATATATTTTTTATTCTACGTTGACTGTAAAACGGTTTTCAAGATCTATAACAACGATGATATTGTTATAACGTTTTCAACCACCCGATAGCTTATAGCGTAGAAGCATAAATCCCAAAAAAACTTTTTTGTTATTGATCATTCGTCTGAATATGACAGTAAGATACATAAATGAGAATTTGTATTGACAATGTAGTACTTGCGTGTACGGAGAAAAAAATGTTTCCGATCTGAAGCTTAAGAGTTGCTCCTTAAAACAGCATCTGGTAGATAGCTGTCCTGTTAATTCAGAGGATTCCACACGCTTAAATCCTCATTGAAAAAAAATATATATCCAAAATATAGAACTTTTCGTCAGTTTATACAATTTTAAAAATATTTTAAATACACCTCAGATATATTTAATCGCTTAATATATTTCGTATTATATATTCTAAAATATATCTGATAAATCGAAGATATATCTTGCGTATATATTTTATTTTCATGGAAGAATGTAGATTATAAAAGTTATCATTTTTCGTTGAAAAATGAAGTAAGCATTGAAAAATTCGCACTGATCTTCTGTAGCTTTTGTCACTGACATCTATGACAATTTGTTGACTCAATCCCAATATTTTGGTTATCTTTGAACCCTTAAATGTACACGAGCAGATGATGTTTCATTATACTCCTGTGCCATTCAGCTCCGATCATTTTTCTACCAGAGAACTCCAAACCGACGCGTATAATTTTCTACATTTTCTCACGCTTTTACTCTTGCTCCTTACGTAATAGATACAACATCCCGCGACTTTACTACTCGTACTCTCGTCAGTTATACCCAGAGAAACGCGATATATTCTGCTGCTGTTTCTGAGTAACTCAAACTATTTCTAACTAGAACTCTCTGGTTCTCACTAGGCGAACGAGTACACGGACATCGTTTACAGTGAGTCGTGCTGTAGTCGCGGTAGCGGTGAACCTTGTATTGAAACTGATAGAGTTTCTCGATCGATTATCAGGGGATACAGTGTTGAATTTTCTGGAAATCGTTCAGTCATGAGCTATTCTATCTCAAAGGTGAAAGATATTACGAAGCTGATTAATCCATTGCGTGGTCCAGTCAGTGATTAAAAATACTCAAAAGCAAGGACTCGATGTAGTAAACATATTTTGTAAATGCGACTTCTGGAGGTGGAGAGCCATCTGATTAGAAAAAGCAGTAGACCAATGAGGAGGTTGAAAACCGTTGGCAGTAATTACAGTCAGTCAAAAGCAGAAACTAGTTTTCGTTCCTATATATTTTTATATTCGTTCGCGAGACGCTGTGCGCTGTATATACGTAATATAGTTCCTTGAAGAACGAGGCAAAAATTATAGTCTTTAACTCAGAAGAAAATTGCTATCCAGGATTTAAGGGGTGCGTGAATTTTCTGCTGATTCTCTTGGAACTCATTTTATTTCGTCTTTCGTGAAAATCGTTTAGCTCGAGGAGCATCGACGTAGTTAATCCGTCTCAAAAGACAACGCTCCAATGGCTGACTGTTTTTTCATCGTCGCTGTCAAATTATTATCGTCGATCGCAACTCTGGTTTACTGCTATTTTTGATTAATAAATCTTTCAAACTAAATTTTTATCCCTCATGCAATCAATCTATCGATCGTAACAACCATTCCTTATTAACATTTTACTTAGACACATATATAAGGGCCAATAGTTCAGAAAATAAAAAATTGTGACAAAAAAACTTGTATTAACCCTTTTTTCTTTCAATACGGTATCTCGTATTTTTCGATGCATTAATGAAAAAACTTTACTACATTACGTCCACTGTTCGGATCTGTACCCTCAGAAATGCAACGGTCTTTCTCTCCTTTTTCCTTTTAAACAATATATTGAAATTCTATAAATTCCTAAAAATTAAAACCGACATAGTTATATGGTTTATGTGCGGTTACTCTTTTGTTTCTAACTTTTTCGCGTTAACTTTTATCCTATTTTTTTATTATTGTCTGTATCCCAGATTCATCACTTTGGTTTTTAATATTTTTGTATTTTACGCTGTACCACTACAATCTTCACAGTTTTTCGAGGCAACGTTGAATTTCCAAAGATACCTTATCGGATCAAAGTAAGCCTGCGCCACGGCAATGACTCCGAAGCGAATGAGAGGAGGATAAAGGAAGGCTGGACTAGTCAATATTCATTGCCTCAGGCTCTCCACGCCGCTCCACTCATCCAGTTCTCTGACTCTCTCTCTCTCTCTCTCTCTCTCTCTCTCTCTTCTACTGGACCCTCTGGATCGATCCGTATAGCTGCTGCACATGATGTATCTTTCCTGGATGTACGAACAGCAAAGTACAATTTTTCAAAACATAATTTTTTGTATAAATGGTGTGATATCCCAAATATTAAGGGGGATTCGTTGGTAATCATTCATTAGTCACGAAAACATCCTCACACTTCGGATCTCTTCGATCTTCTATCTACAACAAGGCAATACCCTGACTCTCCTCACATAATCTTATTATTCGTGTACGGTCTTGGGCGGTGTGTCTTATAAATAGTTAAGTTACATGGCCCTCATCGCGTGATGGTCAATAAAGCAGTAAATGAGAACCTTCTGGTTTATGTCCTTAACCTAAGTCAGTTGTGAAATAGTTTTATTATTCGAGATTCTGAGTGAGTTTCAAAAATGATTAGAGTAAGATAGATGGCTTGGAGCGGACAATAAAAAAAAAACGACACGAACATACATATGATATGAACATCAGGTATATTCCACATTTTATAAACACATAAAACAGTGTTTTAATAATTTTAGATTCGTCTGGCTATAGATATTTTTTACTCAAAGAATACTTACTGTCTTCTTCAACGATATTCTTATTACATGTCTTGTCATTATCAAAGTCTAATTATATAACCCTCATTTAAATATTGGTTAAAAATCACATACATTCATCATTCTCGTTACACTTGTTTTTCGGTATTGACGCATGAAATCGTGTTTATAAATGACAGGTTCGATAAGTTCGTGACTTCAAGATCGTTCGACAGATTGAAATACAAAATTAATATGACATAAATATGTTAAACTTATCTCAAAGATCGGAGATCGCTGTCAGTGGATCGTTGGCTCTTTCTTTGAAACTCTGGGGCTCGCAGATTTCCAGATCATTTAGAAAAGATAAGACATCCGTGAGTTAGCTGGCTCAGCACGTTCCACGGTATTAGATAATGATTTGTCTCGTCCGATGAGAAGTCTATGATCCTCAATAACGGATGTGAAAGTGTCCTTCGCACTCGACGTCCCCAGAGAGAAAGAGGACGAGGCAGTAAAGACACTTGTCTCCTCAGTATTACGAATCTCGATCATACGCAATAGAGTATAGTAAAGCTATATCCTGGTTGAACAATAGCGCAATAGAGTCTAGTAAAGCTATATCCCGGTTAAACAATAGTCGCTGGGGTGCGTCGATATTCATTTACAATATATACAGTTATATCGAAGATCGAAATTCAAAATAGAAAATATTTCCTTACACAGTCAAATAGAAAAACGTCAAATAGAGTCAAAGAATTTTGTTTCTAAATGAAAGACCGTGGCGTCTGTCATTCTACTTTGATTTTTATCTTCCGTTTATAGCAAAATACATACACAAAGGTGGAATAACGTAATTTCGTCAACGTCCGCGCGATGTTTTCTCTCGCTGATGGCCCAATGCTGCATTCACTATTAATACACGTGACGTTTCGCGAATTATCACGAGCATACGGAGCGGACGGAACGGGACGGGACAACGTTGGGATGGTGTTGCGATCGATTTCCGATTCTAGTCTATGTGGACTCGAGGAGCAGCAACAGAGCAGAGAGCAGTTCGTATTAGCCAGCCCTGGTGAACTCGCCTTATTGACGTCCCGACGATCCCATCTGACACTGCACCCCCGAGGCTCTACATACTGTTTGCTCTGGATGAGACGTTCCAAGGATTATCGTTAATATCTGTTCGAGAGCAAAGGCACCAGATCGGTATATCCAACATTAGATGGTGCTGCGTTAAGCTGACCAATTGATGAAATCCATAGTGAAAACACATTAGATATGATCATCGATATAAATAAATGACAATGACGGACGATGACGAACGATGAGAAATAAAGGACGGAGGAACAAACAACTTATGGAAAATCCTTTTCTTATTTGGACATATTGTCTGGACCCCAGTTGGGACAAGATTTTCATGTAGAAAACGGCATAGGATACCATTTCAAACAACATAAGATTCATTAGAATGCAAATATTATCACTAATTCTTGCGCCTACTTGCAAGTTCACGATATCATAAAATGATTTCCTTATTTACCGTATTGGGTCAAAATTAAAACTTTGGAATTACTAACTTAACTCCAGTTAGGACAACATTCCCATGTAGGGAACCACACAAGATCCAGTTGAAATAATATCGAAAAGTTCATAAAAGTGCAACTATTAGTAAATCTTGTGTCCAACTTCGAGGATCACGATGTCTTAAAAACTTTTGTTGTTAAACATATCGAGTCTGTTGTATAACTTGAAGAGAAATAGTCTTAGAATTTATGGTATTACCTCATGGAGTCAATCTACACAGCTGTTGTTGCATAGGTCCTGATCATTACTTCCTTGCGTTTAAGATATAACTCTAGATAGAATCACGCATGACGCGTCCCTTTCCAACGAATGATTTTGTTCTAATGAAAGAATAATTTTCTACTCGGGTCGAATATTCCACGATTCACGATCGAATTTCACCAATCCATATTTATTTATTTATTTACTCTTGGGAACCTCATGGAAGTGTTATTTGATTTCATTTAAAACCTAGGTTCATTTAAACTCTAGCTAGAGTCTCTAGCCACGTATTTCTATATTAAATTCCCATGAAATTCTACCTAGAATCATATATTGTTTTTGTTTTTGCTGATGACATGATTGATTGATATAATGGATTATACCTTCATCTTTCTTGTAACTATTTTTCTTTTTTGTTCTAAATGTAACAGGTGGAAGAGATCATTGGGACAGGTAATCGTTTCTGCCACTGAAATGATGACGATCGCTGATGTTAGCACTCTTGTTACAAGAGGCTAATGATGAAGCATTTGCAGAATAAAAAGACGCAGACTGAAGAACGTCACTGGTCTAGTGCATCGATCACTATTGTAACAGGAGTAAACACAGCGATGGATTGCGCATATATGCTATCCACTAACCCAACTGCGGCAAGTACGCCCGTGATCCCTGAACCAGAGTTCTGACCAAGATCCTACGGGACCAACATACATTGACAGGAGAATGTACACTGGTATCTCTCTTACTTTCCCACGATCCCTCTCTATTGCCCCCCACTGCCTCTATTTCGATTACATACATACACTTGGTGACATAGCAAGTATACCGTTAACGTGCGGAGCACAGAAAGAGACAAGGAGAATGAGGAGCAGCAGAAGGAGAAGGAGAAGGGAACTGTAGCAGTACATTTGCCATGTTCAGCAGGACAGTAGTAGAATAGCTGTTTCCAGAGCGAATGGTATACCATAGTAGGCCACTCGACCATGCTCGGTGACCAGAGACCCATATTAGTGCGGCTGCTCCTGCGTCTGGTGTTCGTTGCCGTTGCTCGATCCACCGCCCATTCGCCACGCCGCTCTTGTATTTCGGGGGATGCCTTCGTACGGCACACAACAACTCGAGACCTATATTCGGAAGATCGTTGAGAAGCGGAGGAACGGGGGTTTCCTCGTTGCTTTCGTGTACAGAGGTGGAGGTGAAGGGTTGTTGGAACCTCGTAGAGTAGAGTGGAGAGAGGAAGTACAGCGGGGATTCGGTCGTTGCTGAGCGAGCGCACCTACTTCGGTCCATTTGCTTCCTTCTATTTTCTTATCTCTTTAAACCGCTAAATCTTGCCGGGTGAGTAAGAGAGCGACCGAGACGGTACGGAGCTTTTCGCTTTTCCTGGAGAGTCCACTCGGTAAACAGGGGGCGGTCGCGTGACGCGCTATCTCTTGGCGGACAGTACCACTACCGCGGTACGACAGGGGATGAAGGAGAGAGAGAGAGAGAGAGAGAGAGAGAGAGAGAGAGAGAGAGAGAGAGGGAAAGGATCTCAACGCAAAGGGGAATGCGGGTAGTAAACCATAACTCGTCTCGTCGAGTCGGGAGACCGACACTTAGAGGTAGTTTTCTTCGAACACTACCTACTGCTACTCTTCTTCTTCGTCTTCGTCTTCGTCTTCTCCTTCTGTTGCTCTTATTCTTTGGTTCTCTCTTTGTCCACTCTCTGCGATCCCCTTCCACTGTACGTTCTGTTCGACGATTGAACTTTCATCCAACCGAGGCAGAGACTTTACAAAAGGGTCTGTTGTTTTTTCTCAGTTTCTCTCTTTCTCTCTTACTAAATCTCTCTCCCTCTCACCCTGCTACTGAGCGGGACTCGTTTCCCGGTTGTACTCTATTTCTGCTATTCTCGACGTAGCTGTGACCTTTCTCGCTCTCATCTCTCCCTTTCGCTTGCTAGCCTCAACCCTTTGTATCCTTCTCTTCGTTTTTACTACATTGCTTGATCGTACAATCACTTTCCTGTACGACTGTATCGATATATCCCATGCTTCTTATAGAATACAACGTGTAGCTATTGCTATATCCGATCTTTCTTCTTTTTTTTTTGATTCGTGCGTCCGTAATTAATGTGGTTTCGTGTCAAGAGTTCTTACGTTTGACTACATTCAACTGTAAAATCAGTCACTAGGGCCAACACAATTTCTCAAATAAATATTATTAAATTATTTTTCATATTCCGAGTACAATATTAAGTAGCATATAATCATTTATTGTTATTAAACGGCGGACAATTAGGCTATGAACGTACGTAAAAATATTAAAATTAATTTAACATGCAATCATATTGTCCGTCTTATACAAACTTGAAGTTATTGCAACTATTACATTTTTTCTTCCTTGTAGAGGAAGCTTTGTGACGGTGAAAAATTTTGTTCAAAATGTCTTAAAACTTCGAGAAATCATATTTAGTTACAGTGCTTCCGTTTCGCACAGATGTTAATCTACGTGACTTTTTTATTCACTGCAAATTTTATCAAAATTCCTCAAAAAATACAAATTTTATAGTATTTTTTAATTTTCAAAAAATGTCTGTAGTTGCACTAATTTGCGCAAATGCAAAGGTTTGTGGCTAAATTTTTTAAGATATAAATAGAGTATCGCCAAAAAAAGGTGAGTATTGAATTTGGGAAAGATCGGTAAAAAGGTTCAGATTTGATGAATATTCAAATTTTTCGAAAAATCGTGAAAACGCTGTAATTTTTGCAAATTCTAAGATATCGTGCTGATTTTTTCTTTCAAATAGAGTATTATAATAGTAAAGTTGGTATAAAATTTGGAGAGAATCAGTGAAAACATTCGGATATTAGAAAAATCTGATTTCTTCGATAATTTGTAGCGAACTGCAAATTGAAACTTGCAAATTGCTTTCTCGAGATTCTTCACGATTCTCAAAGCTTTCTCTATGAGGAAGCCAAAATTAAGAAAGATAGTTCCTCATAGAGAGGACTTTGAGCAACGGAATCTCGAGGAAGCAATTTGCAAGTTTCAATTAGCAGCTTGTTTTAATAAATTATTACAAGTGATTCAATTACTTTTGATAAAAATTTAGCTACATTTTTGCTTTAACTAAATATTTGAATCATACGGATTCTCATCCAACTGTGCGATCTATATGTCACATTTTCGTATTTTCATCAGATACAAGAAATGTATCCAATTCATTTACGTTCCGATAAACAATTTCAAAAGCTTTATGAGTCGATTAATCAACGAAATATTTTTCTTTGTGTCTAATGTGCATCCTCCATTGATGTCATTGCCTTACATTATATATAAAAAACGGACTGGACATTGAAAGTAAAAGACATACACTTGCAATGAGAATAGTGTGCGAAATACGAATGAAACATAAATTGCCTGTACATCACAACACGGGGGATCAGAAGCCTCAAGGTTTCATTGAATGTTTTCATTTGAATCGGTCAAATTCAAAGTTAAGATTAGCCCAGACAGGATATCAGACTACGTCCAATATTTTGCGGGCGTTTATGGCAACAGTGAATTAATAGAACTTCATTAACAGAGGGAAAGCATGTGAAGCAAAGTAATCTTGAGAGTACCTTAATGTATCATGAAATTCCAGCTACCTACCTGCTTTCGTCTTTAATACGACGGCTTCAATATTAAAATGTGTAATTGAGTAAATAAAATTCAACGACGATTATATTTGAAATAATAATATTAGCAGACGGAAAGCTCCAGGCGGATCAGATTAGGTTACAGAATAACTCGGAAGGTAAGAATAAATATTGGCGTGGAAAATCGGAGACGTTAATCGTTGTCGTGGCCATCCAGCTATACAACACTCGAGGTCGCGAAATGGGTTAGGACCACGAGTTTGAGTGCTTCCGGGCCGAGTGTGCTTTTGCCAGGCGGAACCAAGAAGAAGCACCTATCTCTCTCTCTCTCTCTCTCGCTCTCTACCTGAATGCCACCCAGCGTTTCGAGTACGCTGTTTAGACAAGGTACGCTGCTCGACCACGACTCAACTGATTCCACGAAAGCTGTTGTATACGTTTACTCACGACAAGACTCGCTCCTCTTGTATACCTCAGTTCTACGATCGAACAAACTTCTCTCGGTATACCTCCTATACATTGCCCGTTGCCCGGTGGCTTCTAGATGTCCACTTAGTATTAATTGTCATTATAATCTAGCAAAATTTGTTTCCCGTACACGTTGTCAACATTCTAACACAACATGTCAGCACTTGATATTAAAATTCGTATTTCATGTTTGGGTAAAGAGGTATCTTGAATAATATTGAAACTTCTTGATTGACAGTAAAACAGATGATGCCTTGTATCATCCACGCTGCACGCTTTGTTTCTACTGTAATTATAAGTGATCCTCATGCGAATGATCCATAGATTTCAAAGTATTAACCATTGTGGTACACCTTCCCAAGCTATTCTTTTCATCAGGTGATCACTTATGGAACTTCTGTATTTATTATTATTAGTTACAATATGTTTATTATAATTTACAGCGACTGATTTTTCAAACATATCTCTGGACTTTGCATAATTCGTGAATTCGAAATGACGATTGGCGGGATTATTGGTAAACTCGGCTAATTTACCAATGTTCTCGGGTCTCGTTGTCCCATAATTTTCACTTCATTTTTATGAATCTCATTATTCCGGAACGTATGAGCATCGTCGCATCCTTTAATAGCGATAATAGTTTATAAATAAATTAGTTTGCCACGAGGAATGGACGGTGTTTGGGTACTTTTCGATTTTTCGCGTATATGCTGATGAACTTTTGGCGCTAGAACTTTCGACGGAAACGACCGGAGCTTATTGGAATAGTTTTAACCTGTTGAGCAGACCTATTGGTTTGATCCAGCAAAGCAGTATCCATTAAATTAAATTTTTTTGCGGATCCTCACTCCGCTATATCCACAGGCGCCACAACAATTTATATCATCGTTTATATATACGATAGGTAAGTGAATGTTTTATCCGATGCACTCGCTCAACGTTACATAGCATGCTCTTAACATGCTTTCAATATAATCTCAACATGCTCTCAACATACTCTTAACATGCTTTCAACATAGTCTCAACATGCTCTTAACATGCTCTCAACGTACTCTCAATTTGCTCTCAACAGAAGGGCGACTCTAGAAAATTATCCTAAGTTGGCCAATCTTCGTATCAATTTTTTTTTTTTTTCATGTCGATTATCATAAATGAGAGCCTGTTAGGAGCAATCTAAGAGTAGCTTGTCGATTCGGATATATATGATGATTTTTTCGGAGGCAAGTTAAGATGAAGTAAAGGGTTAGTTCATAGCAAGTTCAGTGCAGATATGGCGGTTGCATCGGATGAAGCATTTACTCAGACATCGAACATTACCTGCGGCTTCGGATTGACTTACATCAAGATAATCTTCTAGTTCCTTACGTAAAGGTCAGAATCCGGATCCTCATCACAAGTTATATACTTAGTCTTGCTTCGCTTATCTTTTTTATGCCTTTCCAGGCACGGTGAATAACAGGTCCAAGTTTGTGCCGTACATCATCGAAGTACGTCATGTTGCGTTTTAATTCAGATGTAGAAATAATGTTGAAAATGCTGTAGCCCAGGATTACACGAATAAGACAAGAAGCTGTGTCTTCGGTCAGCTTTGCTTTAAGAAATATTCAACTTTCTTTACGTATCACTTCGGATTCGGGTCCTCATCAAGAAATATATATCGCTTCGCTCATCCCTTTCCATTGAATGCGTTTCCAACGAGTGACTTCATTTCAAGACAAACATCTATTTCTTCAGAGTTTCGGACAGGATTAAGTTATATTTACTCTAGCTTCGCTTATATTTTTCCAGTCTTCGAAAGCTCGATGACTGTTATATTTAAGTTTGTGCGAGAAGTGAAATGTTGATGTCAAATATTATCATAATTTATGAAGGTTAAAATTTTATACAACATTCAATATTATAAATTCAAGATATTTGTAACTTGCAGCATAAAAGTTGTCGTTATCAGCTAAAATTGCCATTAAAATATGTCACAGTAATAATATTACAAAGCATTTTGAATTTTTTAAAACTGTTATTATCTAACTGTCAAGTTAATGATGATATAAGTACATACGTATGTGTCATGTATTTAAATAATGCGATTTATAAACCATTTTACAATATTTTAAATTACATTTTTTTTTATGATCAGAAATTAATTTAAAAACAAAAAACAGATCTTTTCGGAAAAATCAACGAACACATTTTATGAGACAAAAAAAAAACGAAGTTTTCTAAAGAATCGTTGAATCAATTCTCAAAACTAATTTATTAATAACTTTTTGACATTATTATTATTGAAATTCAATGTTTTTAGAAATTTCACTATGATTAATTTTTTAATGATTTTTCTCTAATCCGCAAGTACTCGAATTCTGATTGAATCAAACAATTGATTGGTAACGTTTGCGTAAAGCATGTAACTAGAAAAATGATCATCAAGACGTTAACAGAATTATAATTGTGACTTTCGACTAATTAATTGTTGCAGTTTCAAGATCAGAATATCAAAGTTTCAACGATGGTAGACGTTAGAATCATAAATGAATATACTTGCGAGAACTTCTCGATCTTTCATACCAGAAAAATTAACATTCATGGGTTTTCTCTTATTTTAAGGGGATAGTAGGGTTGAAGCGAAGACGAAAGTTCATTATATGATTACATCGTGCGCGTATCCGGGTAGGCTCGTTTCAAGTTGAGAATGACAAACCAGGCAAAACGGTAGTTTCCGGCTTTCGTAAAACTTTCTTGTATGAATGTTATATAAAAATATTAATGTGTGTGAGGGAGAGAGGGAGAGATTGATTGATTGCTTGTTTATTATTATGCCTTGGTAATAGCTTGAGATAATTTACAATAAGTTTTGGATTTACCTCAAATTTACATAAAAATAAAATAAGAAAATTAAAGAAGACGAATTTCATAAGAAGATTTAAATGTATATGTACCCTAACCGTAATTTATTCCTAGGTATTCTTAAATAATATCAGGGGTACAAATTGAAAATGCGGGTTTGATAACAGATGGCGTTACTAACGCTATACGCATCAGGCAGTACTGTGACTATGTTCATGTCAAAGCTACGTCTTATAGCTTTAATTTTCGGTATGTGTCAATTTGTCGCAGTGTCAAATTCATAGTTTTTTTGAGCTCTCAATATGTCGAGTTTCGTGCCAACAAAACAGCATTTGCGGGAAGTTTTAATTTACTTCTTTAATTTGAAGAAAAGTGCTGCTGAAGCACATCGATTGGTCTCCGAGGCTTATCCGAGTCATGTTCCATCGGTTTCAACGTGCGAGAGATGGTTTGTGCGGTTTAGAAGTGGTGATTTTGACGTTGAGGACAAAGAGCGGCCGGGCCAAGTGAAAAAGTTTGAGAATGCTGAATTGGAGGCAATACTCAATGAAGACTCGTGTCAAACTCAACAAGAGCTCGCAGATTCATTGGGAGTGACACAACAAGCCATTTCCCATCGTATAAAAGCCCTCGGAATGATCCAAAAGCAAGGACATTGGGTGCCGTATGAGCTGAAGCCGAGAGACGTCGAGCGCCGTTTTTTTGCATGCGAACTGCTGCTCGAACGGCAAAAACGGAAGGGTTTTTTGCATCGCATTGTCACTGGTGATGAAAAGTGGATCCATTACGATAACCCGAAGCGCAAAAAATCATATGGTTACCCCGGCCATGCATCATCATCGACGGCCAAACCAAATATTCACGGCGCCAAGCTCATGCTCTGTATTTGGTGGGACCAGCTGGGTGTGGTGTATTATGAGCTATTGAAATCGAACGAAACCATCACAGGAGCACTATACCGAACTCAATTGATGCGTTTGAGCCGCGCACTCAAAGAAAAACGGCCACAATACGAGCAAAGACACGACAAAGTAATTTTGCAACATGACAACGCTCGGCCACATGTTGCAGCGCCGGTCAAAACATACCTACAAACGCTGAAATGGGAAGTCTTACCCCACCCGCCGTATAGCCCAGATATTGCTCCTTCCGATTACCACCTTTTCCGATCGATGACACATGGCCTAGCTGACCAGCGCTTCCATTCTTACGAAGAAGCCCAAAAATGGGTCGATGACTGGATAGCAGCCAAGCCGGCCGAATTTTTTCGCGACGGTATCCGTAAATTGCCAGAAAGATGGGAAAAAGTTGTGGCTAGCGATGGACAATACTTTGAATAATTCATTTGTTACCATTTTTTCAGAATAAACGTTCAAAAATAGAAAAAAATCCCGCATTTTCAATTTGTACTCCTGATATAATCGATAATAATTGTAGGAAAATGATAATAGTTAAAGAAAAAAGAAAAGCAAAAAATTTATATCCGCACAAGATGTAACCATAGTTTTGGATAAGTAATAAATCGATGAAGTAAGGTGAACATAAAACGGCTCACAACCTCTATAGAGAATTATCTTCGAGCGCAAAGAGGTATTCGCATAGTCTATTTCTCAATATCAGCAGGGAGGGAAAAGTGGTGACTTCAGTAGGAAGCGAGTGCCAGAAATACGCAGCCCTCAGTACATAAGAGTTTTGGTACGTCGCTGTGCGATGATAAGGAACCTAGAAAATTCTAAAAGCTTGTTGAAGCGTAGGGCGTTGGGATGGTTCGGCATGAATGAAAATCTCTGAAAAATAAGATGGAGCATTGCCATGAAGAACGTTAAAAATTGAAATCCCCATAAAATATAGACTCCTGAATTTGACTGTTAACCATCCGAGTAACCTGCGATAAGGTGTCACGTGTTCATCCCGCCGCAGATTAAAAATGAACATGATGCCGCCGTTTAAAAGCCCCTCTAGCTTTATGTTTTATTCACTCGTTACATCATTATATACTAAGCAACAGTAGTCAAGCAGTGGAAAGATTAGCGAGGTGACTAGAGTGATCTTTAATTCTTGCGAGAGGACATTCCTATGATACTTTAGTTTGTATAAGGAGAAATTTACTTTTTTAGATATTAAAACCACGTGACTCCGCCAAGATAAATTAGACGTCATAATGATACCATGATTTCGTACTTCATTTACATACGGTAGCGTGGTACGATTAATTATTAACGGTGGGAGATTATAAACCTCCAGCTGGCTGATATACGAATTGCTACCCTGAATCGGTATCTTAGATTTATAAAGATTGAGTTTAAGATCATTAGTATTTGCATAGTGAGCAATGACGTCCACATCGTGAGTGATGCGAGTAATTCCCATATCCAGCTCTGAGGGCAGGCAACTTAAATAAATTTGAGTATCGTCAGCAAATATCACATGTTCAGAGTATCTCAGTTCATTGGCTATGTCATTTATAAAAAGTTAAAAAAGCAAGGGACCGAGAACAGAGCTCTGCGGTACACCGGATGAAGTACTTTGCCAACTAGAAGTAGTCCCGTCTTGGTCAATCGTCGTATAGATTCTTCCCACCGAATATAAGTAGAGCCACTCAAGGACATTATCAGAAAAACCTAACCCAAAGAGAGAGAGAGAGAGAGAGAGAGAGAGAGAGAGAGAGAGAGAGAGAGAGAGAGAGAGAGAGAGAATAGCAACAGTTCTTGAATTTCGCAGACTATTGTATCTTTAGTCTTATCTTGATCTTGTTGCCGCTGAGTAGATTAGAGAAACTGGTTCTGTTCAAAGCGGTATACTCGACTCGACTATGTTCAACTCACCAGGGGACATCACAAAAGTTACATTTTTCTGGTGGATTTTTTAAAGAAAATTCTATTGGGCCTTTATATAATTTATACACGATATGTGAGAAATATCTTGCACTCCGAACCAAAATTTAAATCAATAAGGTGCAAGATACGTGTTGACTAATATTTCTAAGTGATTTTTTTTACGTGCAACATGATGTTTAAAGTAAAAAAAAATATTTTTAATTATAAATGGTAGGTTTAATTATTGATTATTTTATAAATGCTTTTATCACTTTTGAATCGGAATATGAATATATAGCATTAAGGGTATAACTTAAGGCTTGTTTTTAGCGAAAAACGTAGATCACAGTTGTTCTATAAAACTCCAAAATTTTTGTTTATCTCGTCCGTAACTTTACTCCAGTAATTGCACAAGAACAACTTTACACAAAATAAAATGTGATGAAAAACATTTTCTACAAGGTTTTCCATTGAATTAAATTTTTTTTTTACGTCTCTTCTACAAATTTTTCCGCATAGAATTTTGACCGATTCAAAACGACTATAAAATTCCCGCTTCGCTCATCTCCCATTAAAAATAAATTATTATTAAATGTTAGCAGTTTATGCGATCAAGAAGGTCGTCGGCATCATCATTAAAAGTGGGTGGTATGAGCACGGTATGCGGTTAATCCATGGTAAGGTTGACGAACGGTGTGGCCCGCGTCACTATGTTACTTCAACCCCGGAATGGGCAAGCTTTACCGGGTATCCAGTGCAGACGGTTAGCAAGAAATTAATTCCCGTTTAATGCAGTTCCTGATTAGCATTGCAAATCTCTTCAGTGAGATGGCCGTCGCTGACTGCTGGTTCGAAGGTGAGAGGGATGAGTGAAATGGGTACTGAACCGTAGCGGTACCGCAATGAAGTCCAACGAGAAAAGTAAGGTCGGACGAGAATTAAGGGCAGAGGGCTTTTCGCGTCGGCCTTCACGGAAAAGATTTTTTTTTTTTCACCATCGCCAGAACACTCGTCCCCCTTTCATCTTTGAGTCGTGGTTTTCTCGCATTTCTTTCCATCGTATTAGGTAAATTACGTGATGTCTCCCTCTGCTACCAAAGTTTTTCCAACTGCTCGATATTTTGTTTCTTCGTTCCGCATTCATTGGGAGCAAAAGACGTCGAGATGGCGAGCAACGGCTTTTCCCTCGAGGTCAAGATGTCGCCATCGCTGTCGTCGACTGAACGAGACTCCGTAAGCCACTCCCGGTGGACCTCTTCCACCGAAGAGCAGAACTAGAAGTGACTCGACGAGCCAAAATGTCGGTGGAAAAGAATTGAAAGAAAACGAGGTATTTGAAGTTTCGAGAAGCTTGCATGGCAAATGTAAAAAGTGGACTTCTATTCTCTTGACATATCTTTCTATTCTGTTCGCTTTGTCGTCCCAACTAATTAATTTGGTTATTTAATAATTTTTCATTTACTATTCAATATTATACTCTATTTTATTTATTAACCTCCGTAAGTGAATTTAAAATTCGAATATTAAAATGTTAATTACTTTGTGTTTGCCCGGGGTTTATAATTTAATTTTTTCCCTCGGTTAGAACATTTTCAGCAAAATAATTATCGATTACTCGCGATGTCACATAATTTTCATTCTATTTTACTACGGTAGATCGATCGGTCTCACTTTGATAAATTGTTTTATTGGAATTGACACTAACGCCTAAAGATTCTGTAATTTTTTAGTCCGAAGGACCGAAAAATCGATAGAAACGAAAGAATACTTTTTGTTTTGTATTCTGGGAAACTCAAAAGATAGAAAAAAATCCGTAAAAATTATCACAATCTGTCAATTAATTTTTCATCTCGATCACAATACTTTCTCTCATTACAATTTAATTTAAACTAATAAAGCAGCGGTTGAAGTCGAACGAATTATTCAACTGCGGCTACAGCTGACCTGTCAGTAGATTTGTGGAATAGTAAAGTAGGTTTCGTATTCCCGAAACGAACTGTTGACATTTTGGTTACAGGATGCTGGCTCTCTTCAGCATTTAATTATTTTCCACATGTATATCAAGAGCAGAATAGTAAAATAGTTATATCGCTATGAGTGCTCTTTTATTTATGTAAATCTTGGTTCAGGTTTGACACGTAACAGTTTTCCTTTCCGATACGTAGAGCTACAATAGCCGATAAGTCGATGTCGAATTCATTTTGGAAGGAACAATCCCAGTGTGAAAATGTATATTGTTAAACCCGTGCTATAGCAAAGCTTTCAGTAGGCGTTTCGACACCCACATACGGCAAACGTAGTCAAAGCATTGACCCAGTATACACAAAGTATGTATACACACTGATATAATACCAGAGCTACTGCAAAGCTCTCGTCGATTTGGTAAATTTATGGGGTATGCTTCACCCGACACCCCTCTCTCTCTCTCTCTGGTCTCGATGTGGCAAAATTGTAATCCCTAAAACTGTTACCTTGCATCGACGAAATATTCAAACTCTGTGTGCAATCGCAATCGTGCATCTTCATGGTATAATATTATGTACGTACAAGTACTTACAGATCGCGTGCCGTTTTCAACCACCTCTTTAATCAAATAACCATAATTTTATGTGACAGACCGACGTACATGACGTGTTCCTCTCTTCAAATATTTCCTTTTCTCCTTCTGAAACTGACTTCGCCTTACCCGTTTTTCTAGTTAATCTCCCAGTTAGTCAATATTCATAAATATTTATTAATACATGAATAATTTAACACAAAATCAATAAAATTTCCTACTCTGGTTTATTAATACAAAGTAAGAAATTGAATTACTAAAAGGAATTACTGGACAGATTACTGGACACTATTAAATTTACGACATGTGATGCAATTGCTTTTAGGTTAGTGGCATAGATAACGGTGATTTTCAATAATTATGCCAGCGTCCTGAGTTAATATTGTCATGTGGTAAGGAACCGAAGTTAGGAGAATGAGGGGGGGGGGGCGTTGAATTGTATTGAATCGAATACAGTGTACCAGAGCCACAGAGAGAGATCTCTCTCGGCAGCTATTTCCACTCACGTGAACGTGAGCGACGAGGCGGGCGATGAAAGCAGTGCCAAAGGCGAGACTGCATCCGATCGTACTAGCGAGACAAGGAGAATGAGGGGTTGCAATGGATGCAAAGCGGGTTGGTCGCCCCAACCACGATGGTAAGCGACCCCTGTGGTAAACGGACTAAATTGATACACTCGTACTTGGAGCTGGTTTGCGGTATGAATTGCCACCGGTCACGTAGGCCTTGCACTCTGTTGTGCTTGCTTGTTCGGGAACGGTGCAGTTGAACTCTACCGCATGTACGATGTATATGCATCGGGAAACGCAGAATACTGTGCGTGTTGTATAATATCGCGATAGTGTTGTATTCTGGGATATCTAAAAATCGCACGTGTTTCCTTTGATAAAACGACGCTCGTTTATTGAGTTCCTTGCACTCGCTCATTAGATATTCCTTGGTAGATAAGCTAATTGCATAAACGAAGAGAAACATTTTTCTATTAACATCGTACGAGAGTAAGAAGATAGAGTATCGTCGTGACAACTGACGTGCTGATTATTACAAATGATTTATTATTATCAACGAGGCTCCCTCGGTAAAGTCTGATGAAAATTAATACAAAGTTTCAACTACAGGTAATAACGAACTGAAGTAATTAAAACTCAAATGAGATTGGGTTTTGGAGTCGTTTATAATCTATATTTTTCCGCGGTTACAATATTTTCAGCAGGATAATTGTCGGTTTCGTGTTACTTTCGCAAAACTTATTTGTTTTTACCGTGGAAGATCAGTCCGATTAAATCGATAACAACGTCCGAAGATTCTGTCAATTTTCGTGCAATGATGGTAGCGTTTTGTGAATAAATGTTATTTATCAGATCGATAAAATTATATATTAAAATCAAGAAAAGCTAATGTGAAAATAAAACTCTTATGCCAGGATATTATTTTTTTCTGTGATCTATAATTTTCAAGATACGTTGAGTTACAAAAAAATAATTCATTTAAAAATCGGAAAAAATCTACAGGAAATATTATCAAGTGTTAACAAAATCTGGCTAATTATAAAACATATCTGTAAGAGGGTTACAAAAAAAAAATGGCTAAATAGCCAGAGAATGACTCGCGAGTTCGATATTCTTCACGTAACTGTAATTATCTCAAGTTTTTTACAAATTGTGTTTTTATGAAATATAAAGTAAAGAAAATTTTTGTTTTATGGCTAACTGGGTTGTCATTTAAGGTAACTTTCCTCATTCCAGTTGCAACATTATTACTTTTGGGGTTGACGTTTCGATAACATGTATAAAATATTAAAAAATTCATTTTATGAGACCGAACGACCGTACAGGTATAACTCTGCGCATCTGGTTTGATTGGCCCCCGACTATTATGTCGTTCCGTAAAATATCGAACACGAGTGCGTGTTATTTGTGTATAACAGTATGTAATTTGCGTACGATATCAGTTCGGAAATGCCCACCGAGAGCCGAGAGAGTAGTAGCTGTGCATTATATTGACTGTGCAAAGCGAATGGACAAACCAAAAGCGAGGCAATTCGATAATGTAATTGATTTCAATTGACGACTGTGTATCTCATTCCCCGAGATAACTCATTGGGTGGATATCATTATTAATCACCGATGCGGGGTGATTGACCGAATGGTATATTCCCACATTTACGACTCTAGCGCACATATCGTCATGTTCCTCGTCGTCGTCATCGTCGTCATCGACATCATCGATGAGTTATGGATACGACGACAATCCAGGGTGATCTGCAGAGACTACCCCTATCTCGCCTTCTCGTCGATTTATGTTCGAGGCGTAATAGAGACCCCGGAGGTTCAACGAAGCTAGCTGCTCTCTCTCTCTCTATCTGTCTCTCTTCCTCTCTCACTTCTTGCAACGCATTATTCTGTGAGACTAACGTCCTCGATTGACCTCAGCACGATAGGAACAATGCAGACGAAGATGATGACGACAACGGCGACTACTACGCCACCGCGTTGACGACATTGGGATGAGCTTCGTTTCTATTGTCGCCATTCTGGCTGGGCTGCCACGCTCAACGTCATCGTGTACTATGCCGCGATACTTCCACTACGTCGACACGGGAACTCGATTAAGCTCTGGACGATGCGGCAGCTGTCAAAACGCGACCCTCACCGTTGTGCTGCTAAACCACACACTGTTCTCGGTCTAAAGCGGCCGCGCAGCAATGCACCCCTTCAACGTCCCTGTGGACCTCGTGTTCTCCTAGCTTTTGCGATCGGCGACACTCGATCCCTGTAAATATACCGCGGGCCGGGTTATCGAGTCACCTGAAAATTGACCAGGCGATGGTGTAAACGCGGGCCGATGTTATCTGGGAGGCTGATAGGCATCTGTGTCGGCTTATCTCCAACCCCTTATCCGCTATATACCTTTCACATTATTCAAAGATACATTAAGAGGAGACTCGTGTCTCTGTAAAGAATATACAAAGCGTTGATGTTGTCTCACTGTGCTCATCATATTATTTAATAAAATATGTTTTTTTTTACATTAAGACTTCATTAATAGTTAAACTTTATAGATTCGTTTTAGTTGTAACAGTTGGCCACCACTAAAGTCACTATTGATTCACTAAATCGCTTAAATAATTCTCTAAAGTATCCGGAAGTACGTCCCATACTGCTTAACGTCAGGACTTAATTTTTTTTTATCGTAGAGAGAATATGTTTTCACGTGACATATGATCGATAAATTGACCATTGCTTGCTTCGTACTTAGAAATTACTATTTGCCGAGATGTCGAGGTAAAGGGAAGGAACTGAAACAAAAAAAAATCTGTCGCGTTAACTCTTGATTAATATTGCTTAAAGAGGTTCATTACGCAGAGAAGTAGTAGGTTAGGAGGGGATATGTACAGTGTATAACGCGGTAAGGTGCGAGCAAGATTGCGATGTAATTTTACTGGCAAACAACTGCGAGTGCTATAGCTACATTAAATATTATTCATAAACGAAGTGCACAATCGATCTGATTTTTATCATGCTGCTTTATTCAAATGCACTTCGTTGAAATATAATTTTTTAAATTTTTGTCTCCACATTTTATCCAGAGTTGTCATGGGGGCAATTTCTCAATTTGTGCATACGCCATAAGAACCAACAATTTTATATCAACGATACAGATGAAAATTAGTAGTTAAGAATATGTGATAAAATGTATCTTTACCTGGTAAACCTCCTTAAATATAGTGTAAATATTAACTAGCTCAACATTAACCCTCCGTGTGCATACTTATTTTTCTCACATTCCATCTGCACAATGGGGCTTTCATGTTCAAGCCAGGTTTCCAAAATGTACCGAGCTTTCAAAAACTCGATTTTCCGTTAATTGCATTATTTATCTAAAGTTAAAAATGGTTAATCACTTTGAAATTCAACAGACTTACAGATAAAATCATAATTAATGTAATTGTAATAAAGTTTCAACAAAACGTTAAGATAGTGCTATCACGCGATAAGTACCTCAAGGACTGAGTGCGCGCACGGAAGGTTAATAAAATGTAATATCAGATTCTACGAGATCGACAAAGTGCACAAGACATTTCTAGTTAAGCTTACATTATTTAACAAAAAATATGTATTACTGCAATTATAGGTGAGAAAATAATGTTTATTAAGGAAAATACAAGAAAACTGGTTAAACGATTTGTCGATGACGATTAGATCAAAGCTCATAATATTACTGATATATCAATTCATGTTTGACAACAGATATCGTGACAGCACTATACTTACCGTCATTTCAGAATCTGAGATTTGAGCAACCTTAGTGACAGAGAGAGTAGCAACTTTTCTCCCGGCTTATATACGCGAGTGATAATTCCAGAGGTATACGACAGTAATGAATAGAGGTAACCAAATTGTGCACGAGGGGTCGGTGTGAGTTAACCAGGGAGTTCAACGGTGTGTATACAATGTGACCAAAATGTACGAATATATATGCGCAATACTATCAACGTATGCATGCGCGGGAATGTGTTCTACCGCCGTCCAATCCCAAAGAGGCTTTCCGCTTATCTAGATCCACTGACGAAGCGTACACCGAGCGTAGCTATGGCTCTCTATAGTGTGTACCATAGACGGGACACGTAAACCAATGTCGCAAACATGGGAAGCATGCATACATATCTAACGTGTACTATGCACATCACATATATGTATATGTGTGTGTATATGTATACTACGCGTCAAGGATGTGTACCTCGTAAGAGAACGAGAATGAGAACGTAGATTGAGAACGACTACGACGATGATAGGCTGTGGAGCTAACTATTTACGATTATAATCTTCAGGGTGATTTTCGGTTTAACAGTCTTTTGCTGGCTCGCTCATTTCCTTCGCTTGCTGGTTCCCTGGAACAGATTCTACTGACCAGCCACAATAACGCTTTCCAACCCTCGGGTTAAGGGTAGGCGAAACCTCCATACTAACACAGATGTGTTGCTTCTCTGTTACTTCACCATGAACGTCATACTAGCTTGTCTCTTTCGCACTCATGTATGTTTCGCCTCCCCTTAAAGGTAAAGCCGTCGATAGTTTACGTATACGATCGATCGTATACGTACCTGCGAGAACAAGTTACGTTGGTAAACGCTTTGCTCCTACAATCACCAGGTCACTGCTCTCCCTCTCTTACTCAAACTATGTTTGTAACCATTTTTTTTTCTTGCTTCCAGTAGAATTATCGACGTCCGGGCCTCTTTGCAAGTTCATTAAACTTGCCAGTCTTCGTGTCGCCCGATGTCTCGACTCGCGGTCTTACACACAGTTTGTCTCGTGCAGAGTTTAAGTGAAAATTTAATGCAGCAAATTAGGTGCATTGGTCTATCGGTGGGATTATAATTTATAGTCGACTCTCTGTATTTGACAAGGCCCATCGTAAGGTAAACGCGGTTTACCGTTTTTAATGTTCTTTGCGACAATTATTTTTAACCCAAACGGGAGCGCGTAACCGACGAACCCACGTTAGTTAAGGATAAACGGGGGGTAAAGTAAATGTTTTTTTTTTTTTTCAAAAAAGTTGCGTATGAATGTACTGCGTATGCATGCCATACGCGCGCATTGTATTTATGACTGGAAACAACATTCACGCATCCTTTTTAGACGTTTAATCTCCGAAAGTGGTCCCCCGTTATCGAGTCTCTAACTCTGACCAGTACATGCCGTTCGCTCTGTGATATTTTGCCAGAACACAAAATGTTTCACGGTCGCTCTGTGTGTATTCCTTTTCACCCATCCATGTTGTCTATTTCTCTATGTATCACGCTCTATGCATGTTCACGCGTATTAAATCAACACAGAGGATGTCCGACATCAGCACCGTGACGATGATACCTAAACTATGGCAAACGAGCGTAGAAAGTCCATTCGGATTGATCGAATGGTTGTTTAATGACCGTATAAAATCGTGCAAATACGCAGTGTTCTCACTTGAGCCGTGACGCGATTCGTATTTAAAATATAGTAATACGCGAGTAGGAGACGAGTATGTACCAGTTGGATGCTCGCACGCATTGCACCCAATCACGCTCCGCGCGCTCTCGCTCTTGCTGCGTTCAACCGTCGATTTATTTATTCAACGTACGAGGGATAGTCTGATAGAGAGGGTGAGAGAAGGGACAAAAGAGATAGATACACATTGTATAAAAGCTCGTGCTCTCTCAGCCATTAACGTATTCAAGCTCTGTTGTTAACCGAGAAAGCTCTCTATTTGAACAATTCGTAAATCGAATCGTATATTTTTCCCATTAAACACTCTACACAATCCTACGAGTATAGTCCTTGATACATGTAATGAATATTATTCGTATATATGTACGGTGTGTAATAAAGCGTAATCGTAACAAGGAAAAAAATGCTTTGTACGGGTCATCATCATGTTACTGTTGGATGTTTATGCACTTTCCTTTCTTTTTCGATACATTGTAATTGTGCACATTAGTAATTATTGAAATAGCAGATTATTGGAGGGTATACGATGATCCATAGTCGACAGGCTTTCAACATCGGATAGTTGATATGTTCACGGGTATCTTAAACGAACAAAGGGATCTCGTACCGTCAACGCAATCGATTTTACCCACTCGCATTATACTTCGGAGTACGTTCGGCATACACAAAAGGGTCGCCGACTCGCTGCGCCGTTCAAGTTATACGTTTGGTTCTTTATGCATCATCACAGGTTATACAAATTAGTTTGATAAGCGAGAGTGCGCCAATATGCGTAAACAAAGTACGTGGAATCGGTACAACTTCGTTTACCCGGATATCGGAGCGAAAAACCAGACATCGAGCGAACTTGAAAGAACATGAGATCTGTTGTGCCTTCATACGGCATCGAGAGAGATAAATATAAATAATTATTCGTTTACGCGTTGCACGGCTTAGTCTGAACTGTAACAGTTGTATATAGCGTCATCTTTTCTCTCTATCTCACTTCTTTCATGACCTACCGGCAATGTACGTCGACAAGACAATGGATAGCTACATCGCGGAATTCTTCTTCAAAAGAATATATCATCGGGATCGATTCCGTAGAAGATGATTTCTGAAATTTTAATTATAGACTAGATGGTTTTAAGTTAAAAGCAGTGAGAACCGGGTTTCTTTAAGGCCTATACAATAATTACAATTAACCCTTATTAATCCTGCGCGGTCGCAATGTAATTTCGCTGCTTCCGCGATCGCACTGGGACAAAAACGTTCACGTACAATTTTCAACGTATTAAATCGCTTTAAATAATTGCAAAAAAATGTATCAATACTCTTGAATGCTTCTAGAATGTGAATCAGTAATGATTTTAGTACAAAAGTTATTATATTTTTTACTATAAATTGGTATCCGAGCGAAAACGCTAGAATAAAGTGTTTTGGCTTCAATTTCAACAATTAAATAATAAGCTAAAATTTTTTAAAAATCACCATGGATCATCGTCATAGATACTCCAATGTTGAAGAAAAACCGCGCTGCGATCGTTTCTGCTGAAAAAAAAGTATAATTATTAAACTGCTTGAAAATGGACAATTTCAAGGAGAGGAAAATCAAGGATTTTTATGAAAAATTATACTAACGATCATTTTTACTGCAAAAATAATATTATTCTTATGCAAAGAAGATATTATAAAGAAAAAACAATACCGAATGATTGTAAAATAGAAAAAAAATTTAAAATTATGTGCCTCCTCTACATGCTGCGCAAAAACAACTTTTACTCACACACAAGTCGCTCTCGGACGTTTTCATTTTGGCTGACAAGCTTATATCGAGGCTGCGGGTGCAGAACATGTTGTACTAAGTTTTTTAAGGACAAGAGTCGCGTCCCGTCCCTTTTCGGTTTGCTGGGAATTTCAAAGAGAAATCTCGCTTGGGACGAAATCGTCCCCCAGTGCGACCGCGCAGAGTTAAGACGACACAATATTTTAACGTACGAAAAAATCATATTGCTTTTGTGACAAAAGAAACAGTTGAGAATCCCTGAAATTCAGGTATCCGTATCAATCTTGCGAGATTTAATTACAGATTACTACAAAATTAATTGAAAAATAACTTCGTTTCAGTCTTACTTATGCATTTCTTTACATACACGACAAAATAAAGCTTTAAGCTGGAAAATAATATATAAAATATTATCGTTTTATCAGATAATAAATTACTACAAAATTATATTTAAAAAACGTTTACTTTTTCGTCTTTTTTTAATACATTTTTTCATATATATGACAAAACACTACTCTTAGCAAGATAAAAATATATAAAACGAATTCAAATTTCGTAATTTTTCAGTGTCCCGTATACGTTCGACAACTTAACGAGTAAAATAAACGTTCCAATGTACTAATGATTAGTTTGTTACTAGGACATTTACGTTGAATTCATCTGATCAATGAATAAGATTACAAATTCGAATGTGGACATTTTTTCAATTACAAAAAACGGAAGATGTCACATATGAGTGAAAAGTTAATGTCCGATCGATAATCCTTCATCATCCTCCATTTGTTTTTTTTTTTTAATCGACGGCTAAACACAACTTTTGACAAAACAAAATGTTCAAAATCTTATGCTTTGATATCCGCAAATTGGAGAATTTCCGATAGAAAAAAAATGCTGCAACAAAATTGAAATGGAAAATTGTAAAATAATTCATCGTATTTGAAATAAGAAGATGATCCAAATAAAATTGAATTTCTTCAAACGATTGTACGAATGCATATCCCAACCGAACTGAATGTGATAAAATATTTTATAATTTTCAAATATACTTTTTCTACATTATTTTTTGTAGTCGTTTTAAAAGTTTTTAAGTTTTTACTAAATTATTTTTAGACTATGTTGATAATCCTAATTACATTGTTGTTGAAATTTCGAAAATAATCAGTGCTCGTGATAACATATCTTTCTTTGTATAAAGATAAGACAATGTAAAACGAGCAAATCAACTCGAATGGAAAAAACAGTATTTGCAAAAATATTATTTCATGTACTTAAGACACGTACATTATTATATAATGTACTTAGTGAGTAAATTAAGTAAAATACCTAACTTGTATGATGAATATTCTTTTTGACGAAAAATTAGAAACATTTTTGGATGTTTTTAAAATGTATTTTATCGAGTGTACTTTATATTCATGGGAAAAAGTATGTTTTATTACAGTGCCAAGGTAGTCCGAAAATACTAGCTAGTCCGTAGTATAAACTCTCTAGTTAATTATTGGATACTGCAAAATAAGTATAAGAACGTCTCATGGGAGTACACTAATTATTTTTATTCGATGAACGATAGCCACGTATGCTGGATAGTCGTAAAAATAACAGGATAATCGGACAAACTTGGGCGAATCGGTATAACGAGTGTGATACTGGTTGGAAAAGCCAGTTGGGTCCATGAACGCCTCGCATCGACGAAGTGAGAGGCAATGAATCGTGATAGCGCGAGAACGAAGAGATAGAGAGAGAATCGTAGGACATGGTGTGAGCGTATAAGGGGTATGCGCGAAACGCGAGCCTGGAACCCAGGGTGGTTCGTTTGTCTGCTTCGTCGAAACTTCGACATTGCTCTTACTTTCTCGTTATATCGGACGGGGCCAATCGACCAATCGAACGCCCAATTACTCCGTGGTAGCGAGACCTTGTCGATATTCTTCTTCGCCTTCGGTATTAGGCAGAAGGAACCTCTTCTCTCTGCTTTAGCTACTGCTGGTGGTGGTGATGGTGTGTACACTATGGGAATGCGGAGCCGTTCATCGACAAAACTTTTCGAGGGGTTGAGCGCAGGGTTACGTCAGGGTGCCTTCTCTTTGCTAGCTTGTTTCTCCGTTATAGAAGTAGAAAGTTCTCTCTCTGCACCGAAATCGCTTGTGCTGATGGAAACCGGCCAGTTTTAAGAATGGTAGACCGAAAAGAGAGTGAGCGAGATAGAACGTGGTGTCGCGAGAAGGAAAAGTGCGAGAAGAAGCTAAAGTGATAAAGTTTGACAGAGAGACCGAGAGCCAACCGGGTTCTGGTGACAATTTTTTTTTGTTTTTTCTTACTCAACCGACCTCTCCGTCATTCCTTATTTTCTCATGTTATCTGCTCGATCTTTATTCCTGGCAAGGCGATTTTTTCTCTTTTACTTGAAACTTTTATTTTTCCTGGTTTCCCGCTCTTGGCTGTTTTCACCTTGGCGATTCTAGCAACCACGACGCCTCAAAGTACATCTGAAGAGTTCGCGACGTAATTTTTATTTATGAGATTTCGTTGTCATCCTACTTTTTCAACTACCGTACTCTTTCCTTTCTGGCATTACTCTCCTTTTCATCTTTTATCTTGTTCAGCACTCGAAAACACCCTTCTTTCTCGCAATTTCCACAATGAATTTTCCAAATTTTCTTTTATCATGCCGCAGGTGTAAAGGTAAAGGGAAAAATACCATGACGACAAATCTTTTTTAAAAAACCCCCGTATACATTGGTTGTAACTCCGGTGTAGCTGCGAGGAGGGTGGTTATAGAGTTTGCGAGCTTGCGAGATATCTAGTGAACCACGCATGTAGAGAGAGAAAGAGAGAGAGAGAGAGAGAGAGAGAGAGAGAGAGAGAGAGAGAGAGAGAGAGAGAGAGAGAGAGAGAGAGAGTTTGACGAAACGAGCCGTGTAATTTTAAGGCAACTCGACGGTAACCACGTCGACGAGCGGGTCAACGGTGCGGTGATTTATTCCCCGACTGGGGTGCGGGAGGACGGAGAGAAAAGGTAAAGGGGAGCGGGGAAATGCGCGAGGCCAATGACGCGAAAAGATTATGTACGGGCCACGGGAGCTCGACAGCAAAACGAGCTCCGGGAGCTATCGCTATACCAGCAGCACCACCAGCAGTTACTATCGGAGGTCGTGTAGCATTCGCTACTCACGCGCACACGCGTTTTCAGCGCACGATTAGGAGAAAACCGAGAGCTTCGAGCACAGCTTGCACATGCGGCGCCATTTTCATGCCGCCTAATGGTCCGTGATCTTTGATTGGACTCTGTTTACGCAGCATTTTCTCTATCGCTGTATCTCTCTCTCTCTCTCTCTCTCTCTCTCTCTCTCTCTCTCTCTCTCTCTCTCTCTCTCTCTCTCTCTCTCTCTCTCTCTCTCTCTCTCTCTCTCTCTCTCTCTCTCTCTCTGATTGTGTTCCGGCTCCACTCCTCTTCACAACCGGAAACAACAAAAATCCAGAATTGGCGAAAAACATTACACTCTACCCTACAAACAAACTCGAGTGTATACAGAAATATAACACGTACAATTTATAGCGTAAACGTCTTTATCAATAAATTGAAGTTCCGCGTCAGATATGTAGTAGAAGAGAGGATTGTAATAACAGGAAGAACACAGTACGATGGAGAGCAGAGATGGGTGCATCCGGACGTTAGGTGTTGGTTCAAGATTGATGGTTTATATTCTCGTTTGTGGGTTTCTCTCGTTCATTGTTCGGATGTGATCCTCCGCGAAAGGATCAATCTTAATCTTGATTTATTGAGCACGTTTGAGGTAAGCAGCATTAAGGATCGGTAACCGACAAACGCTGGGATTAATTTCCATTAAAGTATACCGAACATTTAAAAATATTATACCAGGACATCCATTGATCCTATATTACTTCCAGCATATGCTTTATTGACTCCGTTACTGAATTCCTTTTTTAAAAAAAAGCAGTTATAACGGTATGTTTTACTGCAGTTTTTTTTAAGGTTGATGAACGAGCTTCCCGCGCGGTTAAATGGAAAAAGGGAGGCTCCCATGCTTTTGCATGGCGTGACCTCATCAGTATCAACTTATTCGTGTTATATGTTAGTGACGTGTAATGCGACACTACGTAATCATTCTTGGCAATCAGATAATAGGTTATAGTTATTTATGCAAGACAATTATCTAAAATCTAGTTGCAATTAATAATTAACTGATATTATAGATTCTCAAAAATGAAGAGATGCAGTAACGACACGACGCTGCGTATTATAATTTTATTTACTTAATAAAATCTTATGGCGTTATATCGGTCGGTTGACATTGAGGCACAACATCTACTCGTACTTTTGCCAATTCTGATATATTTTATGTAAAATGTTATAATATATGATTAATTTAATATTCCATGTAAATAAAATATAACAGAATGATGACGCTCCCATTTGCATATATTTTTCTAAAATATTTATATGTTAATTATCTACATTTATTCAAAGAAATGCTACAAATTGATATTCCTAACCTAACTTTCAAAACAGGATCGGAGAGCCCGGATACCGTTACATACAAAGTTCAACAGTATTACTTATAAATAAATAATTGAGCAGCCTCAGCCGATCAGCGAGAAGTCTGTATATTATATTTAAGAATAATTCGCAAGGTGATTAGATAGAAAAAAAACTTTCGGAACTATGATCAATTACGGGATCATTAACGATTAATGGATTATGTTTCGCTAGCTCTGTGGTCTTCAAATTAACCGGGATATAACGATCAGACGAAAAGCTAAGACCCTTGGGCTAGTGATGATGACACGAAAAAGAGAGAAACATGAGAATGCCACTTTCTTGAACAGAGAATTGATCCACGGTTTTTCACCTTCCTGGTAGGTGCAATAGAGAGGAATCTGCTGGTTTCCAAGTTCGGATGTGTGTGACGGATATTCTCTGTCAACTGTACCTCTCGACCTCTTCTTCCATGAGCTGTGAGCACATTGAAGAAAAAAAAACCAACGTCGTGAGCCGATTCTCGGTTACCTCGAATCGTCTTTATTCTTGCTGTCCAAACCGAAACGCACACTTCTCTCTACGCTGGGCTGATGCGATAAGCTTTCCTCATCTTCTTTACGCGATTCCTCATCGACCAAACGTATATACCACGGTTGCTTTTTTCCCCGGTGGATGATTCGGTTAGTGATTTATGTCTTTTGATAAAGGAAACGGATGTAAGGGAACTTTTTTAATATCAATTGTTTCCGCGGTGACGACAGTTAGCCGAAGTTCTTTACCTACTTTCTGTAAATATTAATAATGAGGTACTTCAACGTATATCAACGGCATCCAACACACAAACAAGGGTGGTACGTCACGTTCGTTAATTGCAGACTCACTAAATTTGTTAATTTCTAACACACGTGCTCTCTTACACGCTCACTCACTCACTCACTCTGTTACGGCTTCCCTCGCTCTCTTCCTCCCTCCATCATTCGCCTGCTCGCTCCTTCCCTCCCTCATTCACCTCCCTGCCTCATTGCGGTCGGAATATTCGTCATTCTGGTATTGTAAATTCAGGGTTCGTCCTTTGCGCATACTTGCGCAATATGTTTACCATGCGCGTAAATGCATATAACGCATAATACGCATATGTATGTGATTGTTGTATCCATGAAGGTACGCTCGCGATTTCGAGAGATTGCGGGCGACAGTAACGCGTCCGAAGTGGTGAAGCGAACTCGAGAGTGGCATCGATTAATCACCAGGAGGACATTTTGTAGTGATGTGCGACAAAACGGCCCGTGTATAGTATAGCGCTCGCTATGAGTATGGCGAAGGGTCGGAGAAGGGGTATGAGAGTGTTTTCCTGCCAGCCATTACATGTCGGGTGAAAATACCGACAAAAGGGTCACCAATAACCCTGGACTGCTCCGAACACCACAGCCAACGAGTGGTCTCGAGTGTTTGCCATCGTATAACCTGTTCAGTAACACCGCTGTCTCTGTCTCTCGTTCACTCAGTTGCACCGAGCACATGATGGCTGCAGCCGTCATTTGACAATACCAGAATCTTGATTCGTGAGAAGTAGAATAAAAATATAGCATGACCCGAAGAAATCCCACGTTCCTCATTCCAGGAAGCTTTACTTTGAACGTTATCGTTAAATCCAGACGAGACAGGGGGTCAGAAAGTCTTTGAACTCATACGTCATGACGCAACATGCACGGTATTTTTTTTCCTTCTATTTTCAAAGAGATTCAGTTAGTACAGTCAGGTGAAATGAAAATGGTTCAAATATTTTTTAAATGCGTTGGATATATCTAGCCTCTTCAACAACTAATATCAACGACAAATATTTACACACCGTTTTCTCCAAAAGTAAGCAACTCCATTCATTTCGATGTACGATTGCTGTTTCAATATATCAAAAGTTACTCTTTCGAAACCTTCTTTCACAAACCAATAAGTTTCGTATTGAAATAACGAACATAATCCATAATTGTCGTAGATCGACTCGTCAAATGTTTGACAACCACAAGCCATATTGTGCGGACAATCGCCATAAAATATTACACTAGCTTGTATTACAATTATTTTCTACGTTTATTCATTGATTCATTTCTTTTTCTATTAAGAAAATATTCGATATTTCAACCGCTTGGTTTTTGAAAGTCTATGCAAAGAAATATTTAATTCCGTTACCCATTTAACTGAGATCCGTGATGTCAATGTTTCAGTAAGCAACAAGAAACCAGAAACCGATCACTCTATGCTTTAACATAGACGGAAAAAAAATGTGGAAGTAGCCTAACATAGTCTGTCCATCCAATGGTACCCGATTGGATACGGGGACCTTTACTTCACAATCCGAGTCTCCTTAAAGAAGAATACATCAGCACCAGGGCCTCACGAAACTCTCGTTCTCATGAATATTTTACGTCTCTCAGTGATATGGAGTGTAAAATCGACACGAATTTAGTTGCCGAAGCGGACTAGCAGACACAAAGATTCATTTTATCTGCAAATCAAATTTGCATACAGCAGTGGCGCACGTGAATACAGTACGAGAGGAACGCCTTTAATAATACTCTCCGAAGCAAACCGAGAATCGCGAGCTACAGAGAGTAATCAAAGCATTTTGATTGCACACCGACACCTCTGCATCTTTTTTCTTTATTATCCCAGCGTATAATCCCAGTGACTTTATCCGCTACTGGGTGTTGTCTACTTTATGAATATTCAAAAATTCTTGATGGGAGTGGGTACTCGATAGCGTCAACAAATGCACCAGCTTGTGTGAGTATCAATCTTGTTGTGTCCTAGGGTGAGAGAGTAGAATCACCTGAATTTTATTATTTACCGACTCTTGCTCTGACATTCTTCTGTTTTCTCGAGTACGGCACTCAGCAAAATGTAACTCTACGCCATATTTTGTGAGCTTCAATTACGTAATTGTGTCTACCAGACTGTACTGCACGTACGTATGCGTTACGTCCCAAGTTTCGTTACCTGGGTAATTTTCCAGTGATACAAATGGACGATAGGAAAATATGAGAAGCAGTGAAACTTACGATGCATATATTAATGTTATTAAAAATTGTCGGTAAACAATGTCAGCGGCAAACGGTAAATCATTCTCCAGCAGTTTCTCTTATACATTTTACTCTATATATACCATCCAGCAGTTTCTGTTATACATTTTACTGTATGTATATTTGAATTACATATGAATTACACGAGAGCTTCCTGTAAGGGAAAGGAAAGAGAAAAGACCTACCGAGAGTTTGCAATTTCCTATAAGCGATAATCGCATTGATTTAGGAGGCCTCGTGTTTCCGACCATACAGGAAAACCCTTTGGTGTTAGGCACACCTGGCGAAGATGGTGGTTCCCGGTGCTGGTGGTACAACTCTGCTCCGCATTCAAGCCACTAACATTAAAGGTACTAAGTTCACCGGGTAAAAGCAGGGCGGAGTAAGGGGTTGTTGGCGTGCCACAAGGTAATATCAGGTAATTCCCGAGCTTCCCGTGGTAACAACCAAGTATTTCATCGGGCTGCCGGAGTTGAGACGATCCCTTTGTCTTGAACGAATTGGATCGTGCGTGGTAGTGGGAGTCGATAGCAATACCGGAAACCAAAGTATAAACGAAGAAGAAAATTATGAAAGAGTGAGTCCTTAAGGGATTAATGCCACCTTCCAAACAAATTGCCAATTTCCATCAGGATCTGTCGTGATACGAGAGCTACAATCAAATACACTTAACTTCTACGACGCAATTATTATATTTGTATCGTGATTTCGTGGTGGGAAGCAGAGAAATTTGTATTGCAATGCGTGCCTATGAGTCATCCTCTGTAACCCTCGGAAAAATAAGGGAGGGCAGAAAATAATGAGGAAAGAGAATTGCGTGGAAGTGATTCCAACACGTCCGTGTGTCTCTTCATCGTGCAGCTGAGAACGGGGCGCGAGTGAATCGTTTGTTTTTATGTCTTACTTGGTAACACAGCTTGCGAGCTCCTCTTTCAGGATTGCAGCGTGTTATTACGAGGACAACCGTTAATAGAACTCCCAACACCCTGTACGACGAACCTGAACCCCAGCCACTTCTCGGGCATCTAATAACCAACGGAGTCACACCCGATTCTCTTTTCCTCTCCGAAGTATACTGTATAGGGAAAGGGCGAGTAGATAATACAAGCTATGCTCTAGCGTATCAAATTTTATATTAAAACCCTCGAGACCATATCTATTTCTTTCATTTAGCTGAAAATTCTTCGTGTTATCGATACTACGTGATAGTCGAGAGAAGGGAAAGAAAAAAGAGAGCGAGAGAGCGATATATATGTAGATAGATAGATAGATAGATAGACAGATATATTTATTCGATGCTCTGGAGTAAGCTTCCTAAGCGTACCATGCCGTGAGAGAGAGTGAGTGAGTGAGAAGAGGAGAGAGAGAGAGAGAGAGAGAGAGAGAGAGAGAGAGAGAGAGAGAGAGAGAGAGAGGACAAGAAATTCGTTCGTTTTTCATCACAATTTTACGAACTTTCGGTAAAGCCAGAAAGTCTGAGCGAGGAGGAGCAAAGAGACGAAGCAAAGCTCCTGGTTTCCCATGTCTGTATAGTAGCATAGCGAAAGCAACAGCACACCAGCGAAAATTACGTCTTCCATCGTTAACTCTCGTCGTGGCACCAGTCTGATGGAGGTGCCTCCTGTGCTGCCACTTCCTCTTGTTACTGAATTTTAGTATCCGAGTATCTGTGAAGTGGTCAATAAACCAACAACTATAGTTGGGACTCAGGAAAATAAGGAAACCACCAAGTTTCACCATGAAATCGTCTTTTTACGGTTATTCATCTTAGCAACATTGAGAAAAATTTATGCCTTTTTTTTTTTCATCGTTCTACTACATTTAAACTTAATAAAATTGAAATCAAGAGATTTTTTTCCGTTTGTTAGATCATGCTTCGGGGTGGCTGGGAGGGGGGGACGTATTTTGTATCAGCAAAAGAAATTCGTGAGTACACGTAACGAGTACATACGTATGGCAAAATTCTTCTCCTATAGCTATTAGTGTCCCTCTTACTCGGTCAAAGCTTTTGCATAATCCAAATTTGATAGGATCCCTTTACAACTTCAGATGATAGAGAACTGGAACGTATTTGACGCTTCTTCTAGTACCGAGAGCGTTCCCCTGTTAATATGTTTCTCGGCTTTTGAATGTGTGCCTCTTCGATGGTGCGATAGTCTGTAATCTTCTATTCCACCGTCCCTATAAGAAACTTTCTCTTTGCACTTTGATGAAATTGCAGATTTCAGGACCTCATTACGGTTCATCGTAAAAAAAATCTAAGCAACAGTTAATAAATTTTTATTGTGCTATCACAATCAACGTTTGAATTGATTCAGATATCTCACTCAAAAGTTATTAGATTTCCTACATGTTTATCATCTCAACGGAATGATAATCAGCTACTGGAAATATCTTAAATTTCATAGAAATTTACTTTATCAAGTTTAAAGATATTTAGTTACAAAATATTCATTATATTCCTTCTACTTGAAGTTTCGTAAGATATTTTTATGTTCAGAGCACAATTACAAAAAATATTAAAATTTCATTTGACTAACGAATAAGTATTTAACCTATAAGCGATAAATATTACTTTTTAGTCAAACAATTATGGGATTGTTCTAAGGAACCTTTTATTCGCAATAACATTCCGGGACTGAAAAAAAATTATTGACCACGGCGCCAAAAATATTATTCGAAAAATATTGTAAACAAAAGATTTTAGAAATTTATACGTTAGAGTTTTCCACTGGTAAACTACAACTTTTTAAATGTAATAAACACATAGAAATATCTTGATTACTCTTTCCCGAACGATGCATTATTTTGTAATTTTATCTTGAGATACATTCGATAACTAAATTTTCGTAAAACCTTTTTCAATGTGTGTTCATTATGATCCTTTTACTATTTCTACATGAAAAATATCCTAAACCGTTGTATATATATTTTTTTTTTACTATTTAACTAATTAAATTTAATTAAATGTTTACTATTTAACTAAGTTGGAAATTGCGAGAGTTAAATTTCCTTCGAAAATCTTTGTGTTTTTAATCGAGTTTACAGATTTCCAGCTTCAAAATATTCCTCGAGTAATATTTCTTCAATTAAGAGGTTCGTAAGATTTTCTTAGCTTTCGTGAACCACTGCGAACAAAGTTAAATATCCGTTTGGCTGTCGAATAAGTATTTAGCATACAGAATATATTAATTATAAATTAATAAAATGATTTCTCGACTCCTGCAGCGGTGGTTTAATTTTATTCGCGATATTTATTTGGTCAATTTTCAAATAACTTTTTCAACGTCAATTCAATACGATCCTCTAATTGCGTTTCCATGAAGAATATCCACATCGTTATTTTAAAAAAAACTTTTTAACGCTTGGAAATTTCAAGAGTAACTTCCATTGAATATTTTCCTTTACATGTTCAAAGTTCTTGAAACCCGAGCTATAATATAATAAAATGTAACGAAATTATTATTACGTCCCATCATTATTACCCTTAACTGCCGTTACTACGTACACGACTGCAATTCCAGAGTTAAGTTTAGTATTTAGTATTTAAACTAGAATAATTATTTGTATATCGAATGATTACGCGACCATACGGCGCTGCACTAATTTTATTCGCAATTTTTATTCCGTCAATTTCCAAAGGACTTATTTAACGTAAATTTATTACGATTCTTTCTGCGTTTTCATGAAGAAATTCCACATCGTTATTTAATAGAAAACATTTTAATTGTTAGAAATTTCAAGAGCAATTCCCTTTGAGAATATTCGTTTGCATGTTCAAAGTTCCTGCGATACCGAGCTGTAATATAATAGCATCGTGTGACGTAATTACTACTATTCCCGCTCATTACTAACCATTACTACTATACTGCTACTCTATAACGCAGCTGATTTACACACTCGTTATTCATCCTGCACGCTCAACTCTAATCCCGGATTGAGTGAAGGGCTAAGACAGACAGTAGCGGAGAACTTTCGAGTACATCCCAGACTAATTATCTCGCTAATACATGTTTAGCAGATGTTTAACAACCGCCGGAGGTAGTAGTAAGATTATGATAGCACCATATAATAGCACGAAATCTATTGGCAGCGGCACTTGTCAAAATCCCAAAGGGCCTCTGCCAGGAGAGACACAGGGTGAAGCCGAGAGACACGCATGGAATCAAGCGACAATAGGACTCTAGCTCTCCCTTTCTATCTCTCGAGTGCAAACGAGAGGGTGAGATACCAAGCGAGGGATGAAATTGAGTTGGCACTGATTAGACATTGCAGGCGTGCCGTCATGCCGTGATGGTTCATTGGAATTTACTCGGCATACCTAGGCCACGAGAGTCACCAGCGTCCTAAACCAATCTCTATACCTTATAATGCCCTTTCTCCGTCACTCTCAGACTATTTCATCTCTGGGTTTTCATCGCCAGCTCGATCATTCGCTCTTTCTCTCTCTCTCTCTCTCTCTCTCTCTATAAGTTGTTGAACTCGACTTTACTCAACACTCCGAGAATCGAATCTAAAGCTGTTCTGGTTAGTTTACAGAGCACGCATCCAGCCTCCATTGCTATACAGCAAAACGAATGTACAAGTAAAATTGAAAGAAATTAAAAAATTATACGAAAAGCATGATAGCCATAGACAGTTAGAGAGGATGAGGTCACTTTCAAGCAGCAACAATTTAATCCGTTCGATTTCCATAATTATTAATCTAATATATGCTTGGTATAGTAATATACTGTTATTATTATTACTATTATTGATTTCTCGTGGGAATTATTTGCGTTGTAGTGGAGAGCGATGAAGTCGTTAATCGTCACGTTTGTTATAACTATGACCCTACGGATAATCATAGCAATACCTATAGGGGTTTGATAATACGATGTAAATATATGGAGGTAACAATGAAGACGATAATGACGAAGTTAATTTTATGGTGAAAACTAATTTCACGCTCTCACGAGTATACTATGCAGATAGTAGATTCACGAGCGAGCTCATTGGGCGATTGTGTGTATCGTATATGTTGAGGAAAGTCGTGATGTAGTTGAGTGAGTACGTTACAAGGGCGAAATGCGTTAATAACACATACAATGGGGATGATATCACGTTGTTACAAGACTCGTAACCTCTCGAATATTTTTTTCATGGTACATCTCACTTTATTTACTCACGTTTTCTCGTACTTTGCTCTATGATTCTCATTAATTCCTGCTATGGAGTACAAAAGTATTGTCCTAGCTCTGATAACAATGTCAGATGCAGGGCCCATCCTTCTCGCTTTTTTGTTATTCAACTTTTGATCAAGTACGTAATAAACGAGAAATTTTTGCTTTGATTACATTTCAACTTTCATGTAGACGCATATTCAACGTAGTTTGAGAAGCGAATATTAAAATTTTATATGAAATATGCATCGTTTAGCTAGATGCGCGATATCGCATGTTGGTTAATCATAAGAACGAAATATTCCTTTCAACAAGACTGCGTAGTGACCAAATGGAATATTTTAAAGTAAATCAAGGTCAGTTTGTTTAGTTAGTAATTACTAAATAGATTTTGATTTATCATTATTATGGGATTATTATCATTTCAATTGTAGATAACTACAATTGTAGGTAACTATAATTGAAATTGTAATGCCCGGACCGGACAGATTCTTCTTTTAAAAAGGATGAGACCTTGCGAAGCCAATTTGATCGATCGGTGCAACCTCAGGATAAGTTGAAACTGAAAAAAATTTATATATTTGCATCGATGACCTACAAAAATTATTTTACTCGTGAAAATATTCCTTTTTTTTTATGCTCGTCAAGTGATACTTTTCATAAAGTTGCAAGTTTTCGTACATCGCAACACAATTTCAGTTTCATAATTTCAAGGTGACTCGGCTCACTTTAATTGATGAATTATGCCTATTTCCAAGTAAGTTCATATTAACGATTTAGCACGTTAAGGGGCTACGAGACTTTAGAGTCAAACATGTCTTTCAAATAAATGTAACAGAAAGTGTTTCCGTACAATCCCGAAACTTAGTATTTTTAATTGCGTGTACCACTTTTTTGATTACTTGTTTCGAAAACATTTGTCTTATCGAAAATAACTTAATTTTTACCTGGAGAATAATACTCACAGTCCAACACTACTAACGCACATTTCAAGTTAACATGTAAACACAGAATAACAATTAGGAATGAAAAATATGGATTTAAGGTAATAAACGGAATGATAATTTTATTTTCTGCATATATGGTTAACGCCGGCAAAACCCCATAGATATACCCAAGGTGAAGTTAAGTTTGTCTTTATGGACACATCAGCTGTTGACTCTTACTTCGAAATCGTAATTTTTATCGTAAAAATAAACTTTGTCTTCGTTTAGTTTCAAGTTTTGTTACGATTGAATGCAAACTTTATATATTTTTTATGTTCTCTTAAGACTAATTTACCAAATGTGAGTTTTTCAGAGTTTGAAGTATGGCTGTGTCCGTGCGTTCAATGAGAGAACGACACGCTTTCGAAACTAAATTCGTCCAGTACAGTGAGATCCCGCCTAATGCACCGCTCTCTTTACCCTCTCCAGATTACCAAGCGGGCTCCGCAGTTGGCCAGACCCTGCTACAACCAACAAGGCGTCCTAGGCGCCTGAACCCAATGGTTAACCTTTTACAGAGCGTAGATTTTTGGTCTAGGAACCAAATATACGTTAATTTAGCTCCAGTACTGAGCAGCAAGTCCCACTATCCCCACCCGACCCACAGGCCGCTCAAAGCTGCGCAGGCGCTGTGTCATTCTCTCATCGAACGCATTATACACGAAATGTCAATAAATACTGCGTTCGGAACGAGTGTTTTTGTATACGCAATGCTTTATTCTCTTCGAAATAATCAACTTTTGAATAGTATTACAAAAAAAAACCATAAAAATCCTACAAATTCTGGGAATCATTGTACAATGTTCTTGTTTATATTATAATAAAATTCCAGATCTCAAAGTTGGATTTGAGTTGATAATGGTAAAGAACTTATGGTGTAGGGCACGTTCCAATTATTTCCGTTGATCTATAAACGTTTGCGAAATATTTTTGAAAGAATGTTCTCATTTACTAGAACGTTGCTGAACTCCATATCCGGTAAACAAGAATTTACAATTGGACAAGATATTCTATCTGAAAGGACTTCAGGCAAGGATTTAACCCGGATCATGTACATACGCATGCATTACACATACGTACGGATTCGAGGTCCTTAAGCAACGAGACAAGTAGTAATTTAGTTAGAGGTATAGTAAACTAGGTACGACGTTGGTATCCTTGGTAAGCTCATGCTCCTTCGTCTTTCACCCGTCTTCATTGCGCTGCTGCTACTGTCCCCTTAAGCGAAAGATAACCCCGAGGCTCGAACCCTCGACCGTTATGCCGATAACGGATACCCGTTTCCGTAAACCAGTGTTCCGGGTGCTTGAGGCTCTCCAGCAGTTCTCCAGCCTCTACATCCGCTTCCCTCCTGCAGTAGATACCTCGGTGACTCTCCGTCTTCTATTCGCTGAGGGTTCTCTACGTATGTACGTAATCCATTTTAGCCCTTACGTGGATTACTCAGGGATTTCCCTGGACCGTCTTGCCTACGAGTATCTCTCGGATAATAGCGCGAGGAGATAGAGATGGAAAAAGGAGCCTCGGCATGATGTCACACAGTCACAAGAAGCAATGTAGTACATCCTCTCTGACCTGCCAACCCTCTTCCTACCCGAAAACCATTCTCCTTCACGCCAAATTAAACTTTGCCGCCTAGGCGAGAGAATTTCGATTCGTCTCGTATGTCCTGAGCTGTCGGTGCTGCCAATACCATTAACCTTACCTAGGAACAGTGATTGAGGATCGAGGACACAGCATTCACATATGGCACGGTCAGCCAGGGGATCTCTGTAATCTATGCTTCGGGGTTAAGCTGATCCTTATTCTTACGACGAGACGTTCTGGTAGAGATAGTAAATGAAAGTTTGCATGATATTGGACAGACTTTTAGACTGAACTGGATCCGGGACTTTTAGAGTGAACTGTCGGTACCTTTGACAGAAATGCTTTGTAATGTCTTTATCAAAAGTTTATTGTGTACGACTCTAGAAGGAGCCTCGTTTTAAAATAAAATGCAGCAGCTGTTTTTGAGAATAGTCTATAAGATGTAATCAGAACAATGACGGTGATAAAGAACATGGTAATGAAGAAAGAAAGAACAAAGTGCGTTGCTTTTGTCATTGTCTACATAGGAAGATGCACGTTGATTAAAAACTGTTAGCGCTATGGAATGTAAACATACCAAGAGTTTAATGACATCAACAAATAAACTTATTAATCAATGCTGTCAATAAATCAACTTAGCTATTTCAACTTTGCATGATATTAGACAGGCTCCTGCACTGAATATGTAGGAGTTCCACGACAGTATGATTTAATGGATTTTAAGGGCGATTCAGAGAGAGAGTCGCTTTGTCATTGGTCCGTATCAAACGATTTCAGTGAAAATCGACAAAAGCTTCAATTGTTTTTTGTTTTTTTTTCATCCGAAAGACAGCAGCAGGTTTGTATATTAGTGTGTGGAATGTAAACAGCACGGAACAATGATAGCGATAAAGAACAGAAGAGAGCAAAACATTGACAAGGAAGCGAGGGTGTAGGAACCAGGGGAAAATGCTTTTTAAAAATCACGTTCATCGTGCAGCTTGGATGGAAAGAGATGAGCGTATAGATGTAGAAGATAGCGATACGTTAGTCCATAACACAGTACCGAACTCGTATTTGGCGACCATATTTTTCTGTACGATGACAGAGCGTCGGGCGTCGCGGGGCGACTAACGGAATTTCAAACTTTGGTAGCTTGCCAAATTACTGTTGGTCCATTCGCTGTCTCTGTCTCTTACACTCTCGGGACTCTTCTCATGGCGCGCTCTGCTACGATGATTCTACACACATTGTGTACGAAATCGGTATGGTACAGTCCGAGAATAGAACGAGTGAAGAGTGTGGAAAAGGGGATGCGGGAGAAGACGTGAATGGCCAGTCGCGACAGCGTCATACCGTAACCCGGTTTTCTCTCATCGATTTCTCTATGCTCTGCAGAGGGATAGCAAGAGGAATCATGGAGCTGGTGTACCGTGCCGTAACAAAGAGTTGGGTAAATAAAAATTCGGAAAAAGCTTCGCAGCTCTCGCAATAGCGCGTATGTGGTTCAGTGTTAGATGGGGTAAATAGGAGCGAGAGAAGAGAAAGAGATGGAGACAAACGAATGTTGCTTGACTCAGGAAAAAGAGGATCAGGTGAACGATTCCTAGCTTTTCCATTTGCAGCTACATAGCTGCACAGTGGTAATATCATACCGGAAGTTACAGAGATAGGTACGAAGTAGAGAGAGAGAGAGCACAGAGCATGGTGGAGATCGAAACTTTGATGCCTGATGCTGGTGCTCGACCTCGTTGCTTCGACCGAGTCGCAATCAATCAATCCTGGACTTGAATGGCTCGGCCTCGTTATTCCAGACCCGGAGGGCGAGGGGGCGAGGGATAAAGACACGAAGCTCTACTTCTTTCGCTGTTGAATATATTCCGTGCGTATACGACGAGATGATAGAAGATGTTCAGATTTTTAAATGCTATAGGAGTTACAGGAAGGGTAGCATCACTGAGGCAATGTCTGCATATTCTTATCGATTCTGTAGGTATGTAATTATATTTCATTACTAAACAAATCATATCGGAATATCGTTTTATTAATATATCGAATATTAATAATAAAACCGGCAATGGCTATTGGATAATGAGTTTGCGAGGTTTTTTGTTGAGACGAGATCAATACAAAATAATCATTCATAGGGTCGTATTGTAAGCATTTGATGACAACATATTAGAAAATGCGAATCAAATTTAAAAAAGTAACCTGGTATAAGGAATAGATGGGAAGTAAGAATATAAGGAACGCGTCCAGTTACAAGGAATTAAAATACCTGGACGTCGACTGTATAGGAAACAATTACATTAGAAATTATCAAGTATTCATTCGATCCTTCATCTATGAATCTATCTTTCTCTCCATTTCTAGTCTACGAATGACAGGATATCACCGGGCCTTGCTTCCTATTGTCTTTTTGTTTTATTCTCTCGTGATGCTTTTCTATACTAGGAAGACTATTTTCACTCGTATTATTCTTCTTCTCTTGCGAGTACATCAACACCCCTCTAGGCCATCAAAATTGGCTTCGTTACGACGTCAACGGGGCTTCAATTCTCGATAAGCCGTGGGATTACCGACAAGCCAGAGAACGAACAACCCACCGAACGTACCATATTGTATCCTCTGGTAGACTGGAGGTAAAACACGAGAGCTATTGGCATATTTTCGTTGACATTGCTCTTAAGGATTCTACGACACTTCACTGCAACCAGGCCACGAGGTATTCCTTGTACCTTGACGAGTCACGCCCTCAATTTAACAATCTCCTCTTTGTATTTCACAGATCTCTGAGACATTCTATGTCAAGCAGGATGAAATAAATAAAAAATATCAATAGATATTTGTGGTTCTTTTGGAATTTTTTATTTTCTACAAATTCCACAAAAGAAATAAAATATTAAACAACTTTTCTCATTAATTTTTCAACTTAATTATTTTGTTAAGCCGGCAAACACGTAGCTGCAGTCTACGATCGTTGGGATAATATTTAAAAACTTGGTATTGAAATCTTTTGCCAATAAGGAATTAGAATTGGCGCTAACGAGAATATACATAAATATTTGTACGAAAAAGATATAACTGTTTATTATTATTGACGGAGTGAAAGAAATACAATACAAAATATTAAAGATTTTTGTTTCAATCGCGCACTCGAGTCTTCCGACGAGGAACGAACCGCGTTCTTTGACTTTTAATTTAAGACTCAAGTATTTTGGGCGAGTCCGATCAAAGTTCAACCGTTCGGGTTGATGTAAAAACTTGGACCGATTTTCGGAAATGCAGCTGCTGCCCGCATTTGCCAAAAATCGATGTTTATGTTTACATTATATTCAATTGCATTTTGCTTGCAATCTTCGTAACATCGATCGCTAAGCAGGTCGCCCAATGCTGCTTCGAAACATTCTTCCGAACGTGCATTCGTATGAGCGAGCAGCCTGGCGATCGTGCGATGACCTTATTTCAATGTCTGAAGAATTTACGTGAATATTTATTTATTATTTTCAATTAAAAATCGGTGGCACAACAATTTTGAAAGTTACAAGGGGTTGACACTTGGCGAAAACGGCCAATAATCGGTAATACGCTTTTTCTTTAACGTTCGTTTCTACGTTTTCATTTATTTTACAGACTGTCTCGAGTACAACATTTTTAATTATTGTATTTCATGCTTGGTCAATCTTGACCAATTATTTACAAGATGTTGTTTTTGGCGTGTCGCAACTCGGGTCTGTGTCAACGACGATACGTAGCGATATTTTTGTCACGATTTCTTTAGAAATAAAAAATCGTCAGGTCTGGTTGCGTCATTAATTCTTAATGAATTAGCGAGGCAATCATGGCTGACAAAAATGAGGGATTCGACTGTTTATGATATTTCCTGTAAAGATCGAAAACGTAGGAAAATCCAGGTGGCGCTGACTCAGACCCGAGTCAAAAACATGATCTCGTAAAGAATTGTTCGAGACTGACGAAGCATGAAATACAATAACTAATATACATGATCGCTGCATAGATCATGAAACTTCCTAAATTTTTAAGTCTCGAACGCACTTTTATTCTTCGTATCTTGAATTTTGAGAGAAATATTTTCATTATCAGTAATTACATTATTGGAAGATAATTTAGAAGGTGAAAATATGGTGTAAAAATTTTTTAAAAAACTATATTCATTGATGAATTCTTTAAAAAAATGGTAAAGCTATAAAATGAATGTAGGATGAAGAAAACCGAAGTTATATGAACGTTAAAAGAGAGCCCATTTTCAATTTTTTTGTGACGGCGTTGTTTCAAAACCTCTTGCAACTTCCAAAATACAAAAGTTATAAAATGAAAATACATGTTTTTACATATTTAATAAAAACAAAAACGTTTATAACAATTTAGAAGATCTTGCGATCCAAAAGGTTTATCGTTTGATGCGTTTTTACTTCTTTATGGATAAAAAATTTCGCAATCATTTACGAAAATGTAAAGGTGTAAATGTATATGTTCCACGTTGTATCACTCACGGCTTTTAATCTCTGCACGTGAAGAGCGAATTGAACTTTCAACCATATTGGACTTTTTCGGTTATCACACGTCAGCCTCTTTCATCTCCTCAGTCTGCTGAACGACTAAATGGGGAAATAGCACAAAACCATCCCTTTCTTACGGTCTTTTCATTCTTTTGACCTCTTGTCCCGGCAATGTCCTCGTGTTCGCGTGAATTGCTACTGCTTCGCTGTACCCTATTTCCGAATCGACGTAAATGGAAAGAGCTCATCTACTCTTAATCCCATCTACAAATTGAATTCTCAATCTCACTTTGGTTTATTACTTCAATGTAGGATAACGTACTAAGCTTCGGATCGTATCGCCGTGTATATCTTCTATTATATAAAATATAAATGTGTGCAGTTACATTGCAGTAACTTAAATAACCTAAAGAACCTGAAGAACCTAAAGAATCTACATTCTCAATTGAGAATTCTACACTTGATTTGCGAGGATTCTAACGCTTGAACCGCTACTGCCCCAATAGACAGCTCTCAATATTCGCCATAATTTGAATTTGAATGAAGTTTATTACACCATGATACCCTCTCTCCGAATTTCCATGTTGGCTACGTGATGGCGCATAGCGTCCGAGCAACATCATCCTACTAGAATACATGCATAACATACTAAACTGTTGAATTGTAAAGTCTCTGGGTTAGTCACGTTACCTTGTGAAGGGTCAGGATGTGGAAAGCCTCGACGGTCAACGTGTTTTTCATTAATCGAGACTTAAACCATGCACACGGCTACATAATGTCGTATAAACAATGAAAACAACGCAAGAAAAAAGTATAGGAAGGCATGCCAGTGTATACTGTTACGTCAAAATCGCGGCCTATCTTACGAACCCACGAATTTAACATAGATTTCACGTTTCGGTGTATCTTTTCCGTGCTCTGGTCAAGGAGAATAAATTCTCCCTTTACCACACCCGACGAGAAAATACCGAAGACGCAAGCCCGTTTTTGAGTCTAACCTCGCGGAAAATTACTCGGGATAGGGCTGGAGTGCGTTTTGTTCTTGGTTGGGGATAATCACTTCACGAATAATGGGGAGGGACTTGAATGACAATTTCACGCGGAGCAAGATTTCACTTTAATTGGTAATTAAAAATTATACCTACGGTTGTTTGTTACTGTGGTTCTTACTGTTGAACGTTGGTTGGGCGTAGATTAGTGTAGTCAGACAGACTAAAAATCGAACGTTGGCGTTGGTGCGTATTAATAATTATTTATTGAAATAAAACTACATGAGTAGTTGAATGTTGCACGTTCAATATTCCCGATTTTACAAACGTTAATAATTATAAGTACTGTACTCTTACTCTGTACTACTTGAAACTATACTTTGTGAAAATTAAGCCGTGGTGAAAAATTATCGTGCTGGACTACTTTATTTCCCGGCAAACAGTACTACTTGTTGCCTTGGAAAATTTCTAATTCACTGCCGGCGACTTATTGACTGCCAGGCTAGTGATTAGTCCTCTAGTTGACCCCCCGTGAAACTGTGTTACTTGTCGAAGTTGACTCCCCGTGAAACTGTGTTACTTGACTCCCCGTGAAAAAGTCGCCGGCCGATTTTCGCGGCCTTTTATAGAGCTCCTGAGCGTCGAAAATTCTTGTCGTCAAGCGCGTAAAAGAAGAGAAGGGATAAAACCCTATCCTGATTATAAGAATTTCCCCGTGGTCTATCTCGACCATACACGTATTCATTCCCCTTACTCCGCAGAGTAGCTTCTCGACATGCAGAGCCATAGATCTATGCAAGTGCATCGGTATGGCGCGCTCTGATTTGTCCGCGCGATGTGCTACACAGAGGACCACGCGATTAGGTGAGGGAACGCGTTCGAAGCGTTTTTCCCCTGAAAATGAGGCGATTTTTACCACCCCGCTTCTCTGTAAATGTGTCTATGGTAATGGCTTAGTTTTTCAGCATTTTTACGGAACTTAAATAAATCCTTCATACGAAACCACTAATAATAATTTTGTTACAACTTCTGTAGTTAACTTTGACGTATGCAACCTGATTTCTACGTTAATCTCTTATTAGTATAAATGGTTTCGTTGAGTTATGGCTTATTCCAAACATCATTGGTTATTCGTTAAATTAGTGGTTACTCTAGTTATAGCTAATGAGTTTTCTTAAATAATTTGTTAGTTAGACGTTAGATTTCTTATAGTTAATAAGTTTTCTTAAATGATTTGCTAGTTAGACGATTATTCTCGTACTGTAGGAACGAGAGCGAGAGAGAGAGAGAGATAGTGATTTTACTTGAGAACGACTCGTCTAACTTGGTTACTCGTACATTTTGTTCGTACGCAAGTCGGCTAGATCGCCGTTCAGCCCTAGCGATAAGGCGTTCGTCGTGGCGCAGAGAGTCGCCCCAGCCTCGCTTTCCTGCAGAGGAAGCTCTATTGAAACGCGTTACCGTTTTCTCTCTTTCTCGATTCGTTTTACTTTTAGTATTTAGCTGTAAAATAATCTTAACATTTCATTTTATCATATATATATATGTATAACATATTCCATATATATATAATTTACTAGTAAAACAAGTAATTTTATACATGAAAACGAGAGAGAGAGAGAGAGTTCTTCTCTTGAGAATGACTCGCCTAGCTTGGTTACTCGTACATTTCGTTCGTACGCAAGTCAGCTAGATCGCTGTTCAGACCTCGCCCAAGGCGTTTTCGTTGCGCGGAGTGTCGGCCAGCCTCGCTTTCCCGCAGCAGAAGCTTCATTGCAACTCAATTTCAGTCTCATCTCTTTCTCGCTTTTCTGTCTATTTTTCCCTATTTTACCATAAATTAATCCTAATATTTCCTTTATCCCTTCTATATAGGCATAACGTGTTCTATATATTTATGATAGTGTTTTTACTATAAATTCCAATATTTTACGAGAGACATATTAATGTAATCCCAAGAGAAAAGGGGAATTAATCCTGATGTACTGATCTTTCTTCTATTACCCGACTATACTTGGTAAGCTCATTAATTCGATGTGGGTTGTACTCGTTTTCGAGTGACAGCTATGGGTAGTTTCCATATGGAAGCATAATTGTTCTTTTTGCTGCTGATATTTTGTCTACAGTATTCGCGTGAACATTTTAATAGTCATAACTCTTTCGTTTAAATCAACAGTTCCTCTGCTTTTGTTAATTGTTTCACTTAGTTAATAATTGTTCGTTATTTCATCATCTTTGTAAAGAGAGAGAGAGAGAGAGAAGACTTCAGGCAAGAGCGAGAAGAAAGGGTGCGGTCGCTTGGTCACGTGATAGCGTTCCCTCCAACCGCTCCCTTATGACCAACAACGCCCCGACGGCGACTAGCCGAACCCCTGGTCTAGGATTGAGGGTAAGGCCGCGCTGAATCATAGATCCATAAATGGCAGTCGATAACCGGGTCTACGCAGTAGATCCCATGGTTTGAAAGTTTGCCTTTTGACCGGGAGCGCCGAAAAATTCCATCTTTACAAGATTAATTCCTCCTGGGAGACGGTCGGTAGGGCCGCATCTTCACCCTGTTCCGATCTCCGTCGCTAAAATCGCTCTCCTCTCCTCTTAAGAAGTTCGAGAATAAAAGAAAAATGTGAGAGGTTACTTTTACTGTAGCGAAACTAAAACAGAAGAACTTTAACGTAATCGAAATAAAAAAAGATAAATGCAACGTTACGTCAGGACGTAACAATACAGTGACGTTGATGCCGGTAGAGTACCGTGGGCAATGGTAAAATGTTACAGGTGCGGAGAAACGTGAGTAAGAGAGCTGAAACAAGCCCGGATGCTCGTAAAGCGGTAAGTTTTTCGCACGTCGTAAATATAACGGAAGACACGGTAGGTATTTTTCGGGCTGCAACGGGAGATTGAGGAGAACACACTCCTTTTAGTCGTATAGTTCATGTTGGTTCTACTGAGAAAGATAACAAAGAATGCTGCGTGAAGGAGAGAGTAAGAAATGCCTTGAAACGTTCGATTTTTCTCGTAAACGTCACGATGCCACCTCCCGAGCTAGAATGTGAGAGTGAGGAAACTTCGACCTCGTAAGAAACTCCACCACAACCTAATGTATATATTCCAACGCACGTACGTTCTCCATGATCCTCTGGTTCTCATCTTCCTCTTTGTTTAATTCTTTTTTGCATTATTATGTCATCAACCATTATTCCACCAGGTCGAGAGGTATAAAAATTCAATTGCCAGGAAGAGATACGAGGTACATGGATACGTATTTCTACTACCATGATATCACTACTGCTATCACAGATTCAATACTACACTGTACCTCGACGGTACATACTGTCAAAGTTAGAGCAGTAGCCTTACAGCAAGAGCAGTAGTAATGGCGGGACAGTTGCTCCATACAACTATGGAGAATACGTGAAGGTTTAGTAAGAGGAAAAGGAAAAGGACGATGGACTTGGCTACACGCCAAGCGGACCTTCCAATCCTTGACGTGCTTTTTGAGATTTTTCTTTACGATCTTCTTTTGCCTCTTCTTCTTATTATGCACACTCGCGCGGGATTTCATGTACTAGCTCTCTTTCTTCGTTTTTACTTTGAATTTCGTTCCAATAGACCTCTGCGTTATAGTGCTTGGCCGTCAAGTATCATCCTAAGCTACTTAATAATATCACATGCTACACTAGAAATGAACTTTTCTCTTTTCGGAAGGCAAACTATTTAGATGAATCCATTCAGAACCTCCAGATAGTTTGACATATAATTCGGTAAAATACTCATTATTGACCGTAGTATCAAGCTACCAGTGATAAGAATGGTAGCAGATTAATATGTGTTGAGTTATCTATTTGAAAATTAAAAGGATATTTCGTATATTTATGGACGCAATTGTTTTTTTTTACGTTCATGTCCGATATTTGTTTGTTTGAAAAAAAATGTAAATTTCGTAAACCTGAAAGGCTTGATTCTTCGGAAACGGTATAATGACTGAGGGACACAATTATCAGCCAAAAATATTACAAATTGTAGAAATTCTTTTTCGTAGGGCTTTCTTTTTACATCTTTACTGTTAATTTTTATTCCAAAAAATGTAGTAACTCTCATCAGGGTTCGATATATTCGTTATCAGAACCTAATCATTGCATCGAACACAGCGTTGCATTTCTAGTTTAGGCCTGATACAGTTATCTTAACTTGATAAATTTGTATTCCTTGAACATAACTTGAACATAATATTTTTACCCGAAACAATGATTCTAGACTTTTCAAATTTGTGAACATGGCATTACCTTTTGTTTACCTATGGTAGAAGCAAACATTATCCGAAGTTCGTTTCGACCGAGGACTACTTCATTCGTGATATTGGATTCCATTCTCTTGTATAATATAACGATGGATGATGTCGCATTCGCTGCATGTTTCGAGCAAGACGATGAAGCAAGCAATGCAGAGACGTAAGCGAGGGAAGGATAACATTGTGTGTATGTTATCCGCGTAACAAACAAGTGCACTTGTTTATTCTATTTGCAGCACCACCGAACAGCCCTACCGTCTGCCTTCGTCTTCCATTTCACGTCCAAACTGGAAGAGCAGAGTTGGCACAACCGAGAAGAGAATCCCTTTATCTCATCTTGCATCAATAGTTCTCCCTTCATCATTCGGCGCAGATCCTCGAGGATTTGCTCCTCGTCAACCCTTGAAGAACTCAACGATCCGTTGAAGGGTGCCCTTGGTCTCTTCTCGACGTCGGTCCTCGAAAAAACGGGCTGACACGTAGAAAATTCGGTAAAAGAGACAAACGGAGGAGAGGAAGGTGTAAAGTACGAATGGAAATTAGGAAGAGAGTAGATGAAGGAACAGAGAATATTAAAGCGACATTCGAGAAGGAAGACAATGCACTTGGTGGATTCAAACAGAGTGAGATATACATATCTGCTTGTGTACATCAAGGGCACCGGAAAGGACTGAGAGTGAAATGGCGGATGAGAATTGAAAGCGTAGTCGAGTGAGATCCTTCCGAATATGCATCGTCACGTTTCAGATTTGGATGCGTTTCGGAAAGTTCTATTTTCATGTTCTCTTTCTCTTGCGCAGGCATCGGGAACAAGAGCCTGCGGAAGTATTCCTACTTCGGTAGAACAGTATTGTGGCGGTTCACTCCTTCGATTGGCGGATACAACGGATCCTTGGCTTTCTGGTAACGTTTGCCAGAATTTGCAAACAGACAGACGATATAACTGTATACATCGTATCCTCTCGTTCTTCTCACTGTTTCCTTTTTTTCTACCTCTCCAAATGTTTGTAAATTCAGTGGCGAAACCATTCATGACATTTGTGACATCCCGACGGGCATAACACTGGAAAATCGAAAGCAGCGAGAGACTCTTGTCGTTAAGCTCTTATGAAATGAATTGAATTTTATGAGTTTATGCGTAACACTCGACCGAACCGATAGCTTGAAATAACGAATGCCCTGCAGTTTAAAAATAACTTGTCCAACGATAGTAGCCATTTTGTTATCAATGAATCTTTTCGGTAATGACTTGTCGATAAGCTCTTATTATATGAAATCAAATTTGTGTGTTTATGCGTACCGACTAAATCATTGGCTTAAGATATCCAATCACTTGTAGTTCAAAAAATAACTCGTCCAACGGTTAGTAGCCACTTCGTTATCAAAGTATCTTTTATCTCTTCGATTTTATTTATTTATTTCGATCCGCTTTGTGTGGCTATTTTCTCTGTGTCGTTCTTCTTTCAATATTTTCAACAGTAGATATCGTATCACATATTTTTCTCCGTCGAGCGAGCATTCACTCTCGCATTTATTTATAGTCTATTCCCCTTTCCAAGAAGCAAAGAAAAACGGGATAGAACCGTGCAAAACCCGAGGGGGGTTATACATTTTTCATAAATAAATTTGCACGAGCAAAGAGAGAATCCGTGTAGCCGCAGCAAAACCACGATTGCCTGGCGTCCACCGAGCACGCCTTATCATCCAACACGTGAACGTGTATAGCTATACGGACTAGCGTTATATTCGAGAGCAAGTGTTACGAAACCAAATTCACTGCACTCTTGTCAAAATTATCAAAACGTGTGGCGAAACTCAAAGATCCGCTATAAACTTTAACGGGTTTTACAGCCAGCCCAGAATTCATTTAAGACCAGCATCGAATTTCAAATATTTTCCTAACACTAAAACGTTATTATCCAGCTTAATTAACAAAAGCACTGTTGAACATTTTCCTGTGTGTAAAAAGAGGCGAAACAAAAATGAAAATCACGCGGAAGCTGCGTGGAATAAAGAGTGTTCATTTATTTTCTTTGAGAATATGTTAATCCCTTTCACGGCTGTAGTGATTTCCTCATCTCCTTCCAGCTTAAAGTTTCTCTCACACCAGATTAACCACTGGTTTCGTCTTGATTCTGTTATGAACGTTCGATTACAATTAACGCTATTAATGCGAAAATCAGAGAGTATAAATATATATATATATAGTATATACGAGATGTGTTAAAAAAATAACGGGAATTTTCGTTTTTTGGAAAGAATTTCATTTATTCGTCTACAACAATTTATAATAAATAAAGTTTATCGACACAAGAACGAAAAAAATCGCGGAAATCGTGCTAATATATTTACAACACGTGAAAGTACGAAATTCCCGTTATTTTTTTGACACACCTCGTATATATATATATTGCTTTGTATTTGGACATTGCGTATTATTGTTACTTAGGAACAATTGGTAGAATAAGGTGGAGTATAGTGGGACAGCTTTTGTGAAAGTTAAAGGTAAAGTACAAAGTGTATGTAGGATAAAAAGCGATCGAGTACTGCCTTGTCGCGTTTAGGTATTGACTTTAGAAGCTTGCAATCAATACAATCGTCCCATCAGAAAACATACACGTGAACCATTTCCAAGTATGTTAGGATGTATATTCCGGTACTGTCGATTGAATTCTGAACGTGTGAGCTGTTTGATAAGATAAGGATAAGAGGCGGGAAGCTAGTAAAAAAGCTCCGGCGCAGAGGCTACGAAAGGATACAGTTAAACCATTCTTTCTGCTTTGCCAGTGGGTACTTCGATACTTCGAATGGTTGTTCCCATTGAACATTGCTTTATCGGTGTGCGGGTTTTTCAACAGGATGAAACTCACAATTAGTTGGCGTGCAACTGCAGTAGTCAAGTCCCCTGTAGTCGTTGTCGTCGTTATATCCCTCTCTCTCTCTCTCTCTCTCTCTCTCTCTCTCTCGCTCTCTTTCTTTCTTCTTTACAGTTCTGCACAACAGGGGACTACCTGCTGCTGGCAAGCAACTTCGTCGGTAATTGACTTTTCGTTTAATACTGCTGTAAGAGTTAAAGTCGAAACTAGGAAGAAAGAGCTAAAAGGCAAGAAACTTTGATCCACGTATAGCTACCTCGATCTTCTCTCTAACTGTGCGTTTTTTCGACTTTGATTCTGTCTATTCTGTACACTCCTTGATATATACAACTCCCAACTGTCGCACAGTAAAAAAAGATGAGATTTTAGTGTCGACCTGCAGATCTCATCTCTTTTTTTATTTGTTATTCATGTTTGTAAAAACGACGAAACGTCTCTTGATAGATTTTGGCACGAGACTTTTATAACTCGGAGCAGCGGTTTTGGTTGATAAATTTACAAAGTTCGTTTTGTTTTCACGAAGACAAATGACTTTGAAAAAAGTTATGAATATTCTTTTTCGTAAATATTGAATTGCCTTTTACCATTATCCAAAACTGTGTACGTTAGTATTCCTAATCACACCCCTCGATCGTATAAATGGTTACGAGTTACCATTATCCCACACCAGAGAGTTACATTGTTCCAATTGTATGATCTTGTATGATTTTCTTGTATTCCAATTGTATGATGAATTTTTAAAAAGATAAAACAAAAATAATTTTACTAAAATGAAAAAAAAAAAATGCATCTGAGTAAAAAAGGTTCGATAGACAGATTTGGTTAACGAAAAATAGTAAAATATTATATAAATATATTAATAAATTATTCGTACAACATAGTCGGAAGATTTCTACGCACAATGATGAACCAATCTCCTGACAGTAATATGTGAATAAATATTATTTTACCATTCATTGTTTGGTTAATTTATTTATTCAACTCCTGTTTTCGATCGGGAGTTTCTTTGATTTTTATGGAATTATTAAAAATTCTACAGGGTGCGCCATCTCAATCTGGTCGATGGAAGTATTGAATAACTCTGACAGATTTTAACCGACCAGCGTCGTACAACACGTTTCGTATAGGTTATTTCAGTACAATTTCAACCATGTATCGCTATACGCCGAGAGAACGCGCCGAAATAGTTTCGCTTTACATTGAAAATAATCGTTCAGTTGTGTCAACTCAGCGTGCGTATCGTAAAAAATATCGCGGACGTTCTGCGCCCAAAGGCGACACTATCCGTCATTTAGCTTCAAATTTCATGGAGCACGGGTCTGTAGCGAATCTCCAACATCAAGCTCGACCGCGTCCAGGTCGTTCAAATGAAAATATCGAAGCTGTTCGACAGAGTGTTGCAGAAAATCCAAATGTCTCATACCGCCGCCGGTCTCAGCAATTAAACATCAGTGGAACCACTTTGAGAAGGATTTTAAAGCAAGATCTTAACATGTTTCCGTACAAAGTGCAGTTGACTCAAAGATTATTGGAAACTGACAAGCCGCGACGCTTGGCTTACGCTAATAACGTTAGTCGAATGAAGGAAGCTGAGCCGGATTTTTGGGAGCGAATTCTGATGACCGACGAAGCTCATTTCACCCTCTCTGGCGCTGTCAACAAACAAAACTGTCGCATGTGGGGCACCGATAATCCTCATATTATTCACGAAACTCCATTGCACGATGAGAAAGTGACAGTTTGGGCCGGTGTTTGCTCAAAAACCACCATTGGACCATTTTTCTTCAGAGCTGGTGAAACTGTCAATGGGGATCGATATCGGTGGATGTTGGCACACTTTGTTTTACCACAAATGCGTGAAAAAGGTCTTAAGGAATTTTGGTTCCAACAAGATGGTGCGACATGTCACACTGCGCGCTCAACAATGGACTATTTGCGTCGGAAGTTCCCAGGACGTGTGATATCAAAGAAAGGTGATATTGACTGGCCACCAAGATCGCCGGATTTGACTGCACCGGACTTCTTCTTGTGGGGATTTTTGAAAAGTAAAGTCTATGCCAACAAGCCGAAGACCATAGAGGAGCTAAAATACAACATTCGAGCCGAAATCGCAGCGATATCGCCCGACACGCTGGCAAATACAATGGAAAATGCCGAAAAAAGAGCTCATTTTTGTCTCAGTAATAAAGGCGGACATTTGATCGATGTGGTTTTTGGAAACTAATCAAAATAAATTGTAATGAATCAAATTTAATAAAAAAATACGACTTTGTGAAATCTGTTGAAAATTCTCTAAGTTATTCAATACTTCCATCGACCAGATTGAGATGGCGCACCCTGTATTTATTTATTTCTTCATTTCTGTATTTATTTGTTTTCTTTGGTCATAAATCGAATAAACAACCGTTCACTTTGACAGGCTCTCTCCTTTGCACCTCCATCGGAAACTGTAAGAACTTCGTACGAGGATCAACGCCTTCTGACCATTAATAAAACCTGTTTTTCGATCCTCTCGACTTTGCGCACTCCCAGAAGAAGGCCACTTACCGTCGTCGGTTGTTAATCGTGGAATACACTACCGGGACTAATTAAAAGCTGTAATTCGTTGTAACCCCTGTTTCTAGAGAGAGAAAGAGTAATCGTTTGAGGGGACGGGGGGATAGAGAGGACGAGAGAGCGAGATAGATGGAAAGAGGACGAGTCGGAAATCTAGGAATGTTTGGAAGAAGAGGAGGAGTACAAACCGAAGGTGGAAAGAAAAAGCGAGAAAGCGTGAACATCCCTCGAAAGGATCCCCGTTTGCTCACGAATGTTCTTGTCTTGAGCCGCGCGAGCCCTTCCACCTGAAGATCCTTACCTTTCTTTCCTTTCTCTCTATTCTTACCGACTTAAATTAATCGTGTAAACGATGGCACGAAGGACAAAAAAAAATAAGACGATTCTTTTTTCATTCTATCTTTCACGTTGTCACGATAATTTATATTGCAGCACATCGCACGGTCTGGTTAATTTAACAAGTTCGCAATAAAAGACTTCTCGTTGTTTCTTACAATCAAACTTTAGTCAATGTTTCTACGTTGTCTTTACGAAGACGTATCTGTGAGACTAATAATTAAAATACGGTGGAATGAGGAAGAACGAATTATAGAAAAAAATTGGATAAATGTCAAGCTTGTCTCGCAAGGTAGTCTACACGATAGCGTTATATCGCTGTGAGGAATGGACGAGGTTGCCTGCGAATTAGCAGTTAACAAATTAACACCGTGAAACGATAGTCAGCACGATGCCCGGAATGTTCGGGTATGGGAGAAGAGAGAGAGAGCGAACAAAAGTGCTGGTTGAGGGTAGAATGAAACAGTTGGATAAAGGAAAAACAGGAAGAGGTAAACGGGAGCTGCCGGTACTTCGCCGCAATTGAAATACGGGATTCGCCCGTTGGGTATTGCCTATTGGCTACTTCCACAACGGCAAACCTATTGATTATCCGCGTACATTCCTACCACTCTCTGTCCATTTACCGTTTGATTCATTATAATTGCAGATAGCGAAAAGGTATATACGTTTTAGGTTCTGCTATTCAACTCGATCGTTCGGATCCGATCGTCCGTGTTGATATCCTCGGCTCAAAGCCACCATATCGCAACCGACGGATCCACCACTGTCTTTTATTAACTTTAACCAACAGGGATAATATTTAAAACGTAATTGTTTGTTCAGGCAGACGAATACGCCAACTAGGAACTAGCGATATCTCTTTGAATCTTCCTTTACGAAACCAATTGGACATTGGTTCGATGGAAGATCCAAATTAGTGCGCTGTAGTCATCAATACGTCTATCCAAGGCTTACTTACACGATTTACTCTCTAGGCAATGCTGCTCTGCTCGTCTCTCACCCTCTAGACGAACAGCTTGGCTGAGGACGTAGAGCATGGACGAATAATCGGCGTTGAACTGATAGCCGAACCGGAGTAGCACGCGGTAATTAGTAGTTCGGCGCCAGGAGAGAGCTCCCGGAAATTGCTGTTGCTGATGCTACCTAGAGGAAGAGACAGAGAGAGAGAGAGAGAGAGAGAGAGAGAGGGAGAGAGAGAGAGAGACATGTACGAGTCTCGAATATCTATACAGTCATTATCACCCGCCCGTAACGTAGCCCCGAGGGTGGTTCTGCGCCGTAGCATCGAGTCGAGAGAGGCTCGCGAAGCTTCGATCCTAGTTCTGGGTGCCTCGGAGTGGTCTGTACGGGTTGTTATAAGGTCGTACAGAGAACGAAGCGCAGCAATGACATCGCGTGGAACGACGCTTGACCCACTTGCTTCACCTCAGTTTCTACGTTGCCGGGAAAATGCTCTCAACTTTACTAATACTACTCATACTACTCTCTAATGTCTACTGCAGTGAAACGATTTAATTGTTATCAATTCGACATCGAAGAGTCTGTAAATACTCTCATTCCCACGTTAATTCACGAACGCGTCTCGGAGTTGAAAACAATGTGCGGGAGTATGGATTAAAATCCGAATTACATGGGGATGAGAGAAACTGTACATTCGGTTTAAGAACATTAAGAGATTTTATTGTCTAGCTGTTACTCTCGCACATCACTCTTAACTTCCATTATAAATTGACTTTGACGGCTCCATCGAGCGTCCTTTATCCGCTGTTACAAAATCATTCCGATGTAGGGGAGATCAGGACTTGTCGAATCAGGATCACGTTAAGTTACACACATTTAAAAGTTGGAGGTTCCAAGCAGTTCTTTAGTATCCTGACACCTTACTTACTTCAATGAAATACAACTTGTATTGAAGTTACTAGCGGGTTTAATTTGAGATCATACAATAACATGCAAACAACAGTTGGTGGGTATCAGAAATAAAGTTTTTTTCATCCTCCAAATTTCAGGTAACTGCAATCAAGTATTTTTATAATAAACCCAAAGAAATTGTCTTGATACCTACAATTTGAACTGTCCGAGTCTGGGTGACACAGTACGGAAGAAATTCGTCAAAACTGCAAACAAGGATCCTGAAAAGAGTCTCGGTAGAACTGTAGCAGATCGGATCGTTGCACGATAGTTTTTCTTGGTGATAGCGATACTTTCCGAGACTCTATCCAAATTTCTTTTCGAGACTCGCTTCCGAGACTCTTTCTTTCCGCACATAAAGCTAGACCCAGGCTGGCATACTGGGCGAGAAACCTGGGAAGTATCGAGGACTGTACGACGCGGTATGTTACGTAAGTGAGGAACGGAGCTAGGTGGATTCTCCCGTCTTGCAATCTCTCAAGGAAACTTGCTGCAGTAAAGAAATAAAGAGAAAAAACCTGAATATGCAAACCCGGTGCACCCCGAAGTGTCTATCTGAGTGTAGCGTCTGCAATGCAATAAAAGAACGCACGATAATTGTACTTCGATCGATAAACGATATTTCATCTTCTCTACAGCCGCAGATTAGAGAAAAAAAAAATTTTTTATAATTGACAATTAAAATGGTGCAGATAAAAAATGATAAAATTATGCTTATGAACAATAATAATGATCATTTTCAACTACTAAATTATCGTTTTTATCTTTAGTTACTATGTTCAATATTCTATAATTAAACTGACCACGTTACAGGATAATTCGGGTTGAATCGCTCGTAAGTTACACATTACACCAGCGGTTTCCAAACTTTATGCTACTACGTCTCCTTAAAGAAAAAAATTTTTTCCGCGCCTCCCTAACTTTTATTTTTCAATAGATATAATAATATAGACACGTTTTAAATAATAAACCTTTATTTAAAAATAAATACTAAACATTACAATAGACAGAATAATAACAAGGTTTTGCTATAACATAAATTTATATGAACACGTATATTTATTTTTATATTAAATTACTAATAAAACTACATCTAACGCATCAAAACTTAATGCGAAGGATGTTGTTGTTTATTGGCACAAAGTTTATCAAATCTTGGGGGCAATTTCACCAACAGCGAAAGGATGAAATGTTTCTCTGATTGCGACTACCCTGGCAATAGTCCGCTCCTCCCCTGGAAGGCGCGCCTCCCAGTTTGGAAACCGCTGCATTACACCGAAGAAAAGGATAAAGATGACATTTGTATTTATTCAGAATATAACCAAAGATTGTATCAAACCAATGGAGTTGGTTTTATGACATTTTCTTCATCAAAACATTTTTTTCAAATATCGAAGTAATAATCTTTCTGACGTCTCCCGGTCTATCTTAGTTTCCTTCTTTTTTTTTCTACCTCATAGCGAATACTTTGTTTTCGTGAAGAATTCATTTTTCAATATTTTTGTGTCAAGAATATTCAGAAACGCAGGCAAATAATTATATTAATTTTCTGTCAACAGGTAACCGGAAGTCAGTCTTGATCTTGTACGACGAGGCGTGGAAATCTAATTGCACAAACATTGTTCTGTTTTCTTCATATTACAAAGGTAATTGTGGGATCGGGTAAATCACAAGGATATGGAAATGTCTTAGGTCGAGACTTCGGAGAAGCTGCCTTCAAGTTTCAATAATTCTCAATGTCGAGTTTCACATACGTGCGGTTTCATTCGTCTCACATACTCGAAGAACACGAAGCACGAGGCGGTTTTCGTCTCTGTCGAACGTACTCTTGTGGTTTCACGCATCCAATATCGCCTGGAGCCTTATACTATGTAGAATTGCACTTCGTATTGTGTCGCGCCGAAAGAAGACAGCTAGATTCACGAGTAGATGGTATAACAATGTTTGCCTATATCTTCTTACTGCTTGAAAATGATATAACGTGCATTATATGCATTCTGTACTATACATTCTCACTTCTATTCTCCGAAACATCGTATAACGATCGTGTCGATGCACTTCCCTCGTTGTATTCTACACTCGTACTCGATGTATCTCGCTACAAGATTCCCGGAAACCGGGATTTATGTGACCCGATTACAGATTTGACGTCACCTACACTTTTCAATAGTACACAGAGCGCATCAAATATAACGAGGAACTGAAGAAAAACACAAGAACAAAAAAAAAAAAAGACTGCGAAGTAGAACCTTGCGAATGGTTTTTTCATTATTTTACACCAATTTACAGTGCAATCACTAAGAGAAAGTACGCTGATCGATTTTGGTTTTCTCATAGAGAAAATTTTGTAAATGCTGTCGAATAACGAGGAAGCCATTTGCAATGTCGTCACGTTGTAGTCTTGTTTGTATGCTGTATACACGAGTTGCGCTCAATAACATAAAATTTGCGATAGTAAAATCAATGAATCATTGCAACAACAATAAAAAAAACAACTGACGATGCAATGTGCAATGTTCTAATCAGCAACCTTTTGTTTCGTTATTTTTTTTTAAGAAATCGTAGATAATAGTCTTGATAGTAATTTATCGATAAATATTGGATCGAACTATAATCGTTACTCAAAATAATTTGATATTAATCATTGTTAAATACTAGCCCACGTTTGTGTATAAAAATTTCACTTCGATATTTCGTTATTTGCAAGATCCAAACGGGCAAGAGATATTTTTCAAAAAATGTAATAACCAACAAATTGTTTCATTTGAATTCAATACTAATTTTTGCTTTTTAATCCTGTCATAAATCTTTCACGATAGTCCACTTGGGAAACAATTTTAAGCCTGATATCACAAAATTTTCGAGATTGACAAGATAATTCGTACCCACACACGCGCGGTTACACAAACCGCGCTTGCTCATTGTTTTATTTTCTAAAGCACCTTTCTCGATGTTTTAGATATTTTTGAGTATACTTATACGATAATGAAGCGTAAAACACCAACAACTTTGAAACATACGCTATTAAAAATTATTTATTATGATAAACAATATTTACAGTAAACAGTAATAACGGGAACGCGATGGAAGCTTAACTGCCTTTTCCAGAACAATACGCCGGTGAAGCAACTTTGGTACGAGATAAAAAAAAAATAACAGAGGTAAAAAAATAAAAAAAATATTACGTTAAATTGCACACCTTACACGCGTAAATAGTGAGTTTAAACGTGGATGCAGGTACCGATGTGAAGTGATCCAAATGGGATCTTCAGTTGTATCCTTCATGAGTCCCATAGCCAGCAGCATATTCCTGCAGCCCATGACCTGCGCTTTCCGCCTGTCCATGAACTTGTACCGCCTCTTGAATGTGATGCTGACGACCTTGATGCTCGTGAGACGCCTCTGGGCTGTAACTTGCTCCCGAGTGGTCGTTTTTACCGGAAGTATGAACTACAGCGTGAAAGCCGTCCTTGTCGGCTCGGTAGGTAACCACTCGGACGTTACCGCCTGGTTCTTGCACGCTGTACTCGCCTGACACGTTACTTCCTGAAAAACGAGACGGTATTAAAGAGAAAGTGCAACAGATTGTAATATAATTGTTGACTGTCAAGTTCATAGTCGTCAAGATTGATCAATCAGTTTGATACCGTCACGAGTTTCCTTCTGTCCATGAAAGTCACCGGTGTGATGATCCTCGACTCCATAAGAAAACTCGTACTTGGGATGAGCAACGTAATCGACGGTGTAGCCTTGTTCGTGATGAATGCCATGTTCCTCCTGGTGATCTTGGCCTTCCTCGTGAAGCAGGTGATTGTGCTCGCTCGTATGATGCACTACGTACGGTACTTTCACCTCGAACTCCGGTCCCTCAACCGGACCGTGAAAATGCATGAAGGAACTCGCTACCGATACGTGAGGATCGTGATGATGAAAACTGTGATGTGGAATCCCTTCCGGGGATATTACGCCCGCTGTCGTGAGACGACATACCGCGAGAATGCTCATGACAAGCGGTGACTGATGATGTCCGATGAAATAGAATCAAAGAAGAACAAACAAAACAAAAAAACATTTAGCCAATAGATTTGCAATAAATTTCAATTAATACGTATTTTATGAAGCAAAGAGTCGACGAAAAAGCGTGTTGGATAAAAAGAACTCGAGGAAATGGAGTTGTCAGGAGGGCTCACTGACTTCTCTATTTTTCCACTTTTTCTCCAACACACACACACACACACACACACACTCCGCGAGACAATCAACGGCATAGAACGAGAGGGTTGAGGGAGAACGAACGGAGGTATGGGTTGAAGCACGTATGCCTCGACGCAGCACAGTGGTTGCAAAGAGCGAGGGTTTCGGTCTCTGGTACTTTCATCGTAGATTTTTCGAATCTCTTGAAATCGCGTGATGAAAGCAGCAGTAGCACAGCAGCAGCCGTAGCAGAACTACGCGAGAGTCCTGATTGAATGTCGGACCGAAGAGGCTGGGATGCCGCGTGCTGCCTCGCTCTCGCCCGCTTCCACGTACACTCGCGAGCACCATCCATATACATTCGTACACAGTGGTACTGGATGGGAAACAGAGCACCAGCATCCGGTTTTAATTACGGGCTCTCTCGCGAGAGCCTGTTGGGCTACAGCGTTAGTTCCGATGCTGCAGATGTTGTGCTGGATTTTCGTAGAGATTCCTATTTCGATTCGTCCATTCGATTTCTCACCCAATATCATATCGCGCAATATCAGAAATATCAAGTATATCTCGTCTGACAGGTTTTCACGTGCAGGGTAGGCACGTGAGCGGCCCTGCACGGGCTGTCGGTTGATCTACGATTCAATTTCGATCACCCAATTTCAATATCGCACAATCTTACGACAATATTCGACAAATTGTAGTCGAAAATGATTTCCCGTTCACTTGTAACTCCACTGATCGATCACAGTCGTAATGACTATGACAAAAAGGACATTGATCTGTACAACGAAAAAAAAAATGCGATGTACCTTGAGAGTCATCTCTTTCGATTAGGATTTATTGAGAGGCGGTCAGGTGAGAACTGCAACTTTCGAGCTAACTCATGTTGGCTTTTATACCGAGAGAGCCGGCTTGTGCTTCTGCATGCATACACGTATCATCCCTTCTCCTCGTGTCGCATGCGTGTATACATACATTTCTCCCGAATATTACCATCTCCTTGGAAGTTGGCGATTTTCCCGGATGGCAGCCGGTACCTCTACTACTTGCTCGCTTGGTCACGGTCTCTATATCCCACAACTTCTTCTTTTCCTCTCTCGTGCCTCTTCGCACTTTCGTTTTTTTCTTTCTCGCACTCTCACTCTCGAGGTCCCATCACCTAGAGGTGTTTCTCTTTCGATGCTACAAACTCAACACCATACACGGTTGGTTATTTTGACCATGTGTATCAACCGTGAAGGCGCCTTCAGTTCTACACTGTTCAATCACGTGCACATTTCTTTTAACAGATTTCATCTGCATGCGACAACAAAGTGATAATTGTTCGTGACGTTCTAGAAAATATACAACAAAAAATTTCTCGAACGATCAAAATCTGCACACTGTTAACCCGAAATGTTATTGCATTGAAGGTAAATATATGTTGAAGCTCCCTCAAGGATCCAATGTGACTATTGATCGATATCAAATCGACTAGTGCACATTGGGCATAAGTTAAATCGCATTTTCACGTGCAAGGTAGCGTCACTCAAGAGTTATTCTCGTGGCGCCTCTATCGTGATCGCTTCAGAGTCGTTCTCGGATCACATTTGTGTCAGAGATACGCGATCATCATATTGCTGCATCATCGAAAGTACATTAATCTTACACGACCCTCCTCATTTCCGTTTTATTTGTAACAATTGAACGAAGAAAAGAGAAGGAAAAAGAGAAACGCAATATTATCATTGATCAATACTGCAAACAATGTTACCGATCAATATAAAAGAGATATTTGTTCTGGTTCTTTCCTACCTCGTACAGAGAAAACTCTTTTGATGAAAAAAAATTTTATGTGGAGATGAAGGCCGGAGGGAAAGGGAAAAGTCGCACGAAAAAAAACCGATTGATGAAAGGTCCCGCAATTATTAAGAATTGTAGCTTTTCTCCTATTTTAACCTTTCACTCACTATCGTCCTTGCTAAAAACTGTATTTTGGCGCGAATTTAACAAATCGCACGGGAAAGACGAAAAAAATGTTAAATTTAGACAAAATTAGAAGTTTTACGTCGCCTAAATTTGACAGTTTTCGTTGTTTTGACTCCCTCAAGATATTAACAGTGTAGTAGAATTGTTTAGTGAGGAGCATTGAGCCAGGAATAATATATAAACCCGATTTCGCGTTAATGGGTTCTGCGTCGTGACTGGAAATATATATTTGTCTATATCGTACACCAAGAGAAGGTATTGATGAAAATTACCATAAATGAGGTCAAAAATAACATAAATATCTAGTGCATGGAGGCTACCAATAACATTCTGTCAAATATTTTTACTAAACTAAACTGATTTTTCTGTCACAGATTCTTTCGCTGTCACAGATGTTACCATGAACTTCAATGTTTGTAGTTAATAGAAGATATTTCTAAAACGTGGAGGGAGAGAGAGAAAAGCGGTGCGATAGGTAGAATAAGTAGGATAAGTAGTTAAACTCTTCACTTCCGCTATTATCGCGGCTGGTACAATCTTCTGTTGATATGCGAGTATCTCGGATTGGGGCCCATGCTGTTTTTTTTAAAACACTGTCTTACGAGGATGACAAATCCATAAACGTAAACATAAATAATGATTTGATATTATTTTTTAATAAAGAAACTAACGGCAAGTATAAAATTATATTAAAAATAGTTTCAATTTAAAAAATTCTAACTTCCTAACCTCAAAAACGTATACAAAACAAACTGTTACAATCGTGGAGTCGTCGATAATTAATATTATCTTACAAATTGTGTTAAATAATGAAATTTGATATTAGTGACACTTACACATCATAAAATATTCTTTGCGTATCAATTTTAAGTTCATAATGTAAAAAATATATCCTGTACGTTCCTTGGATATCGATATTCTACATAAATCCATGTTTATCCAGAAAATATGCCTCATGTCCTTTTAATTGTTCAATAACATTATTGATATTACTGCATAACGTTCCGTTATGAAAGATACTTCCTGAAATAATCAATTAATTTCTATTTTGTTTATTTACATTTGTACAATGCATATATACATTTTGAAATTAAATGTATATCGAACGTACGTTAATAAGTGTCGCCAGAAGTCTGATTGTTCATATTTAAAGGTTAAAGTGGAAGATATGAGGAACAATCCGAAAAGAATGCCGGGCGTCTGGGCCGGGATTCAAACCCGGGATCTTTCGATTGCCGATCAACTGCTCTTCAGTCATGTCAAGTCACTTAAGGTGATGCGGTACACTGACTGAACCGCCATAAGGGCAAGTGAGATACCACAATTGGCAATCGTGAAGGAGTGAGAGAACGACAGCCGAGCGTGTACCACATGACCTTAAGGAGGATCGTCCGCGAGGTTCGTTAGATGATTGACCCAGCGGGGCGGACGTTGCAAAGTTGGTAATAACGGAGCGAGAGGTCCGCTGTGCGGAATCCCGATGGTGCCGAGAGAGCGTGAGAGAAAGATTCGTTTCACTCGTGCTAACTCAAACCCTGGACAGTAAAGGGCTTTGAAATGTGTGTGTACGTTTCTTGGTAGTATCCCCGCCATTGGTACGTTTGCATAAATTTCTGGATATTTATCGATTCCCTTTTTTCATATATTAAAAGTAATCGTAGTGCTATTGACACAAGAGGCATAAGAGCGAAAGTTCAACAATGTATTATAAAAAAACTACGTAGCAACAAAATCTGAAATTTTGCACACGTATTTTGTCATCATTTATTAATATAATATTTTTATTTCAGCCAATTGTGAATATTTTTAATTCGTGCTTCAACCTCCTCAAGACGAAACGAAACCTCCATACTTGATCCACGAGTGCGAAAGAGATAGGCTAGTGTGACGTTAACGACGACGTAAAAGAGAAGCAGCACATATATGGCACCGTATAAGTATGGAGGTTTCGCCTTAGTTAAAATCGTCCTCGTATATTCAATATTCCAACACATTATAAGACCCATGCGTTCAAACGTTAATCCGTCCACACATTTATCTACTTTATTTACTTTTTTCCTTCGTCGGTTCCACTGTAGCAGTTACTTCTCATCCGATTAGGAAACGACGAAACAAGGTAGAACAATAAACGTACGAATGTACAGCTTTGTACATTAGAAGGGTCGAGGCTTAAGAGGAACATATATACAATCTGGGGTAGCAGTACCACCAACGGAAGCAGAAGTAGTTGCAATAGCAGCCATCAGCAGCAGCAGCATAGTGTAAGTCCATGACTACGTGCAGGCTTACAATGTATTCGAGGTAACACACGAGTGGAAGAGAAGCATCGTGGTATTTGCCACACAAGTAGTTGTAGAGCTCACGCGAATGTGTGTGGTTGAGAAGAAATAGCGACAAACATCGCATTTAAAGAGAACGAGAAGAAATATAGGAAGTGCGAAGCTCTTTTACACTCGGGCTCGACTCGTCTCCGAGAAAATGAGTGTGAAAAATTGTTGACATTTTTCCACAAACTGCGATACACGGAGTCTTAAGACGTGCATAAGCTCTCGGTCGGGCTGTACCAATGTATACGCGTCTTTATGCCGTACAGCAAGTCGCTAGAATGTCATAAAACTTGTTACGCAAACGTTGAGAACATATTATGTTATTCTGTACTTTATATGCACCTGTGTATATAGACATATTATATGCACCTGTGTATGTAACAGGGACTTGTATATACAATAGAGGCAGAGTAGTAAGAACTCTGAGAAGCTTTTACAAAACCATTGATGCTTAACTCTCGAGAGTTCTCGGTAGTCTTGAGGTAGCTTCTAAAGAAAGTACCTGATGCTAATATACTCGCCATTTCGTATAATTGTTCTGTGTTCACTCTGTTGAAATTATTCTTCCTCTTTTTGTGCGACGACGAGATTTTTTTCTTTTGCTATACGTGACAGCTTCCTCCTGAAACTAAAATGTTTAATTTACAAGGTGCCGGTGCCATGTGGATAGTGTCGTTCGTAGTTCTCTTTGGGGAAATGATTTTTACATATTTTATGATGCGTTCGATTAAAACGGGCGTTAGAATGAACATTATTCTTTATACAAACGATCAAGAAACAATCAGTTTTAATGAATTAACAGTTTAAATACTATGTGTGTACTCAATACACGACGAATGATTATTTATTTATTTATTTATTTCGAAATCAACGAGAATGGCACCATTTTATGATTAACAATAGTAAAGCGAAAAAAAAATCGGTGTTAAAATAAACTCCACATGGTGTCCATATGATTCAACACGATCGGTGTCATGGCGTTTGTTCAATAGCTCGTGTTAATTTGCCTTCTGATCTCAAAACTTTCAACACGTTTTACTTGACGATAAGCGGATGGAATTCAATGGTATTATTGAATTTCGTTCTTGCCAGAAATCTGCATTGATTGCTAACGATTTATTCATATACATCTACTCATTACGAACATAAAAGTGTTAAAAGATTTGAGGTGGGGTCGAATAATATCAACACAATCACTCGTTTGAATTTAAAACTGTTAAAAGTGTTACGATTGACACCAATGTCATCAACACTAGTCAAAAATCTATACTAATCGTCGTTAACACCCTCAATTGTTGACAGTGTAGTATATAACGAAAATGATTTATTGGTACAACGAATTTGCAATGATAAATATGCTTCAGGGGGTTCATTTCGTTGGACTAACTAGTTAATTGGTTGCGTGAACAAGTTAGTTCGTTCCCAAACAATGAATTGCGTTCTCATCGGCAACACGCATAAAATAAGTAAACCGATCTTCGTGTTGTTTCTCCAAGAACATGCCACGTCGTACATCAATCTTATATTTTGAACAACGTGTTTTATTCATCGAAAGGAATTCTATGAGTCAAGAGGATGTAAAATATATTCAAAAATATCGATAAATATCTTTGACAAAAGCAAAAAAAAATCAGTTTTCATTTATTCTCAAACTTTAATCCTTTGTGAGTAATTTTTTACTTTCTCATAGAAGAAGCATTGTCAGTAAATCACAAACAAATGTTCTCGACACACACAATATATATTCGACACATCAACTTTAATCGTTTTTCTTGAAATTAATAAACTTAAAAATTTCGTTTAAATTTCAAAAGCAAAAATTGTAAGAGTTTCAAAATCGAGTAAAGCCCGAACGAGTACAAAGATTATGCCAAAAATAAATTGACGTAGAAATCAATTAATCATACATCGTTTGTACCATGCTGACTACTTAAAAGGTCACTCTGAGAAGCATTTTAGGATGCGATTAAAGTAACAGAAGATTCTTCTCAACCAAAGAAAACAGAAAGCTGTGATCGCACTTCGCCTTAAGAGTAAAATTGCGTACAAAAGAAAAGGCAAGTTCTACTGAACGGTATAGAAACAGCTGTAACTAAATGGGAGATCACCAGAGACACATAGCTTTCTCGTGCTCGAGCACAGTAGATATCGGAGCCAAACGGAAGTTGGCTCGTCGACGACAACGACGACGATAGAGTAGAAAGACCGACAATCCGTTCTTTTGTCCTCCTCTGTGGTGTTCATCGCGAGTGTACGTTGCTTTCTGTGAAAATACGTATCGAATGCGAGACGAGAAAACGTTTCGTTTTGCGAGACAACAAGGTATTGAAGTTGTTCGTGTATGTTGGATTTTCCGTAAGCTCATTATTCTCGATACTAGTGAAGAGTTTTAACCAACAGATCACAAGTAGTCAGTAGTAGCAACGGAACTACAAAGAATACTAGAAAAGTACTTTTTTTCTTTCCTATATTCTCCGTGCTTTATAAAGACTTGACTTTCTTTATGCCTCTTCTTCTTCGTTCCACCGTCAGTTGTGGTAATTTCTATGGGGATACTTCAGATCAGTAGCTCAATACACAGCCATCGGTTTCTGTATATTCGAACGCATTCACAACGACATCCCGTTCTCCGTTGTCTATGGCAAGTTATTTTATTTTCTTTAATTGCTGCCGTTAATTATAAAATGTTGAAGCTCAAAAAAGCTTCTGTAGTACGCTCGAGAACGAGGAATGAGGTGGCGCAATGATCTACAGTCAAAGCTTTCGCGATTCTTAGCGGGAACCGTAATGAAACATTTACCGTTGCCATTAACGGCTCCGGTACAGAGTCGGTGATGAGAGAATGAAAAACAAAAAACTTTACACACAACAAAAAGAGAAGTGAAGTGCAGAATTGCCTGAAATAACGCGTTGCACGCGGTGCTAGTCGTCGTTGCGAACGCTATAGTAGCTGGGATATACCGGAACCGTAGAACGAGAGGCAAGCTCAGCCAACATCGTACAGTGGAGGACATAGCCATCCGGAGACGGTGTGTGTCCATAATAATGCCGTTTTATTTCGTCGTGGATTCATTTGCACACCAGTGTCCACCTATCCTGCTGCTGCACCTACTGCATCCCTGGAGAGGAGAGCCTAGTCGCGTATATCTCACCCTCCCAACGACTATGCAACCCTGGCAGTCCTCCCCCCCGCCCCACCCGTTGCCACAAGGCTGGACCCCGTTGCTTCGCGAGTAAAATTAATGGCTGAATATATTCCACAAGCTCCACGAGAGCACCTACCGAACGCTCAGTGTATAGTTGAACAACGGGGAGATTCCAACGAGACTCCTCTCTTCCTACTTCTCGACGCTGTTCGCTCTTCAGTTTTGAGAATAATGCGTGTTCGTTGGCAAGAGAGCTTCCTCTATAGGACGATAATTTCACGGTGGACTTTGTACGTATGTACAAACCTACTTCATATTATACGCCTTTCCAAACCTTCCTAGTGTCGTTGAAGAAACAATTAAAATTATTCTCAGCGATATACAGTAACAAAAGATTGCTTCGAGTGTCCGTAACAAACTTTATCAAAACAATGTATATTGTAAATAAAATCTGCGGTGAAAAATACGATTCGGTGTAAATAAAACGATGTGAGTTGTGAAAACAAACTTCTCTAATATTCTTAATGTCATTTTGTTGTTAAAAGTACATCGGCAATGTTGTATAACGGTAATGCGATGTAAGCTAATGAACATTCAGATGAAATGTTGTGACGAACAACGCCGACCCTCAACGGTCTTCGTTTTTCTTCGAATCCGGTGCAATTATGTCACTAATGTCCAAAACGTAACAGATTCAATGACCTAACGAATTTTAATATATTATTTTAAAAAGAATTACTACTCAACGCGAAATTTTAAACATTTGTTGAAATAATTGAGGATATTCGTTGAGTCGATCGTATACATGGTTATCGAGTAATTCACGAGACGCACACGGGTTATTAAAAAAAATCTTACGATATATAATGCAAATGTTGAAAAATCGTATTAACAATGTTGAGAATTCGATGAAAATTCATGGAAATAAATGTTTGCGTGTTTTATAAGAACTTATCGCGAAGACTGAAACACTTTGTTCACATAATTATCGAGGAATTGTCAAAATTAAAGAGCTGGCGTTTTTACCGAGAGAAATCGTGATGATTCTTGTTACTTTTAAGTGACAACCACTAATTGTTAGTCCATGCAAACATTTTCATAGTAAAAGCAAAGAAAGGTGATTACACTAATTTAAAAAAAAGTCGCATCAACCTGCAACCGGTAGTTATCACTTTTAATAGTCGAAAGTACCATTTTCTTTGCTTAGTGTATGCTCGGTATCATCGCAATCCGTGAATTCTCTTGCACGCTGTGCGCCAACCGACCTTTCTGCACAGTTCTCTGCAAGAATGACAGAAGCCACAATGGTTAATGGTGTCAAATATGCACTAAATGGTTCTCTTAGTAATACCGTTAATCGATGACACCAACTTCTTTACATCGATGATTTACACAAAAACACTGAATATTTTGGGACAAAACAGTGGTGTTAACATTGTTTTTATTTTAACACCACATTTCTACCATGAGGAGCAACAAGAAGAAGAAAGTTAATAATAATCGAATATTTCATTTGTAGCTTCATTTATAATAAAAATATCGTGTTCATTTACAAATCGATTACGTACACGCATTAGTTTTTATGAAACTTAAATTAATATACCAACACGATATTGATATTTGGAAATGATGGTACACAGATCTGATTACACGTATTCGTAATTAACGATTCGTATACGAAAATCGTTGGTATTAACTCGAGAATAAACATCGAAGTCCAGGAAGTTTGATGCACTGCGATAAGTAGATATGGCCATGCACGATTGGACACAAGTGAAATCCTGGCACTGAACAATCTAATGATCGAGCATGTGTTATAATCAGACTTCACAAGCACAGCACTCATTGTTTCGTAAAGCAATAATCTTAATCGAGGATCAACCAATTGTATTACGTAAATTTTCACTTGTCGATCTACTCGTCGTTGTAACAATATCTAATGGATGGATTTCGTGAAAGTCGACTATTCATGCTTGTGGTTACGAATATAACGTTACAATTACAATGTACATTTTATACGCAAGTACAGATTTCTCGGTGTATCTTGTACTACTTCGTGCGTAATGTATGCTCGGGGAAAGTATACGGCGTCCAAAACCAAACAGGCATCCCGTGTGCGCATTTGTTACATTTTTATAGCAATAATTGTAACGAAGATTGAGAGAATGAGCTCGTGCTGAGACAATCACATCAGATGCTGTTAATACAATATATTGTCGTTACGAGAACGAAATACGAGATAAAGTGAAAGAGATAACGTACACGAGGTATATGTCTCCGTGATTGCAGCAATTTTTTCCAATCCTTTTAGATATTTTTGATAATTGGTAAATGCTGCCTATTTTATTAAGTCAACGTAACACGGAAGCTGTAAGTAACAAACAAAAACATCTGGGTACAAAAATTGTGTTTTTATATCAGCTTTCGATAATATATATTTTTTTTTAATGTTTTCAACCTGACAACTTTAGCTTTATCAAAGAAAAGTTATTTTTTCTGTTATTAAAAAAAAACATCATTGTTGCACCGTAAAACTTACAGAATCTTCGGAATGAGTACGATTTTAACTACAGAAAAAAACAATCGCTAGAATAAAAAGATCAATCTTCCCTAAAAAAAAAATTGACATGCGAAATCGTATCAAACGGACTTGTTGAAAACGTTTTTAACGCAGAAAAATATAAATTATAAATCACTAACAAACCCAAAGTAATTCATTTAATATCAGAAAGGATTAAAAAAAGTTCATCAATTGACAGAGAATGCTTCATACAAACTTTTAGTGAACATACCGTTAAAGCTAGATTATGTTATCCAATTGTTTATAAAAAAAAATGCACAGTAGCCGAGTAGCGCAGTAGTACAGTAGAATACTGTAAAATGAGTAAATAAATTAAATATAATTTCGAAAAAAACTTCTTTAGCGAGAGTAATGCCGAAAAAAGTGTAACGTCGAAATGAAACGACACCAAAAAGAGAGACATAAGGAGCAAAGTATGCGAGATAATTAGATAAAACACGTTGTACACCGTATTCTCGATATTCGGTCTGCTCTTTGTGCGGTGATTCGTACCCCCACTCTATCATCTATGGCCCTAGGCCTGAAGAGACCTAGGGCCATACATAGTTAGGTTATATATGTATATATTTGTATATGTGTATTAGCACCATCTGCGCGCGCAGTATTCTCTTTGAGGGGAGGCGAAACCTCTACGAGTATAAAAGAGATAGAACTAGTATAGCGCTGACGGTGGATTAAAAGAGAAGCAGCACATGTGTGTAAGTGTGGAGATTTCGCGTCGCCTTAAGGATAGGCGAAACACTCACAAAATCACATCGAATTTTTGAGATTCTTTTCTTATAGCACAGTGAACTGGATTGAATACAATTTGGACAGTGGACTGCACATACATAAATCTCTGTTGTAATGCTAGTAAAATTGTCAAAATCTAAAAAAAAAAATGACCAATTGATTTTAAACAGCCATGGATGAATGGAAAAACAAATATATATATCACTATAATCACTTTGCGCAAAAAATGAAAAAAACGTATAGTATTACAATATAGCCAGCACAAAAACGCACATGGTACGTCCATTCTGATAGCGATTTGAATACGATGAACTAAGAAATCTTTGTTGGAAAAAATAGTTTTTGTTCACGACAAATCATTCACGAGACATGGCCGCCAAGTCTTGCCAAATACAAATGCCGCAAAACAGCGCTAGATTTCCATTTTAATAGCAGGGGCATCGAACCCAAATAACCATAGAAGAACCATATATTTTGAGTATATTACTAGAATTACATATAGATTCACGTATAGGCAGTTCACTGTTTAAATATTATTAAATTCTATTCAGCGTTCCACAAGAAAAAAATCTCAAAAAATTCGAAGTGACGGTGTGAGCAGGTGTGAGTGTTTCGCCTCCAAGTATGGAGGTTTCGCCTCCCCTTAAAAAAGAGTGTATGCATGAGAGAGAGAGAGAAATAGAGAACGAAAGAGACAGAACATAATATGGCGATAAGCTACTGTGCTGCGTGCGTTGGATTATTTGTGCGTGTTGTATTTTCTTTCTTCAATTAATTCTGATCTTGGGAATACTTGTGTACATGATATAACAAATAATTCCGATGGGCCATATGTTCATCTTGACGTTAAATTTAAACATCCTGCAAATCGAGAAGATGGTGTTGCAATTTATCACAATAATAATTATAGAACTCGTCTTATTACTCCCCAAATGGAAATAATTGCACGACAAACATAATCATTGTCCGTACATCTGTTTAAAATTGGGGGAAATTCCTACTTCTTTTGGAAAATGAACAACCAGTTTTAATTGTTGCTATATATATATATATATATATATATATAGAGATTTCTCCTAGTCAATCAATAAAAAATATGGAATTTATCTTTGGGAATTTAGTTAAATACACGCCGAAAGTATCAAAAATACTTAACAACAATTATGATAGATTACCGATGATTTTGAGCGGAGATTTTAACGTGAATTTTGCCTGAGATACATGCACTGCCTTTGATTCAATTTTGAAATGACAGTCTCACTTCTACCGTGTATGAACGGCACGCATTTGTTTTTAAAAAATAATATTAACGTGTTTTATGAGTAATATATGCCTTTTATAAGATTTTTGAAAGAATTGTTCTGTCTGTTACTTAGTAATTGATTGTTAAATTACCAAGCGTCACGAGATGAAAATAATTATTTCAATTAATTCAATAATAAGCTTAACCTGCATTTCACACAAATTAAAATTATTATTTATTTTTTTTCTAGGTACCAAATCGATATACTAAATAATGAACAGCCATTGAAAAATCGAAAAAAAAAACTCGAGTGTAATTTCTATTATGAAGAAAGTAATTATTTATGACCGATACTCTCGTCCATTTATAGTCACGTAGATTGAAAATAGCAAAGTCCTGTTCACGCATGCATATTATTGGAAAAACCGTAGTAATCAGCCACTACGTACACATTACCATGAACTATAGGCGATTCACCACAGACGTTGAATATCCTATACTTATGCTGGGTCTAGTAACCACAAATATAAGAAAACAAAGTTATACATAGAAGGTAAAACAACAGACGTCACGGTAATTTAACTTAAGGGGCAACGAGCGAGAAGGCGGCGTGTACGCAATTTCGTTCTGAAATTCGTTAACTCGCATTGCACTCGGTTAAATCCGTCCTCGTGCTTACCTGTGTACTACCACTGTCGATCTTTCGCGTTGATATTTTATCGAGGACTCAACAAGTTAAAAAATTTATTGCTCACGCATATCCATACCCTGTGACGCGTGTACTATATACATGCGTGGTAGTACGTATGTTGATCTCGGAGAAAGTAAGGAACATTGGTATAAACTGACGGGCGAAACGGTCTTCGAGTGATGAGCAAAAGACGCACCACTCGTTACATTTTCATTGCGTCCAAGTAAAGAGAAATGTGTGCCTGCTCAGTGATCAATTTCGCGCGTGCAAAACGTTCGCTGAGCGATGTACGCAACGGAACTTTTACTATGTACTTATGGATGTACATTAGCTGTAAAATATTTTTTTTTACGATGAGCACGAGGCCTCTCAAATTAAATTTACTACGTGCCGCTTCGCATTGCGAAAAGTGAAAATGTTTTATCGAATGAACTTGACCACTAGAAAATTATTGCAATTACAATTTATTTCAGGATACTCTACTTCCCCCTGCCCTTCCCATGAAAAATAAATATAATAGACATAGAATTTTTCGTTGGTTTTATATCAGAAATATATTTGTATTTTAAATAAAAATATATTCTTCGTCCTAAAATTTAATATATCTAAGATATATCTTGCGTACACTTTATTTCCAGTAGCAGTAACATTTTAAAAAATTAGATAGCTCGAGATATTTAAAAATCTTTTGGTTTATTAGAACGAAAATTGTATTTTGACTTTGGTTTAACTTGAAATCTGGAGAGACTTTAGTACGTTCTTTATTTTATTTGCTAAGTGATATATCAAGGTATATATGAGATCATTTTTTTGTTTCAAATCGATAAATGCAGAATTTGAATCAGGCCTCTCTTTCCCGCGCTTAGAATCACGATCACGTATCTTACATTTTGAGTCGTGTTTCGCAAAAAAATATCCAACCTACTGACCGAAGATAGACACTATATCTACACAATGTTAAGATTGATACGATCGCTTGCCAAGAATTACTATGGTTAATAACAATTGCCGATAAAAATAATAGAAAACTATAAAATTAATTTTGCCAGAGCCACACGGTGGCCTAATTGGTAACGCACCGAGCTAGAATCTCGGGTATTTCCGGTTCAAACCCGGGTCGTGGTGGAATTTTTTTCACAGTTCCTTTGTTAAAGAATTGTCGAATCTAGTTGCAAAATCAATTTTCATTTAATTACTTCAAACAATTAGAACCGATATTTATAATGTTTCGCAAATGCGAAATTTGAATCAGGCTTCTCTTTCCCGCGCTTAGAATCTCGATCACGTATCCCGCTCCCTGAGTCATGTTTTGCAAAAAAATGTACATCCTACTGATCATTATATATAAATAAACGTTAAAATTTACACGGTCGCTTGCCTGGAATAACTATAAGTGAACCTCTAAAGCCTGAAATTAATTAATATTATGCACAAGCTCACAATCAACAAGTTATATTACAAGATCCTTTTAATTATAAAATTTAGAGAATATATTTACAGTTAAAGTTGAACATAGAATAATTTTTTTCGTTGTTTTGTATATAGATAAAAAAAGAGTTCTACACCAAATACGGGAAAAGCGTCAATAGAATTACCAAACGAGCGTTCAATCTAAGCTGTCATACATGGAAAAAAAGTAATTGCGATAACGATTTTCAGCATATCCTGTGTCCCGAATTATTCACGGGAACCAAATCGAAATAGTATTCCCAATTATTTTCGATTGGTTAGTGAAAAGTCGTACCGAAGAGCAACGACTTGATTCCTGTAACCAATCACAGTCCCGTTATCACCACGATCCGTTAGGTAGTGTAACTAACGTCGACGGTAGTTGCCACAAGCATTTCGATATTTAGTACCGGCAATCTACGATTTGGTTCCCATTACCAATCGCTTTCCTTCTATATCCAACCGATCGGTACGTGCTACGAGTAAAACTTTTCACATAGGCAATCGACGCATTATTCCAAGTGACAGATGAATGTGGATGGACGAGGGTTTGCAAAAAAATAAAAGTTAAGAAACGTATTGAATACATGACAAATATGGTAAACTGTGAAATATTGTGAACAGATAACTTTCGTACATCGAAGCATCGCTCGACGTGCATGCCGGTCCTCTTTACTATAATTAAATAGAAATATCCGTATTCACCTGGTTTTTTTTTGTGAATCGATGGATTACACCGATCAACCGGTAAGCTGAGATTGCTATCTCGGTTCTGGGGAAAAATTCGTGGCGTTTTTTTAGTAAAATTCAACTGGTTTTCTTATAGTGTGAAAATCAATTTAAATAAATTGATTTAAGGTTTAAATAAACCAAATATGCTCCATTATTATCGACAATGTTTTGCCATTTTTCGGGTAGAGCCAAGATGCCATCGGTGAAGAACTTCTGTAGTTTCTGGTTGAAAAACTGAATCAAGTGGTTTTCATAGACTTCTTTTGAAAAGCAGCTTAATTCCATTGAGAAAGTTCTCCAGAGATCGGAACAAGTGATAGTCAGAGGGTGCTATGTCTGGACTAAACGGTGGATGCATCAAAACTTCTCAACCAAACTCTCGCAATTTTTGATGGGTCATCAAAGAAGTGTGTGGTCGGGCGTTGTCATGATGGAAGACAACACCTTTCCTATTAATCAATTCGGGCCGTTTTCTTTCAATTGCTTGGCGTAATCTTTCTAGTTGTCGACAGTAGAGTTGAGAATCAATCGTCTGACCAACTGGAAGTAGCTTATGGTGGACGATTCCCTTCCAGTCCCACCACACACACAGCATCACCTTTTTCGCCGTCAATCCTGGCTTCGCGAACGCTTGTGACGGCTCACCATCCCTTGTCGACGATCTTTGACGCTTCCGATTGTCGTACGTGATCCATTTTTCATCACCGGTTATGACACGTTTCAGAAATGGTTCGATTTCATCAGCGGCGCATCAGCAGCGCATCGCAGATGTTAATTCGGTCTATCATGTTTTTCGCGCGCAACTCATGAGGAACCCATACATCGAGCTTCTTTTTGTAGCCAGCTTGGTGCAAATGATTCAAAACAGTTTTGTGGTCATCAGCTTCATTCTTCATCAGCTTTGTTTCATCAGCTTTTTTTAGTGATTGGACGACCAGAGCGTGACTCATCTTTCACATAAAAATTACCAGAACGAAAGCGAGCGAACCATTTTCACGCAGCAGATTTTGATAAAGTACCTTCACCGTACACAGCACAATTTTTTTCACAAGCCTGCGCAGCGTTCTTCCCTTTATCGTAATAATATTGCAAAATATATTTTTCATTACTTTTCTCCATTTTCAAACGCAAACAACTTTCCAACCACTGTACCAATTTCGATGTTTATACACTCAAAGTAACGCTCAAAGTGTCACCTTTTCAACTAGCATTTAATGGTGTCGCTACGATCTGGATTGATGACTTATTTGCAATTGATGCCATCTATCGGGAAAAACGCCACGAACTTTTTCCCAGACCCAATATTATGGTTGGTTGTAGAAACAATGTGTCAGTTTCCTCAACTACTTTTTCTTTCCGTCTATAGTTCCAGCTGTGTAACACAAAAAAATAACGAACAATCAATCAGTAATTCTAAATTAATATTTAACTTCCCGGGATAGGGAAGTTATTGTAATCACCCCGATAATCGAAAATCGATTTGTCATCATATCTCCACGTTTCAAGGTCTCCACAACACTCCTCGATCATTTTCAAGGTGATGCGTGTGGATGTATGTATGTCTGTGACCAAAAATTTTGGTTAACGATATCTCGTGAACGAATGATGCGATCGAGGACATCGATGACGAAATCGAAGTATCTTTATGTAACTTGAAGCGGATAAGATTTTGGAAAGAATCGGTCCAGTAGTTCTCCAGTTTGTCCAGAAAAATCTCCAAATTTTTTTCTTTCTATTATTCTCATCAACGATTCTTTCCGAACGGATGATGCGATGAAAGTCATTGATGACACAATCGGAGCATTTTCATGTAATCTACAGCGAATTATATTTTGGAAACAATCGGTCCAGCCGTTTTCCAGTTTCCCAGGGAATTATACAATGGAAAATTAAAAAAAAATTGATTCACTGAATTTCATGAACAAATGCTAGAATCAAGTTCATCAATGATCCGATGAAAGTGTTGTCATGTACGTAATTGAGAATGAATTTGATGTTGGAAAGAGTCGATCCAGTAATGTTTCAGTTTTTCCAGGAAAGCGTGAAACAAAAAATAAAAGCCCGAAAGTTGTTGTTGCGACTTTTTCAACGAGTCACACTCGATTCAACGCACTCATCGTCGGGAGCGAGCGCAGCGAGCGACCTACAACGTACCCCTAGTTTCCAACGTATCCGGATAGTTGAATAAATAGTTAAAGAATAAAATATTGTTTAATTCACACAGATTTTTAATTAAACTAAAATGAACGTGCAATGTAATTTTTCTGCAGAGTTTCTTGCAGAGCATTTATCTTTTCACTGTAATGAGATAACGGTATGAATATTTTTTTTTTCTATTTCTACAATACTGTAATTCATTTTTAACATGAATTTAAAAACTTGTGTAGAATATCCTCCGAGAAAAGCAGGAATTCTACGGTAATCGATTTACATTTTTTTTTTCATGGTGCTCGGAATAACAAGCTAAAAATAAGTAAGGAAAAATTCAGTGTGGTTATACGACGACAGACCGACATAGTGTACCGGAGAGGACAGTTTAGAGAGGCCAGGGGGCTGGTGGTTATGCAGCTGCGACGATACCAGAAAATTCAGTGGGCGATGAGAACGTTGTACGAAGAGACGGTGTGTGCGTGCGAGAGGTAACGAAACGTCGTCACGTGAGTTCCGGCCGGTAAACCCGGGCGAATACGCCGACGGCGACGTGGTCTCACGGCTCTGTAGGCAAAGTATGGATATTTAGTCGGCGCCGCACGGACGCGTTACGCTTAACGACGGAGAATTTTAATTGTTCGTTGTCGAGAGGCAGCACCGAGAGGTACGTGCTAATAAAGGTTTTTATCATCTCTTGCTTTTCACATTTCTTTCTTCGCAAAATATTATTTTCATTTTTGTAATCGTTTTTACGCGTATACCTGCGAGCGCTTGATATTTGAATAAAATTTTTGTTATCTTTTAGACAAGCTGTTTTAAAAAAAAAAAATATTTCATTGGTTTTATTGAGATTGAAGAGGGACGGATTTGGTAATTCGAATAGCTTCTTCGTGATCGTGAATTAAACAGCGACTTGATCGTTGGTGAAGGGCGTGACTAAGGCAACAAGCTGAAAAAAACAAACCAAACCGTAGAGCAAGCAGGGCAACCGAGATACGATGATTGTTGTATCGTGGTAGCAGTTTATCGCTAATTGAGAACGAAGGAATGAAAAAACGAATGGAAGATGAAGAGCAAACTGGGGAGAAAGCAAAATTACAACAACAAAAAACCGAGGCAACGACGATATGTCCGAGGGGTGGAGTCAGAAACGACGTCGACGATCAGCAACAGAAACAAGCGTAGCAGACCTACAGAGCGGCTGTCGACGTCGAGTAGTTCTTTACTAAACTGCTAGGGGTAAGTGAGGCCAGTGGGACACCCTAATGCGTCAGAAGGGGCTACGAATCGATCAATCTTCCTTCTCAACTACGCCTAATTGCCATGAGTCTCGACTGTGTGCTTCTTCAACCACCTTAACTATATTCAGTAGTTTCGGAGGCTCGATTAAGGATTAAGAATGAAAGCCAATATAGCTCATTTAGCTTCGTCGTATAAACATTATCGAAGACAAGTTACGCATCAATTTATTTACCAACATTTATTTAGGCACCTCGCATTGTCACTTTTAGAAAGACGTCGACGATCAAGCAACGGAAACAAGCGTCGCAGACCGATAGCGTATTTCTTGCAACGCATTTTATATCAATTATCATGTACATACACGATCACAATATGCGTTGTTTCCGCTGTATGCAGCCCCCTAGAATGTTTTTATTAAGCATCCGGATGTTGTGTCGATTTAGGGCGCCTGTATAAAATCTGTGCCAGTGTCCGTGAGTGTCTGTGAGTTTTGATTCGATGTACAAGAAACGAAACCTGTACGTGTATTACGGTAGAAATGATATAAAAAAATTTAATTTAATGACAAAATTGCCTTTTTACGAGATAATGCATAATAAAAAGATTATACCATTAGAATCGCTGTAAGATTGGAGATTGAGTCATTAACTAAAACATACTTTTACGTTGAATAGGAAACTGACAAAAAATTTATTGACATTTTATGAAAGAGTTCCAGGATATAGAAAATTCGTTAGAGTCACCTGGTAACGGAGCGATTTCGCAGTCAAAGGATCTTTAAGGCCGTACATCTGGCATCGGAATTTTCTACTGCTCTATGGTTTTGTTCACATTCGTAAATCAAAGTTCAAGATCCTTCCTTGGTCTGATTGACTGACCACTTGCACTTGTCACGCTCGCTCGCTCAAGCGAGACGCCAGCTTTCACTGTATGCGCGCAAACTATATGTTGATACAACGTTCGCACGTCTACCGATGCTATCAACATCGGTACTTCCTCCTATACAGAAAACCGTGAGACTTGTTGAACGTGCACGATCGACTTTCTCGCTCGGCAGAATTAAAGATATATAGAGAGAAAAATATGGAAGAGAGGGAGCGAGAAAGAAATGGAGAGTAAACTGCGCGTTGACGCAACTTTGCGTGGGAGTAAATCAAAATTGAATAATCCGAGCTTGCGCACAGACTGTATTTTCTTCTGATCTCAAATGCTAATCTCTCCCTTTCCCTTTCTCTGTCTATATTCACTCTCGCGATGAATTTGAATTGCAAAGCGTAGAGGCTGTAGCAGAGTGCTACGCTCGGGGTTGTGACAATAGAACACTCAAATAAGCCGATTAGTCAATCGTGCAAATAGATTCCATGATTGATGTTTTCGGTCTGTTTATGTATTGCACTGAAGCAAATCTCTAGTATCAGCTTTTACATTGTTTGCATTAATGGTATACTGCACAAATGTTTTCACTTTTTATATCTCTTCAGTTATTTTCAACAAACTTTAACCGCACGATGAGTTTTACTAGATGCGAAGGCTGTGAAAATTTTTATTCATTCCATCTATTATTCACTTGCTTATACGGGAACGAAAGTGAATAATCATTTTTGTCTCAGTCATCGCGTCACCCAGTAACTTTCGACAGACTTCACATAGAAACACTGGACTTACCAACTTAACGTTAATACGTTTTGTCACAGAATTCTTCGAATAAAAACAGGCACAGAACATTTTTATGGGTTATTTCGATCAATTGCCATCAATAAATCAATGTTCGGAGCCTCACGTTTCAAGTTGAATATAAAACAAACAACAATAGTTAGGTTACTATGGTAATAAGGTTACTTTTGATGTTCAAACGCTAGAGTTTCCTGTAACTTTCTGCAATCAATAGTCAAGGGATTCTTGATCCGTTAAGCTTATGAACGTCGCACTACGCTCATTATAATTTTTATTTTTATTCAAGTATAGAAATTAGTTTAATTCCTTTCGTGAAAATATTAAAACTGTTTATGTAAAATGGCTCGTTTGTCATATTTTAAAGAACCGTTATTTTGTACATTATTTGAATATCGTATTATCGATATTTGAATATTGATTGTTTTTGATTCAATTTAGAAAATTGAGCTCCGATTGCTGACTGCATTTCATTAATAACGTGAATATGTTTTTTGAAATTTCACGTGAAATTTGGATAATACAATTAATCGAACTGGATATGAATTATTAAGTAACACAGAGAAATATATTGAAACTTATTAAATGAATCGTCGACAAATAGTTGGCTATTTTGATTGTACCGAAATTTCAGAGTTCTCTCTCTCTCTCTCTCTCTCTCTCTCTCTCGTGGTTCACGATAGCAACAGAGTGCGAGTCAGCGTGTCCTGCTAATTACGGTACATTGATTTTACTCCCGGGGGACCAGAACCGCCTCTGGTGTAGTACGTGCGTTGATTATACCAACCGATTGGATGTTGCTGCCCCCTTTAGCTACCCCAGTCGGCTCTCTCCATAGCTCACCTCTGTATCTTGATAGCCATTTCCCGAGCAACGCTTCCAAATTTCCCAGAATGTATTACGACCCGTGTTCAACACCGTTAACTTAAAATTGAACGTAGCAGAACTTGCGTTACTCAGATCCAATGATCCGCTCGGATTACCAAACAAGATTCAATGGCAATAACTCCGTCAAGTTAATAAATTCAGTATGAGAAGTTCTTTAAATATATTGCGGATTATAAATAGATATAAATAGATAAAATCCCCAAAGACGTATTGGGAGTTAGGCTGAATGATTTCCGGGCGCATAGAGTCTGATCGAGTCATTGAATTGCACGTGCATGAACTATTCACGTGATTAATGCGAAGAGAATCACTAATTACCTGGGCGTGAACGGGGACACCTGAGTAACCGTGTGACTTTAGAGATAGTGCTTCGTTCCTTTTATGTGTGCAAGTAAATTACCGTGCAGTACGAGTACTATAAGCGTAGAAGGGGCGAGATTGTATGCAGTCTAACCCCTCAGCGCAGTATGCCAAGTTACCAAATGGTGGGCCGGCTGTAGGATACTCGCCCTCCTGGCACGTACTCGACAAACCGCCCCTCGATAACGAGGTGCTAATACGGCGTAATTCAAATTATGTTGGAAACTCGCGTCGTTCGCTCTCGAGACACACTCGAAGTCGCTCGAGTGTGTTGGGGATTCATCGCGTGTGCTATAAGAGGAGGCTTTGTTTCTTCCTCTCGAGCCACCTTCTGCTCTCTTCCTCTTTCTTCATGCACCCTCATCGTCAATGAAAGCTTAAAGCAGTAATAGGATGGTCCTATAGTTTTAATTTTACGCGGTACAAACAATTTATTAACGACAACGAGGAGACGCGGATGGAGGTAAATGGAAGGCGGAAAAGATCGGACGAGAGAGGGTGAGACGAAGGAACGACTATTAATAACGAATCGACCCACGAGCATCGTTGGGCAGCAGGTCGTTTCAGCCCACCTTCACGTATGACGACACGAACTCTACCAGCAGCGGGGGCAGTAGCAGCAGCAGCAGCGGTGGCAGTAGCAGCAGCAGCAAAAGCAGCAGCAGCAACAGCAGGGGCAGCACGCTGCACGCGGTAAGAGATGATTTATCAACGGTGATGGTGGTGGTACCCGTGACCACCGTAGGTGCCTCCGGAGTGGTCGTTTCCGCCGGAATTGTGTACCACGGCGTGGAAACCACCGTGATGGTCAGTGTGGTACTTGACCGTACTGACGTTGCTACCGTGCTCGTGCAAGGTGCATTCGCCGGCCACGTCCTTTCCTACAAGGCAATTGGTAATTCAGCATCAGAAATCTATCGATAAATCCTTTCGCTGTCGAGGTTAGCGGCAGGCGAGGATCTCAATCGCTCCTTTCCTCTTTACTCGATTCGAGAAAACTCGTTTCACTGGATTCTACTGGATGTTCTTCTTCCTTTCGTTCCTTCTCTTATCCCGCGCGACTCACTCTCCTCATAATAGTTCCGTGCTATTCTACGTGTAACGGTCATTACCATCTCTGTGCTCCTTCTAGCCAAGCAAGTCCTTTGTACGGTGGTCTTTGAAACCGTAAGAGAACTCGTAGCACGGGTGAGCTTTGCAATCGTGGTTCTTGTGACCATATGTTTGTCCGTCTACGTCACCTTGACCCCATAGCCATCGATTGGACTATTTGAGCGTTGAATGAGCTTTGTGAGCGGTAACGTTCGATAATGACATTGAACTCAGTGTCAGCGACTATAAAGTTGCTCCGTTGTTACCTTCCAATCCGATATCGGAGTGTAAGGTAACAACGAAGCAATAAGAGATTTCAATCGTATTACTTTCTTCTCAACTTAAGTGCTTCATTCTTCTCCAATTATTACAAATCACTCAACGAATATTGAAGACCGTTGTTAATCCTCGAGTACCTCTTCCGGTATCCAACGACGGTTAGATAATTATCTCTTTTGATATTCGTTCGATCACTTAGAAGTAAAATTTTCTTTTCATCGAGTTACGTGCCGATATGATGCTCTAACGTGATCTCCAGATGTCTGTCGATGAGTTCTCATCCGCATCACATTACTTAACCGAGCGTAACGGGAACCACAGCCAATATTACCTTCCGCAAGCGTCAGTTTGCCATCGATTATTTAACCTTTTCTCAGTCGATCCACAACATCGGATACCTGATTCGTCACGGGTCTAGATCCTTCTAACTGACAGAGCAAATAATTCAGTATTGATTTATGATAAACCGCATACGCAGACTGGTTTTAATTGTTGACTTCCCGCGTGCATATCAAGTAAAGAAAAGCACCAGCAGAAGCATTCGTATAACGCTTGACTGCTTCGCATTATTCACACTATGTCCATCATTTCAATTTCTCATTCAATAGCCCTTCGCTATTTTGATCGAACAGAGCTCTCTCGAAATTAGGTGTTTCCGGTCACTGGGCTTACGTTTCCTTACAACTGAGACACCAGGAAAACAATCAACTCTTTTCATCCACTCTGTATATTATTATTCAATACAACCAATAGCTAATCCTTCGTGCAAAGGTGACTTCGACATGAAGTTGTTCTCAATCACTGCTAAAAATTATTTTTCGGTACGTGCCCAACGTGGAGCCTCGCGATAAAATGTTGTTATCACGTCAGTTTCTCCGTTTGTATGCTCAATACCTTCTCCACTTTTCCCACCTGATATTCTTACTGCAATTTCATACCCCGCACTGGATAAACCAATAAAAACAATGGAAAAAGAGCAATCGTTCGTGCAGAGTCCAAAGTGGTTACCTAGTTAGGCAACACGATAAACAATACACTTGCACGTGTATATGAAATCTATTTCTACCATCGTGTAACTGAACCTAATACTATTTTTCAATCAACGAGTGAACAAGAGCCCTGTAGTTTGTATTTCCTCTATTCTGAATCCCGATGTAACACAGATTTTTTTCCCGACTGCGCTCAAATAATCACATTACACTCGTGCAGCGCGGTTCGAATTCGGCACTTTTCAAGCTATGACTAATGCGCATGCGCACTTGACTGACAGCTGCTACTTTTCTACCTTAGAGTAAAAAGGGTTACTTTTCTACCCTAGAGCAAAAAGTGCGGGACTGTCCGAGTGAAAAACATAAGGTGCTCGGGTGGCGCCATCGGACGGAGATCGAGAGATACTCGTAGCTATCGTGCTGATAATAATAATACGCTTTCGTATAGAATATCCAACAAACGTTCTGGAATTGCACATGAGATATAGCATCTTGATCATTAACCTCACAGATTGAATTCGTCCAAAAACGTTCCATGCCTTTTAAATTTCTCATTTTAAACATTTAAGGAAACTGATCACGGCTTGTTATTTTGTCATGTAAACATTTTTTTCGTCCAATGGAAAAACCTCGCCCATCCCCCAACCCCACACTGGGGCTTTACTCCTGAACGCTTCGCGACATAACCTATAGCGTGAGCGGAACGACCGCGTTTTCACTCATTTTCATTAACTTACCTTGATTGTTACAACGATAGCGCCGTTGCACGCATAACAATGTGACAATTTCAACGAAGTCGGAAAAAAAGTATCGTATGCTACATGGGAGGAAGCTCGATTGCGACCTCGTGTGAGCGCTGAAAACCTTACGCTCGACATCTGGCACTTTCCTCCTTTGAAGCATAATGTACTATTTTATCGCAATCAGCCTGCAGATATCATCGAACAAAATGGCGTCGTCTATGGTCTCGAGCTGTGTGCCATACTTAAACGTTCGCGTATACTCGTAAACACGGAAAACAATATAAACGTGCCTGTACTAGAATATGTCGATAAATACGTGTGATTGCCAAAGCAGAATGCGAGCGTTCGAGAAATCTTGTGACGAACGACACCGTAAGAGCATCGTACGCACGTGAGAGAGCGTCACCACAACTTTTACTCAGTGTATCTATGCGACATCTATAGCTATCGCGGTGATTTGATATGCAAACCACGTCGCGGTATAGCTTCCGATTCCGCGTGTCGCTCGAATACCATTGAACCGTCTTGAGTGAAATCGACAAAAAGAGATTTTTTTTTAAAACTCGTAAGCGTTTATCTACTCTGTCAAACGCCTCGAAAATTCTATAAAAGAATTTATCACTGCAGCGGATGTATTGATTGTTGGAGTAACAATATCTTGATAGAATTTCATCAATGGTTGATGGATGCTTTAGGAATTCTGAATGAAATAAAAAGTGTTTTTTATCATTCGAAAGATTGACGACAAATGCACGAGGAAACTCAATCGTGGAAAAAACCGTGCGAAAATGTTTGTCATTTCGATATTTGTATTTTTATTAATGTTTATTATGTTAAAGATATTTCGTTCAATCGATTTGTCGCGTTATTATTATCGATTGATGTTCGGATGATAAAAAATATTATATTTGTAATCATTTCGCTAGAGATTTTAACAGTCCACGCACCATGTGAAGAAATAATTTAAAAAATTCTAACTTTGGATGTTATGAAGAGAATTACGGAGGTCTGTCCTATTTCGAAAACGGAATGGACGACCACTTCGCTTACATCGTACGCCTCGTCCTCTTCATCTCGTATGAATTGAGTTATCAATAGTTAATGGACAATTGCGAAAGGGTCGGAGCCGCAAAGCCAGTCTAGAATTCGTGATTCACCGGCCAGAAAGGATGCTGGTGAGCGAGTTTGTGGTCTCGTCGGTACCGCGCCAAGGACGAAGGGCCACCAGGAGAAGGAGCAAGAGCGTAACCTCGCAATTTGATTGCAAAAGCATTTAGAACTTTAGGGATATCTATGCGTTAAGACATTTCAAATATAATTAAAAAAAAAAAAAAAAAACACTTTGGCACAATGGGAAATAATTTGGCGCTGTTTCTCATACACTTGGCCTTCGTAAATATTTTTAAGTGGTATCTCAATCGAGATTTCAATTAACTAAACATCATAACGCTAAATAGTTTTTAATTTATTGAGACACCCTTTAAACTTGATTGCGAAAGGTCTGTTTAAGTGATCAACCACCGTAAATTATTTTCAATTATATTTCAAGGTGAAAGACGAATAATTTTTATTTTCTTTACCATAAATAAATGTTTAAGCATCTACCGATACGATTTAATGTAAGAAAAAATTATTGAAATTGATTAAGAATAATTGGAGTAAGAAGAGCTCGGAAATTATGGAAATTTTCCATTTGTATAAAAACTACCTCAGAACAGGGCAGAGGGAGAATTAGAAGAAAAAAAAATGTCCACGGGTTCATCGACCGTAACAATATCAATTGGATAGTTTGAAAAATTCCTAGAATTCTTCGTGAGAATTGAGAGAAATTAGATGGCGACTGTGCCATAGTTCCCAGCTTGATTTTTCATCCTTCATTCTCTGTACCAGGGATGGCGAAACACTTAATATCCTTCGAAACTTTGACGGGGCTCCCAACTCGGTATCTTGCGCTTCGTCTTTGGGACAAGAAATTTCATCCTTGCGAATCGACTTCAAACCCATCGTCAATCCTGTGAACAGTGTCACGGTTTGACTAGTAGTTTCCGATCTTGTCGGACGTTACCCAAACCGAATATCCCTTGGGTCGGTTCCTTCGTTAAATGGTGTAGGTTGCTTCGAGAATTGAAAAAAAAAAAGGTAAGCAAAGTTTGTTTCTCAAGGATGGGAAGAGGCGTAGCCGATATATCCGATATCCCTAGATATTATGCTAAATTGCGGGAGAGCCAGGAGACTAGACTCCACAAGTTTGTTCGAAGAGGGTCACTTGATCACCGCATAGCAAAGGCTACAACGTGAACTTAGCATATTTCCTCAACTGGGAATACATATACGTAGAGATCTTCTGTAAACACGGCTGGAGGTGAGTACGGCAAAGTGGCAAAGTGGTTTGCATTATAGTTCGAGAGTTGCTGTGGCCTCCTATAGATTTAACGTTGCAGCAGCAAACATCTATTAGCCAACGAGTGAGCATTAACTCTCGTGAAGCTCTTTCCGCATATTATCTATCAATATAATCCAAACGGTAATGTATGTACTTACGTTTAACGTGACCAGTCAATCTTATCTCCCTTCCTTATTGATCTCTTTTCCTTAAATCAAAAGTAACAAGTCTTCCTCTGTGCGATATCGATACAAGAGGATCAATACCCATGTAGAATTGTTAATCAAGTTTGATTCACCAGTTGGCAGTGTAGAAGAAAGGAAGTAAAGAACGAGTGAAGCAACTCCCGTGAACACGATGGCAGCGAATTAATCGGTCACGTGCCCTCGTCCGTGGATCGTGACCGCGCATCACCGACATCCAGCTCACGATTGTGAAGCCATTGGGAAACGCGATGATCTTACTCCATCATGAAAAATACGCTGGTGATGCATCAGAAATTGTCCACTGAAGATTCAATAGTGGATGAGACTATCTGACGCGCGTAAAACATTTGTTACAATAATTCACACTCCTCTTGATACTTCGGACAAAAGTTGGTGTTGGAATATTTAAGGTTAAAGAGGAATAACGGGTGGGTCAATCAGATTTGGTTGTACGCGATTGGTATAATGTTTACGCTGGTGCATGCTGCAAATAGTGGAATACGTAAATTGTTGTGTGGCGTCTAGCCATAAAAGGTATAGAACGATATACCTGAGCCTGACGTGCACTCGGTTACGGCAAATAAACGGAATCAAGCATAACAATAAGTCAGGAAGTAACCGAGTGCCAGAAATACCAGTGAGCTACGTGATTTCCTGTTTCACTTGAACGAAATTCAGCTTTAACGTTAACTTGCATTTGATATTAGCGTAAACAAGATATTATTTATTCAATCATGATGTACACCTCCGATGCTCTCGTATCTCTCTTCCGGATCTTCCACCGATGTATGTACTTTCATTTACGGAAATGCATCGCAGGAATATACTAGATATTAGGTTTATATTAGATATGGAATTAATCATAAGAAATCCTTGACGCAGCTCAGAAATGATTGTACCCGACGTAAGGCCGAGTTACTTTTTGTTTAATTAACATTTTTCGTGTAGAGGAAAAAAAATCGCCATCCGTGTAATATAGTGAGAGTCTATTAGGGTTAAACAACATTGACATCATCAGATTGATAAGGATATTTACTATTTTTCACTTTTATCAATATTTCGGTTCAATATTTACGTAACGATCTTTAATTGTAAGCAAAAAAATTTAATATGTGGTATAAAAATGAAGGTTATGATGTTTGTTGGTCACTTTTGCTGCATTGGGCCACCTAGCGGTAGAAAAACTATTTACACGAAATATTGTAAATGAATATGCAACAAAGTATAGTTTCCTCTATGCCAATCTATGTTTTTAAAATTCTTTTCAGCCCTTTTCCTAACAATAACTATGAAGAGAGAGAGAGAGAGAGAGAGAGAGAGAGAGAGAGAGAGAGAGAGAGAGAGAGAGAGAGAGAGAGAGAGAGAGAGAGAGAGAGAGAGAGAGACTTGAATGATACAAAATTTCTTATTACCAGTGCGATACAAAATGTGTCTTTCTGCTATCCTTGCGGTTGGTGCAATGCAAGCTACTTCTCGTCAGTTTACTTCGAAAATCCTAAGTGGCGTTTCTTGCTGTACCACGACTGTCACTGCGCTCTTTATCGTTTTACGTCAGCAAGTGGAAACTGCACTCGATACATGTCCGTGATTTCGTAGCGACTTTCTGTGTGCCTTTCAACGACAAAGTCATCTTGTTTGTTGTATGCTGAGAGTGTCTTCAGAAATACAACGACGATGATGGAGATGAAGAGGAAGATGAGACTTACAGGACGAGAAATAAGAGAGAAGTTCAAAGAAGACGAGAGATCTTCGAGACTTTATTTATATACTTTTTTTTTTGTTTTAACATATTCTTACAATTTGGTTGAGAAACCTTGACGACAGGTAACGATTTAGGTATTTTGCCTCTGACGGTATCACTACCATCACCACCTCTCACCTTACTCCTGCTGCTACTGCAAGAGACGAGGTGACAAATGTGATAAGTGAACGCGGCTTAGACCTCGTGTAATCCAGCCCGGATGAACGTCCCTTTCTTCACCTCTATTCTCTGTTGCTCCTTCCACTTTCCTTTCCTCCGTTGCTTCGTGTTCCGTGAGGTCTGCAGCTGCTACACAGTTGGTCCCGTTGGTAAGCTTAACTACGTTTTGCAGTCCCGTATTCCGGAGTCACGTGCGTCTGCTGTTCCTGCTACAGCTACTTGTTCTCTCTGCAATGACTTGCGCTATATTCTCAGTCTATCGCATTTCCTTCTATTCCTATGCACACCAGGCTCTTCATTATGGTTTTGTGTGCACCTACCCATGAGAACAAACGATACACTAAGAAGAAAAAAAAGAGGATAGACGACATTGGACAAATAACTTTATTTATGATTAAGACTTATCAAGGTAATGTACAGAGAGTCGAATTGTTGTATAATTAATTATTAGCATTACAATATTCATCGCAATGTATCCGTACAATATTCCATTATTGAGTATTCAATCTCACTCAATTCAGTTGTGACACAAAACAATTATAATAATTCAAGAAATATATATCATTTTTGCACGTTAACGTCTGCAAGATTTTCTATATTCAGGACAGTTGTTTTGTTCTTCGAAACAGTAGTCGCGTACGTCTGTTACTGCTGCTACATGTTTTCCTAGCAATGTTTTGTACCATATTCTCAGTCTATCGCATTTCGTTCTATTCCTATGCACACCAGGCTCTTCGTTATGGTTTTTTGTGCACCAACCCATGAGAACAGACGATACATTGAGAACAAAAAAGAGAACCCACGACATTGGACAACTCTAACTTTATTCATGATTAATCCTTACGAAGGTATCACGCAGAGAGCCGAATTCTTGTATAATTAATCATTATGATTGCGATATTCATCGCTATGTACGCGTACAATATTACATTATTGAGTCTTGAATCTCACGTAATTCGGCGATGACACAAAACACCCATAATATTTAAAGAAATTTGTGTCATTTTTGTACGTATAACGTATGCAAAATGCTTTTATATATTCCCAAAAGTTGTTTTGTTCTTGGTGAGCCTAGTCGTGACAGGAATTTCTGATTTCACGAGCATGATGTGAGGTTGGCAAGCTTACGTCGGTGAAGCAAATGGTATATTGTGAGGGTGCATTGCCAGACTGACCTCGTGTCGTCTAGGTTGCTGCTCGGACTGTGAAACAGCTTGTACTATATCTGAACGTCATGCAGTATGTACAATGTGTTGTATGTGCTCCTGCTACTCCTTCTCCTGTGAATATAGTATACAACACAGTGGAGCCAAGTGCTTCTGAATTCCAGTGTGTGACAAGATTGTACCGAGAATCTTGCTGAAATCTCGAGAGCAGTGTGCACAGAGTCTTGATAGTGCATGCGGTCATATATTTTGATGTCATCTAGCTGGTAGTCCGTACCGTTACTTTCAAGAAAATGTTTCGGTGTAACGTTGAGGTTGACCTTGGAATGACGATGACGAGGTATGCGATATATTCTCAACCTTTGTTTCAACGTACAGCTTAGTTTCACATGAATATAGAATATACTTGCAACAGTATGAGTATGAGTTTTTTCGTTTTTATATATCCGTAAGGTTAGGCACGAAAATATTGTATCCATTTTGGTGACAGTCAAAAGGAAGAGTTGCCCTATATACTCTCATGGTTACCAGGAAAAACATCCATTTCCAACGAATGTACTACGATAAGGACAGTATTTACATACAACTTTAGGCTGTGGTGGCTACGTCTGACTGGAGTTGAGATATAAACATCAATGAACAAAATTTGCTAGCTTAAGATATCGCACGAGTAAGTTTTCATTTTACCTTTATGTACGTTATGTCCAGAACCTTTTTTTTTTCTTTAAATCTTCTTTATTTTCTTAATTTTCTTTAATTCTTCTTTAAAAAAGCAAACGGTATTTCTGCCGACGATTTATTTACGTACGCATGCAATAAATATTTGTAGCAACTCGTGTATCTCAATGTGTATGTACTCTGATATTGCTACGTTTAGGCAATGAGTACTTTCAGCGAAATACTTGTACTTGAAACTTACACTTCAATTGTACTTATACTTTAAATGCAAGATATGAAGCAAATGTAGGGAATACTCAGGAGCTTTAACTACGTCTTTTTCCTACGACTTCGTTAAGGATGCTTCACGTATACATTTTCATCAGACAAATGAGATTCGATTAAAATTGAAGTCGTTCACGATAAGAGAAAAATCAGAGAAACGAATCAATCGTATTCAAGATACTAACAACATTAATTTCAAATAAAATTATTACCAATGGGTAACTTATGAACACGTACGATTGCAACATATATTTATAGTAACTTGTATATCTCACTGTGTAGAGCTAATGTTATCTGATATGACTACGTTTAGAAGATGAGAATTTTCAGCGATATCAAGTACTTGTACTTGAAACTTACACTTCAATTGTACTTATACTTTAAATGTAAGATATGAAGCAAATGTAGGGAATACTCTGGAGCTTTGACTACGTCTTTATCTAACGACTTCGTTAAGGATGCTTCACGTATACATTTCCATCGGACAAGTGAGATTCGATAAAAATTTAAGTCATTCACGATAAGAGAAAAATCAAAAAAACAAATCAATCGTATTCAAGATACTAAGAACATTATTTTTTAATATTATTAATGCCAATTGGTTATTGATGGATTAGCATAAATAACATTATTGAACAAACTTTCAGAAAACTTAATTTCCTTATCCTATGAATTTTCTAATGGTGCTGCAATTTTAGTTTTCACGATTTTTCAAAAGGTGTGTAATGAAAACGTTCGTTCAATCACCCTGAAACTTTCTACGTATAATATGGAACCTTTTTATAATACAAAATCGTATTTTCTTTTTAGTGATTAAAATGTCCAACGTTATTGATTTTTTGCATATTTTTTAATACACATTTTGAGTGTATTGAATTATTTTTAGGAATTAAAAAAATTAATAGATACAGCATTGAATTTTTTTCGCTTTTAAATAGCGATGGTCACGTATGTGTTTTCAAAAGAACCTAAAGAACCGTAACAAAAAATACAAAATTATTTTTAACTGGTGTTTGTGTCATTATCATGGGGATTACGATTATTATGATTCATAAAAAATTAACAAAATGGCGTAGATAATCACAGTTTAAATACCAAAATTTGATACATTTTTCCGTTTGCACGTTAAATAGTACAAAATTGTTAATTGAAATATGTTTCCGTAGTTCTTTCGATGGCGACTGATGTGCTCAATAATAGGTAAACGTTTTAAACAGATTGTTAAAATAGCTTTCTTGCAATCATCTACCTCAATTTAAAAAAATGACATTTTGAGAAAGACGTGCGACGCTGAGTGCTCAGCTTTCCCTGCGACTTTCGTCTGTAGCAGCCATATTAAATTGTATCAGGCCAGTAAAATTTGCCATGATATTCTTAATTGTATTTAAATAAACTATTTACTCACCACTGCATGTAGGATAAAAAGAAGGGAGTATGTGTTTCCCTGGAATGGCGGGAATATGTCAGTTTCTATGTATCAGATGTTTTCCGAATCGTCTAATATGTCTTAACAGAACTAGGTACACAGATTCTGTGCATCGTAACCTCCATTTTTATTCTAGATTGTATATATTGAGTGAGATTTCGGGAAGATAACAGCGTTTTGAAAATAACGTATGAAAAGCATCGTTGTATATATCGAAATGCCAGAAGATGGCCGTCGTTTCTACTATATTCCTTTATCTGTACCTAACTTCAGAGTGCACACGATGGAGTGAGAGGAAGAGCACGTCGGATTCACGTCGGTCAACATTTGTATCCAGGGTGTCTGAAAAGTCTGGAAACGGTCGAATAACTCGAGAAATACACATTGAATCGAAAAACAAATAAATACGTGTTCAATATTTTTAAAAGAGCTATCCAGTGATACCAACATTGAGTTTCACCCCTACCACGTCGGAGTAGAATTAGGGGTTACTTAAAAATCTTAAATGGAAACTTTGGAACAATGGAAAATTTGCGATTAAAGCGCCATCTATCATGAATTTTTTAAAATAATTATCTCAGACACAACGTACGTATTTCGTAGCGTAGAATTCGAATCTGTAATAAAAAATGGGGGTTCCTATGTAATATTTTAAAGTAACCCCTCACTTGACCTCTAGGGATTGGGGGTGGGAGATTGAATTTGGTACCATTGTATAGCTTTTTTAAAAATATTACACACGTATTTTTTTTTGTTTTTCGATCCGATGTGTATTTCTCGAGTTATTCGACCGTTTCCAGACTGTTCGGACACCCTGTATATTTATTTTATTCAACGGCATGTCAATTTTGATAAGTTTTTTGTACATCAGAGATGTCGTTAACAACTACAAATAAATAAAAATACAATGATCCAATTGTATTTGTTGATTTAATTCTAAATACAAGAGTACAAAAATAATTGAGCGTTCAAATAAAACACAGTTAATGAAAATTATTTAGCTGTTTTAGTTCTGAAAAATATAATAACTATTAAAATACATAGCAATTATAAAAATGCTGTACAAATTCACATTGATTAGCTTTAAAAAGTATAAAACAAACATTTTCTTTTATTTTTAAATCTTCCGACTGCAGAAAACTTTAATAAACAGGATTTTACCTTTAAATAGTTTTTATATGAAAACAAAATCTAAAAAATATGAAATAACTCTCAACGATATTTAGTTCAATTAATATTTTAATTACAACAATATTTTAATTACACTGTCAATACAGTCGGGAGACGTCTTCTGCACATTGAGACTATCTTTAACATATCAAGAAACATGCTGGCGTCTGGACTATGATTTAAATGAAAAATTATATGCGATATGGACGTTTTTTAACGAAGAAGAAAACCTCTTCCGACTGTAGTGACAGCGATAAATAAGTTATTGCAATAAAAATATGAAGTTAACTAAAATGACGTTGCAATCATCCTCTTTAGATTTAATTTCATACAAAAACTTTTTAAAGTCCTGTTTATTATAGTTTTTTGCAGTCGGGAATCTAAAAAATACAAAATTTTCTTCTGTTTTTCAGAAATGTCATATTGGAATAATCCCTTAATTGGTACATTATCAATTCTGTCAGGTATTATTCCATAAATCCAATATATAGTGCATCATATATACGTACATTTAACTCACGTATATCGTTAGAGAAACTACGTAAAAATGACAACCAGTTCGCTCGTTCAACGATTTATAACCCATAACGATGTTACAACGTTTCCAACGTTACCGCCGGGTATGACGTTGGGCGGATATGATACTACGGTCGTCTAGTACTCAAAATTTTATTTCGCAACGATTTATTTAAATCCTTATTGGTAGATTTTCGAACCGCTAGCCGCTAGTAAAATTTCCGCAGTCTTGTCTATCACATCGATCCGAGTGTCTTTAATGCGGCTAACAGTTGGATCAAGTCTGATTCGGTCTTGAAAATTTTATTCGGTGCATATCTAGCGCAACCGTTTGAGACTTCAGGGGGGAATCAGTGATTGGTAATCTTTCTAGTGTGTTGGAACGATAAGAAACAAACACAAATACGACAAAAAGTGATTTTCATGGTAGCCGTTAACTGCACTTCGTATAATATATTGCAGTTACTGGTCTTGTCTTATTTAATTAAACTGCACTTCGTATAATATATTGCAGTTACTTGTCTTCTTTTACTTAATCTCATCTAATGCTACGTGAACCTCAACGACGTACTCACCGGTCTCACCGGATGGCTTGAACTTTTGGGATATTGTTCTCTTTGCTTCTTTCGGAATAAATAATAATATATCTACTGTAAATTTTGTGTCAATACAATCTAAAGTGACAACTAAAACGATGTAGATGTGTATGTAAAATATATCGTGATATAAATATGTGTATATATATTTGTACGAATGTAGTTTCTTGACGTTTCATTTCGCAACTTTGGTAGAGCTGTTCGAGATTGAAATCGCGAATATGTCTTCGGTAGCCTAGAGAACCGCGAACTTCCTACCAGTGACGTGGAACATTTCACCACACTCCGCCGCACATTCTCTTTATCCTCTTCATCATCACTCGCTCCTTCTCTTCTCTAGAATTATCGATGGTACGCTGGTACTGCAACTGCTACGGCTGTCGAAAACCAGTGGTAAATATCCACATCTATAAGCAGTGAAGTGGTTCTCGTCGAAGCTCGATTCAAACGGAATAATTGGCTTATTCCAAACGGAAGCGTATTTGGATTTCGTGGAGAGCACGTTGATGTTACACTAGCTGTACTCTCTATTGCGCTTTATACTTGGCGTTGATGATATTCGCGGTATACTGTACAGATATAGAATATGTAGCCCTGCACATATAGTAATTGTATATCGTTCTCATGAAACTGGTTCAACGTCGTGCACCGATTGCGGTCTTCCTTCGTCGTTGACGGATCTTCCGTCTTCGTTCTCGTAGTGTATACACATTCAAGTGCGCGCCTGTCTCACCAATCCTCTTCAACCCTCTCTTGCTTTCTCTTGTCCTCCATACAACGAAGCTTATGAGCGTCGACTGCAGCGATACAGAGCCACATGTCGCTTCCTCCGACGCACGGTACACGTATGAATATCATCCATCAGGTGAAACGATGAATCACTGTCTGTCAACATACATTACGTATCTAAATATACATGCACACACATATGTCCCAACCTCTGGCAACTAACCGATGAATATCATTCGTCATAATATTAAATGTTTTGTGTTTTTTATTTCTCTCTCTCTCTCTCATTTTATAAAATTGTCTGACAAACGAACGTCTATTTTTTCTACTATATCCGGTAGTCTGGTGTATGAGCTTTATTCTACTTTTCCTCCTACCCCTTTCCACATTCTCATCTTCATTCGTCGCAGTTACGTTGATGGTACCCGAGTTTTCCCGAGTTTATTTCACACGTCCGTGCACGCCTAGTGCACGTACCATCGTATCGCAACTAGCGCCGAGTGCTGTTATCGCTCAACGCGAAAACAAGAAGTTAGCCTCATGCCGCGCCTCGCTCACTCTGTATCCTATCTTTAGTGTGTGACTGGCCGTCGTCGTCGTTCTCGTTTCGAGTTACGGTGGTGACACGGATCACACAACTTTCTACGCTTTTTGTTCTCCACAGCGCAACATTCTCATATAGCTCTCGGTATCGCACGTGCAGGTCGTAGTGCGATACAAATGGTTTGAATTTTTTCAAACTTAATGTCTCGAGCGTGTGTAAGGAAGTAAAATTGTCACCAATAATACAGACACGTAATGTGTAGTATGTCCCGCTATCATTTTTATCCGTAGCAATGATAATTAAAAAATCATGATCATTAAATCTTGCGCGTTATAATTATATAATTACCGGTACAATCTTAACGATCTGACCACCTGAGCGCGCGCGCGCGTTTTGTGGTCGTGATCTTTATGATTAATTAACGCGAGTGGATGGTTAGCACGTGGCTTACCACGCCCTGCGGTTCGACACATTGCTACCGAGTCGAGCCCATCTCCTCCTCGTCGCCTGCCCCGAGGGCAATCTCCTAACTGTGCTTTCAGCGGTTACCGAAAGTACCTCGGACCGGTTAACGTTGCTTCTATGTTGGCGCTTTCTCGTTGTTGCTCTTCCTACACTTCGCTATTCCAAGCCGCACACAGTGCCGTGTACAGTTCTGAATTCAGAAAGGAAGCTCCGCGCACCATGTAAGCCACACGAGCTTCGAGTTTACCAGCTGCTAGTGGCTCACTGTGATAAACTTTTCCCCTCCCCCCCTGCCCACCCCTCCCGCTCTTACTATATACACTTTACTTTTACTGTATATGTATGTATACAGAATGCACTTCTTGATACGATGTACACAACACCGCACAAAGTATACAAGCTTCGAAATCTCTCTCTCTCTCTCTCTCTCTCTCTCTCTCTCTCTCTCTCTCTCTCTCTCTCTCTCTTTACTTTAGTCAATGCCGATGGGTTATAGGAATACTTATGAATAATGCAGATCTGTAAAGAAAAGTCCAGTGACGGGAACAAGTGAGGTGTGAGAGTGGATAGAGAGTGAGAGGAGAGAGTGAGAGGAGAGAGTGGGAGGAGAGAGTGGGAGGAGAGAGTAAGAAGAGAGAAAAAGAGAGCTCGCTACCATACGTACTCTTGTGGTAATACCTACTGTTAGTACCGATGCATCAGTACTCAGTATTTCCATTTGTATATACTCAAACGCAAGCTCTCTGCTCACACAACCATCACCAGCTTCCTATTCTCTCACATCGAATAACGTAACGTCAAAAGTTGTCTACGTTTCGGCTCAGCTATTATTATACAATGTCGTGTCATTTAAATATTCCATATTACGTTCTTTTTGATCTTCTCATATTTTTCTGTTATCCTCCAATTTCCACTTCTCTTCGCCGCTTTCACCGCTTTTTACTGTGAACTTTAATTGAATTCACAATTTTTGTTCTCTCTTTATCATAAAAGATATTTATAACGTTAAATCGATTTTCCAAAACATTATCCATCTTAATAACAGCATATCAACGTCAAGTCAATTATTCTCATAGAGTAATTATCCTGATTGGCGCTGTTTCCTTGCTGCTCAAATTACGTGAGTTAGATCATTGTTATTCTGACGCCTATCCGATGTGCCATGCCCCCTTAACCCTCCTGCTCTTCCTTCCTTCCTCGAATATACTGCTCCAGTATTCAGGGCAATGGTCGAACAGTGAGAGACAACAGTTTCGATAACAGATACGTAACGAGCAGATATCGGAAACACGCGAACACGATACTATTGTCACTTGTACGTATTTGTAACGATGCACTGGCTATTGGACAAACGTATCATCGAAAGTACACTGTTTTGCTTGAATATAGCAATACTTTACTTGAATATCCAATACAATAAAACATCTTCTTATCATAGAAAAAAATAGAAACAGTGATTTATTATAAATTACGTGCAGATTTGTATTGATTAAGAAAAATGTAAATGTCCAATCGTTTCTATCAAAGAATCATTCTTATCGTTGATCTAATTTTATATCTCGATGGCCCATTTTTCGTTTTATTGACAGATGTTATTCGAAGAACAACATTTTTTGATAAATTTCTTGATAAGAGCCATTTTATACTGCGGCAAATATTTTCATTGTAATCAGACGACTTTGATAATGTTTTTTTACATTTACAACCGATAATAAGGAGCTGTGAGAGCAACAGTTTGAATTCTTAACGTAAAATAGCTTCAAAAACGAATAATTTCCTAATTGATTGACTGATTTACGTTGATTTATAATAAGTCACATTTTCATTGAGTTCGCTTTTAAAAGAAAAAGAAAATCTTCAACTTCCATTTTCATGTTGAATGACAGTGAATATAATTAATATTCCACAAGTAATATTGCAACAATGTTTAACGACAATGTAATTGAATGTAAGAAGTAAGTTTACCAGGATGTTACATGTAAATCTTGATACAACGTAACGTGTTATCGTGGTGAGTGTATAACAATTATATTACAACAAATAGTAATAAAAATAACAGCAATCGTGTAACTACAATAACATAAGGAAATTTAACAGTATTATTCCAGTGTTATTACAATTATATTGCTGTAACACTCAATGTTACTCTATTCCATTGTAACAGTTATCTTTATTAATCGATCTTTCAGTTTTATTAATTCATTACCTCCATATAATAATAATAAAAAAAGCAATTACAAGTACAAGTAAAACAAGGCAATGGTAACGGACATCTTCGAATGTGAAAAAATATTAAAAAACGCTCGTATGGCAATGACTTATTCATAATTAGCATATTTATACTGACATGGAGAAATATTGAGGGTTAAACACGAAATTCCAATGCGTTTGCGCTACGTTCAACGTTGCGTTACGTGCATCGTGACTGCATGAGAATAAGAGATTCGATTTTTAATATTTTATTATTTTGATATTTTATTGAAAATCGTTGGTAAAAGTGGAAATGAGATAGGGCAAAGCCGAGAACGAGAGAGAATCTACTTTATTCTAATAGTGGATACCGTCACGAGTCGATCGGTCGCTGGGGTGCACTCTCTATTGCACTCGCTTACCCTCTCTTCTCAGCTGCACACGAATTCTCACTACCTCGTAAATGCAAGCAGCATCGGCAGTCCCATTCGGCTGAAAACACGATCAAGTGCTTCCGTAGTCGCTATTGCTTCTCGTCGATAAGGAGAAATATTCTCTCCGGCCGTACGAGCTTCACTTCGGTACGTTACGGTGAGGGGTTTTAGACGGAGCGAGGTATATGCACAGAGCAAAGTACGATAGATAGAGTGAGATAGAGTGAGTGAGAGAGAGAGAGAGAGAGAGAGAGAGAGAGAGAGAGAGAGAGAGAGAGAGAGAGAGAGAGAGAATAAGCGCGAGAAAAACGAAACGAGAGAAGATGAGAAAGATGATACGCGGATATGTGTGAATACTCATCCGGAGACCAAGCATCACGTACGGTTTCTCCTACATTTTCGAAAACCAACTACCACTACCACCTACGGCAGTCGTGGAATGTTATATATTCCAATCCGATATACACGTTTTTCCCCACTGAAGTCTGATAGGAAAATGGCCATAGCTCGATTCGCGACTCCCGCTTCTACTCTCCTCTCTTCTCTCTCGTCATTCGTTTATATGCTACGGTTGGCTGTGGTTGCACCAAGAATACCGAAACCTCCGGATATGTAGAGACGTCCTAAGCTTCGCGTACTCACATCGGGCTATCCGTCATGCTTATCGATAAATACTTCACTTCCGCACTCACTCAATTTCACTGTTCTTCTCTCTCTCTCTCTCCCTCTCTCTCGGTCAGTACTCCGGTTATCTCATCAAATAAAATAGCGCGATATATTCACGAAATAAAATAACTGAAAGGAGTTTAAACAAAAATAGTAAATTTGTAATCAAAATCGATTTTACAATAAAAATATTCAGAACTTTTTAGACTGTTGACGCGGAGAAATTTAAGGGTTGCTATGTTCGCTTCATTTGACGGTTCACGCTCATTCTCTGTATCACTTCGGAAAACTAACTCTGCATCGACGAATCTCTCTCTTCCGTGCACGAATTGGTCGGAAGCTTGGCGTTGCGAATCGCGCACGAGCACCGGATACGTTTATTGTGCCATATATACTTGTCTCGTCTACACGACTCGGGGATATCCTGTACACGAGTGCTTCTCATCAGGATTAATGAGCGTTGAAGAACGATCTACGTGACACGGCAATGGCGTGAATAAATGGCTGCACAAATGCTCTAATATTCTTCCAAAAAATTTAACAAAATGCCAGGAAAAAATGTTGTTAAATAAGAAATTATTATTACTCCTACACTGAACTTTGCAGATATTTTTACTACACAAGAGAGTTTTTATGAGAATGTAACACTTTTGCTTCTTTTTGTTACAAAATAAAATGTATGTGCGTATGTGTACTCGTGAATATTTGTTCAGTATGACGCTTCAATTAATCAAATACATTGTTCGCTATCTATAAATTCGCTATCTATTGATGCCATCTATCGGGAAAAATGCAACGAACTTTTTCCCAGACCCAATATATGCGTCAGTATCGATATATTGACACTCAGGGAGTTAAAACGATTTTGTTTCTTCACGTACTTAATAAAAAAACAATTGTAATCTAAATAAAGGTCAGAAATTAAACACGATTGTATAATAAAATATAAATGAAATCGTGAATTTGGATGAGTATCGTTGATTCATTATACTCATACTCGTATATGTGTAATAAATCGTAGAATAAAACCAAAATCGATAGTCGTATTTTCAAGTGTGTCGACAATAAGCTTTCGCCGGTCCAAAAGAGAGAACGGGGAAAGCCTACGTGAACGAGATATCGCGATATTATTTCATGAGAATAAAAAAAAACCGTTTTATTACGATCGACAAAGAGTAAGAATATATCCGCTTCAGTCGCACTGCTACAATGTGATACCAGGTCACTGTATCGAGAAAACGGTTTGCCCGTTTTTCGAACGATTTTTCCAGCTCTGTAAATTTTTCAGAGCTTTGCATGCGTGAATAGGATACAAAACTGTTCAAAAAACAGCAGCAGGAAATAAGCTAGAGCGTAACTCTTCGATCTTTCTGTAAATATTTCACCAAATCCGAGCACACATTGTGCACCGCGTGTTTTATTTTGAAACTACCTGTATCGTCCGAGTTTGTGGTAGCTGAACGAGCCCACGCACCTTTCATTTTCATATTTCACGGTTACAGGAACAGCGTTATTTCACGTAAAGAATTTGAAATTGGCGAGAAAGAGAGAAATATATCGAATAAGTAATACAACCGATATCATCGGACGATCGGATTTGTCGATGAATTCGCATCACGCACAGTATGGTTGTCGTTTGTTTCTTTATTATTATACATCTGAATATTTTTTTGAAGAAATAGTATAATGGAGGGAAAGAGAATGAGGGTAGTTGACGGCAAAAAAATATGGACGGCGCGGTCACGCGATGACCGTGCCATGTGTTGATACCAATGAAATAGTTGTTATCAAAAATCGCATGATTTATCACATACTTACATCGTCATTAAGTTAAACCTTTTGATTCCTTTCGTATTCGATGCCCACACTGTTGATATTTATGTCAAATCTCCCACATCAAAAGTAAAATTGAAGACGATGTTTCGCTTCGTACTTGAATTACTCAGAAAATAATCTATACAATGCTTTAAGATATTAAGAGATTTTGATGGAAAGCAGTTTGAAAATATTGTGCAAGTACGGTAGACGATACGTTACAAGCGTGGAAATAAAAACAAATTGCTACAATCTACCCCTTAATGGAATAATTGTAATGGAGTTGAAATCAGTGACATTCACTTGGCGTCAATGACCGCTGTTCGTATCGGTAACGGGGACCGCGTCCTGCACATCTTATCCGAATCGATGGGAAATAATTTGTCTCGTCGTGAAGGGTCCGAGGAAAATCGATTGCGGTATCGCCTCAGGGTTGTTTCGCGAATGAGTGAAAGCGGAGAGGAGGGAAGAGGGCACAGCGCACATCCAACAACGTCCTCGAATCTCCAGCACGAGAATCTTCGCTTGACTCTCTCTCTCTCTCTCTCTTCCTTCTCTGTACTGAGAATGCAGCAGCGGAAAACCCTCTTTTTAGATGTTGTAGAAAAGCTAGCTTCGCAATCTCGTTGGGAGATCGAACCTACGTACACTCTTACCTTCTTCCTTTGCTTCTCCATTCGCTCTCGTTCTCTTCTACCCTCGTAGATATTCCCTTCGGATATGGGTCCGCGTCCCAGTTTTTCGGATAACCGTAACTGGCAATTTTTCCTGAAACTTACGATAAACTCGGAGCACCCACCCTGCTAGCTGCTTCGCGTATCTGGTGCACTTTCCCATAGTCACAGCACTTTCATTCCTAGCATAAAATATGAATAGTAAAAATTGATACCTCATTCCATTCATATGTAATACGTAACAACTGATTTACCAGTTGTACCGGTTAATAATGAGAATTTTTTTCAATAGATGGAAACCTATTTTCAATACATGGTTACACGTATGTTGATAGATAGCACGAGAGATATTTATACGCTTAAAAATGTCGAATTTCATGTCAAATAAGAGCATTTGCGGAAGTTTAAATTCATTATTTTATTTTAAAGAAAAATGCTGCTGAAAGTAATCGTATACTTCGGGAAACTTATGGTGAACATGCTCTATCTCAAAATACTCGTGAACGCTGGTTTCAACGCTTTAAAAGTGATGATTTCAATGTGAGCGACAAGGAACATCCAGATCAACGGAACAAATTTGAAGATCAACAATTACAAGCGATAATGAACGAAGATGCGTGTCAAACTCAAAAACAACTTGCAGATAGATCAAACGTTGCTCAGCAAACAATGTCCGATCGTGTACAAGCAATGGAAAAGATTTTAAAGGAAGGAAAATGGGTACCGTGTAAGCTGAATGAAAGACAAATGGAAAACCGAAAAGTCATCGGTAAAATGTTGCTTCAACGGAACGAAAGAAAATCTTTTTAGCATCGATTTCTAACTGACGATGAAAAGTGAATTTATTTTGAGAATCCCAAATACAGAAAATCATGGGTTGATCCAGGTCAACCATCAACATCGACTGCAAGGCCAAATCGCTTCGGAAAGAAGACAATGCTCTGCGTTTGATAGGATCAGGAAGATGCTTCTGAAATCAGGTGAAACCATTAATACCAATCGCTACCGACGACAAGTAATAAATTTGAACTACGCTTTGATCGTGAAACGACCCGAATGGGCAAGAAGTCACGACAAAGTAATTTTACTTTGTGATAACGCATCATCGCACACTTGATCAACCCACCTGACGTATTCGCCCGATTTTGCTCCTTCGAATTATCACTTGTTCCGATCGATGGCATACGCACTTACCGAGCAGCACTTCAAAATCTACAAAAATTTGGAAAATTGGGCCTGTGAATGGTTTGCCTCAAAAGAAAAAAAGTTCTATTGGGACGATATCCACGAATTACCTGATAGATGAAGAAAATATGCAGTTATCGATGGACATTACTTTCAAAAAAGAACTTTTGATGTTTCTTTTGAAATTATCGTCTTTTCTTTGATTACAAAATCTGCATTATTAACCGGTATACCTAGTATTGTGACCATGAAAAATAAATATATAAAACTAGCTTTTGCCCGCGACTTCATCCGCATGGGTTCTAAATCGGTTTTAAATTTTATTTAAATACGTTTATTTGTTTTGTCGTGATTCAGTAACAAACATCCAAAACATCCATCTTAATATATAAAAAGATTGTTACTAGAAGTGAAAGCAATGACCAATGTTAAGACCAACCAAAATTCTTAATAGTATTGAAGTTAACTCTTTAGAAATTATGAATTTAATATTTAGTTATTTATATATATAGAATATTTTTTTATCAATTAAAATAAAATGTAATATAAAATGTATTGGAATAATATTTTAAATCATACGAAACTTGAATTTTGGCAAATCCTAAAATATTTTTTTCATTATTTGTATTGTAGTGTATTTTAAGTTTCAAGTAAATCAGATAAAAAAATATGTTTTTTCAACCAAATTTTACATCCTGTTGCAACTCTTTAGGGATTAAATTTCGAAAAATCCTTTCTCATTGGATACCCACGTCATAAACCCAACTACTGTCAAAATGTTATAGTTGTACCTTCAGCGTTTGACCTGGACGTTGATGATCTGTCAGGAAAAGTTATTTTATATAAATAGACATATAGAACTTTTAGTTTGTTTATACATATAAAATATATTATTTCTGTTGTATATGTTTTATTTTCCTATGTAAATTCGTGACAACTGAGATAATCTTGAAATGAAGTTTGTTATTCGTCTCGCGATTTGAGTAAAATTGCTGTTCAATTCTCGACCAGTCAGCAAGGTAATTCTACAGAAAGCAATGATGGATTTTGGGTCACGCAGCCCGCACGTGTTACACATCCTGTCCATCGGTTGGTGATGCTTGTTCATCCGAGAGCGTGCACTGTTGGCATTAGAAATTTGTAATATCGCATCGAGCGCACAGAGAGAGGCATTCGAATAGTTTGGTTATTGGGCAGCCGGGCATTAGGTCATCAATCGAATAAACGTACCGTTCGACTGATGACGAACGCGATTTTGGAATGACAATTCTGCTACTGGCATCCGATTAAGGTACGAACCACACTCTGCGCGAATTCATCAATTGGAAGTAACTAATTAATCTTCAAAATATTTGTTCTCCTTTGATTTTCATCGTGCAGTCTTGATATATCTGCTAATTAATATTTATTCATTATACTCAATCATTATCGGTTCTACTAACGTTCGACGAATTTCCGAATTTGAATTATCCACAATAAATCGTTATTTTCTACTCTTCTTTTAAACTATGAAGCGATTTCGCGTTATTCATTCCATTGTCCGTAGTGGCGCATATTTAAGCAACGTATCAGAGTCACTCTGTGTTCCAGAATCAACACAGTTTCGTTCACATGGTACAATTGTGTAACTAAAATACGTTGAAAAAATAAATATTTCGATAAACAAAAAATGCTATCAACTATAAAAATACTGAATTTTTATTAATATTTTCATTGTCCCCTTGAACTTCAGGCCTCGAGCCTATAGTCTCATTAGCTCAGTCGTCTTTATTTTTGGTTATAGTTATAGCTGTCAATGTTTTATACACTCGTATCGATCGAGCTGGTCCTCTCAGTTACGGTTGACATCCGGTACCGTATCGCATTCAACTCATCCGGACATTGTCCATACACAAAAATTCCACCCAAATCGATCAATGTGGTTTCGATGAACCTCTAAAAATATATTTCGACTTCCTTCATTCATAACTTCCTATGAAATTATTCCATCGAGATAAATGTTGAGTAATTTTCTTGTTGCGCGTATGATTTATCGAGGTTATCGTAGAATCAATTTTTCTTTACGCAACAATAATATTCTTTTCGGTATTTTTCAATGAATCAGTCCAAGTTTCGTAGAAATCGTCCCAAAAACTATTGATCTATTTTAATTATCGATTACTACGTTATATGAAAAACGGAATTTTTATTTAAATTTCATTTAAGTTTTCTACCGATGCGAATCGGCACTATAAATTTCACATTATTGTCTGTATAGTTTTAAAATCGTCTTTACTCTTATTCTTGTTACACGGAGATATAAATATTACTTACCATCACCAACTATCAGCTGTTTAAGCAACCGAATTGATTAGATTTGCCATCATTTTGTTAGCTCTAACCGTTTATCAGTAATGACAATTAATTATTTTCCTTAATTTAATGAAAGGAGAAAGCTGTCATCTTTACTAGCTTTGGGGAACAATTGGATACCAGAAAACCAGAGAAATTCGTGCTATGAAAGTGTAACACATATCTCCCATCTTGGTCCGCGGGTAGTCACAAACAATCCAATTCCCTGAATTGAGATAGCGAAAAAACGTACGTTTAACAATGTAGGATGCAACCGAAGATAAGTTTATTAAATCGATAACAATAGATGCGTGAATAGTAAGAAGATCGTTGCGGCTGGAAGTTGAATTTCATTTGCAATGTCTCAGTGTGTTCAATTTTATTAATCCACTCGCACGTATTGGAATATCGAATGTACGGACTCGTTTACGAATGTACAGATAACGTCAAGCTACTGAAATATTATCGCACTGTACACAGTATTTAGATACATTGATTAGATTTAATGCAGCAAAGCCGAAATATCAAACGACCGTCTGGCTATAACAATAGAAAAAAACGTGTATCTTTCGCCTCGCTGACAGTATTTTGGTTATTTCATCCGTGTCCCACAGTGTTGCATTATACAATGTGAAACGTGTGTGAAACTAAACAATTCCGATGTGCTCTATCTGAAACCGAATAACGGGTGATGAAATCGCAGAGAATGTGCGAGTCATCTGTTTTTACAATCCACTTTCCTATTAAAAATGTTACTTCTCTCTCTAGGTACGACAAAGGAAAATCCAATTTAGCGATCCTATGGTACATCGTGGTCAGATCGCTAAACAAGATTCTCGAGAAAATTTTGGAATATCATCAAATCAATGGAAATAAAAGGAAAACAAACGATTATACGTGTTTTCTTTCCATGTTTCCACAAGAGTTTGTATCGCCATTGTTACAACACGTTATAGTTGCGCCTCAGTGGTCCGAAAGTGAAAACTAAAACAATACAACGCGAAAGCTTCTTGTTTACTTTTTTTTTTGTTACATTTCAATGCGTCACGACTGTATTATTTCACTCGAGATCCATATGCATGCTGGCAGCTTTCACCGCTTTCTTCCCTTTGACAAAATCCACGAAACATCGTTGTAGCTATTTTTTTAATTCTTTTTTTTTTTTATTGTTCACTGCAACGATACAGCGAAATATTTTTTATCGCAATGTTCTTTGCCAATCTTCCTCTGCCTTTCCAGATATACTATCACTAGCTTTCGCTCTTCCTGTCCACCGGAGAACGTTGACTGATGGAGGGGGATGTAATATCAACAGCACAAAAAACACCTAAGCATCAGGAACGTTGACAATACATTTCTCTTTTTATCATTATTCGTATATCACAAAGCCAAAGCCATAGGAGATACACGAATGAGCCACTGAGAAATAACGTATTGCAAAATTCGTTCGGGGGAAACGTATTCGTCAACACGAATTTTGCTGTACAGTTAATAACTTAATCCTTGCATTTCATTTAAGTAAAATATGTGTTGAGTTTAAAGGGAGTACATAAGTACGCATCGGTACGTTATTAATTGTTTTGTGAATTAAATTAAAGTAATACGTCCTCAGGGACAACAAAATTAAAGATTTGAAAATGTTGAGTTACCACTTAGTGATCCAGTACGATAATTAAGGAATATCAAGTGCCCAAAAAATCATTATAAAAAGTATTTTCCATGATATCGATTCTCTATAATCCACAGCGCAAAGTTACAAAATGAAAATTGATAAAATGTTCAACGAAAGCACTTTCATGTCATTCCGTTCTAAATAAAAATTGTTATACAAAGTGGTACGTTTTGTGTTCGCAAAACTGTAAGAGCACCTCATTCGTGAGCTCAGCACCTAATTCGTACCTAATTATGGTGTGCAAAATAAATATTTCGTTTAAAGTTAATTAGGTTTGGGACCTTGATATCAAAAAATAATCCGTGTCCGTATAAAATACTTATTTTTTGGCGAAAGCAGAAGAGCACCTGATTCACGAACTTAGCACTTAATTAGCACCAAAAGAACACCTAATTATGTCGTAAAACCGTTTAGTAATTTTCGGTTTGCTAGTTTAACGGGCCTTAAAATTCTGACCGAATAATAAATAGTATGTTCTGAACATTAAACATATTTGAGTTAGAACCGACTGAACGTACAGTGAAATGTTAGTAGCAAATAGTACAACGGATGCAAAAAGTTAAAGCGTGTTTATACTCTATCCTTGAAAAAAAAAAAAAAAAAAACGAAAACAGTACGAGAAGTACTTCTTTGTCGTTTTTATTTTCCAAACATTTTCCATTATTCTCTCTCTTGGCATACAGTCTGTATCAAGTACGTATGCTATTATTCATCTCTAGCTGCTCGTACTATATTTCTCTTGAGTCCAAGGCTTCATAAGAATTATCGCTTCTTTCTATGCTTTCTTTTTTTTTTCTCAAGTTTCAAGACGCGCTCAATTCCAAATCATTCCAGCTCTTACTACACTCTTATCTTTCACTGAAGCGCATATGTGAGAGGAATAGAGAGAGAGAGAGAGAGAAAAAGTGTAATAGAAAGAGAAAATGCATAACGTGGATCCTCTTGCATAGTATGAGATTGAAAGATTGGCATTCATGCAAATTCTCTCTCTATCTCTCTTTCTTCTCGTACATTCGTCGCTTCTACCTTACAAAACCTACTCACGTACTGACACTCGTACTCTACAAACTCTAGGAGCCACTGTATAGATGTAAAAATTGGAACGCAACTATGTATTTGTATACAGGATAGTACATAACGTATATGAAAAATTACAAGCTTTGAAACGTATACCGGAAGTAAAGTATCTATCATGAGGAAGAAATAAGAGATAGGCTTGTAGTCTGGTACTCCATTGGTAAGTATGTGTATATATTAGTTCCATGCATAAGGATCATCACTAGCTTAGTCGACGTCTCCTCGTGTTCAGTCGCTTCCTTTTCCTGATGCTTTTGCTGCTGCTGCTTCTGCTGCTGTTACTGGTGCTGTTGTTGCTGCTGCTGCTGCTGCTACTGGGGAAAATCTTGCACATTGATTTTTCCCGTCTTGTAAGCTCATACTGTTCCTACTGCTTCTTGAGAAATGGAGTAGTACCGAGACATATTCCTCTCGAGTTCCTTGTTACATCTCACTCTTGCTTGGGCTTACTCGCATATCTCGGAGACGCTAGAAGCTTCCTAGCTTTTGCTGTTGCTGCTGGCGCAGCGACAGTTCTTGGCAAGCCGAGACGATCCCACGAGATTCTCCGCGCCACTTCGATCCGTACTCACCCGCCCTGTCATCCGCATGGACGATTACACCATTACGTAACTGCATGTACCAAGTTGACGCGTCAGCCACTCCGCAAGAACCCGCAAGAGAGTAAGATTAGATTTTAAATTGAAGCTTTAAACATTCTCTTATCGGATATACTGAACTTTCAATCATCCAACGATTACATTTTTCTAATATTATCAATACATTATTTTATGTATTATATTAAATATATCAATAATATATTTAACAGTATTTATATACAGGGTGTCCCATTTGAAACATATGATATATCGAAACAAATATATCGAAAACTAAGAATTTAATTGAAAAATGTTTCGGACAAAAGTTGTTGCATATGAAGGGAGACATTGGATCAGCATATCAGTTTGCGATTTCGGGGCACGTGCTAGACCCATTGAGACCTAGGTAACTTTTCTTTTTTAAATAGAACCTTCTATTTATTATTGAATTTTTAAATTTCTCATTAAAATATAAGTAAGTTTTACTCCAAGTTATTTTTCGAGTTTCGTCTTCGAACAGGTCCAAAAAGTTATTGGAATTTTTTCCGTGATAAGAGTGGCGATACGTCAATCTTTGTCGCTTTGTCAATTAAAGATGAAAATGAGTTCTACGGTGAATTGTTAAATATTGAAGAGTTTTTAAACGTTCGTTTGCATCATTTTTTAAGCATTGCTAAGCGTTTAAGAACCGCCGCCATTAGCGTTGACCGATGTACATCGCGAGGAGGTTGATCGGTCGAATTTTGTACATCGAGTAGCCCTGAAAAGGGCTGATTTCGTCTAAATTTATTAGTCAAATCTACTTCTTAATTGAGGTGTTCGGTTTTTAATTTCTTCGCAAAGATTGACGTACCCGTGTGAAAATTCGTCCAATAAAAACTAATGACATGCTTACAGTATTTGTGGGTAGGCGTTAGACGCTGCCTAGACAACATGCACTGTTGTTAATCCGTGTGTCTAGCTTCTAAGCAGTTCTCTCAGTTATATTTAATGAATTTCAGTATTTTATATGGTTAGAAGACCAAAAAATAATAAAGATCGCTAGCCAGGCAACCTACTGGATGCACTGGCCATGACGAGCGAGTACGAACTAGCGCCTGGATAGTTTCGTGTTTCTAGGGGCTAGATTTCGCAAGGTTACCCATAGCCCTCGGCGCTAGCCAGTTTTCACTAGATCGGTGCTAGATAATATCGAGAAAAACTGGCTTGTACCTATACTGATCCGATTATCACACGGGTATCGCTCTTCTTATCACGGGGAAACTTCGAATAACGTTTTGGGCCTCTTCGAAGACGGAAAACGAAAAATGACTCGAGTAAAAATGATTAATATTTTAACGAGAAATTTAAAAAATGCAATAAAGAATAGAAGGTTTTACTTAAAAAAAAAAACAAAAGTTGGGCCTGAATGGGTTCAGCGGCGGCTCAGGACCCAAAAACTGATATGCTCATCCGATGTCCCCTATTTCATATACAGTAACTCTTGTCCGAAACGTTTTTCAATTAAATTCTTAGTTTTCTATATACGAGGGCCATTTGATAAGTTTCCGGCCTCATCGACATAAAGTAACTGTAGAAAAAAAATTTCTTTCGCCGTCCGATAGATGGCCTTGATATATGTAAACCGTTAAAATTTCAAGTCATTCCAATCATTACTTTGTCTATGGCACTCTTCCAAAGTTGTCAGCTAACATTGTCTGTCAACAATGGAGAAAATTTAGTATCGCAAAGTGATAAAATTCCTTCATTTGAAAGGGAAAAATACTCAGGAAATAAAATATGAGTCAGACTCTGTATACGGTGAAGCTTTTCCTTCATTTACAACGGTCAAACATTGGATGGCCGAGTACAAACGTGGTCGTACGAGCATTTTAGACGAGGAACGTTCCGAACGCCCGAAAACCGCTACAACTGACGAAATGGTCGATTTAGTGCATCAAACTGTGATGCAAAATCGTCAATTGACTGTTAAGGATATTGCTGAGGCTTGTGGAATATCATCTGAACGGGTGCACAATACTTTACATCAAGATTTGAATATGAGAAAATTATCCACACGCTGGATGCTGCGCTTGTTGACGATCGTCCTAAAGCGCATACGGACGGACATATCGCACGAGTGTCTTAGCCTGTATTCAAAAAATCCAGCGGAATTTTTGCGGTGAATGATAACCGTCGATGAAACCTGGATACAACACCATACGCCTGAGACCAAACAACAGTCAATGCAGTGGATTGCGGTGGGGTGACCAACTCATAAGAAGACAAAGGTCGTTCTCTCTGCAGGAAAAGTAATGGCGATAGTTTTTTGGGATAGCCGTGAAATAATTCTTATCGATTACCTTGGAAAGGGTGAAACAATCAACGGACGGTACTACGCTGCGTTGCTAGATAAATTTGAGGCCACAATTAAGAAAAAACGTCCGCATTTGGCCAAGAAAAAAATCCTACTTCACGAGGATAACGCTCGGGTTCGCGCGTGCATAGTCGCAATGTCGAAATTAAACAAGTTTGAATTACTTTCGTTCCCACCCTATTCGGCAGATCTAGCTCGCAGCGACGTTTTCCTGTTTCCTAATTTGAAAAAATTTCTCGGGGAAAAAAATATAAGTCAAATGCTGAGGTGGAAAATGCTGTTAACCAATATTTTTCAGAGTTGCAGGGAGACAACGTTGAGTAACAAATGTTGTTTTGCTTTGAAATATGTATTTTTCTTTAAAAGACCGGAAACTTTTCAAATAGCCCTCGTATGTAGCGAATTCTAGCACTCAGAGCGATGACCTAACAGGTGCGATTATATAAAGGCGAAGATTCCCGAAGTAATCCCCGACAAGTTACGAGTACGCAACTACTCGATAGTTATAAACGATCTAACGTATGAAGACACTTCCCATCGGACCGTTGTACGAGACACAGGTGTAGCAGTATCGCAATATATTTCTCGTCGAACTTGTCGTCCAAGTTAATCTAATATCTTTTGAAGAATTATTCTCACACATTTTCAACAAATAATCATCACTTCCACTGATAAACCAATTATTTGTCTTCATTAAAATATTGTTTACGTCTACTCAAAATCATGAAGATCCACTAACGAAGAAATCGTTGATTCGCAGATAAGTAGTTTGTATTTTCTCAGATACGTAGAGAAAAGTCGTTAAAATGACGAATTATTATTTTTGAGTGAGTGGTTCGTTGAGGAACGTTTAATTCAAATATTATTATGTCAAGAGTATGAAAATGTATGTATGTGACTTGATATATTATGAGTATTATCTTTCCGGTATTAAAATCGATAACGAGTGTTTACGCTAATGAATTTTGTTTCATAGATAATTATATTACATAGATATGTCTGGTGACATTAATCATTGTTTACATTTCTGACTAATAAACGATGTAAATTGACATGTGAGATTGAACGTTGTTTGATATCAATTTGCGGTATTTTAATTTGTATGCAATAATAAATACCATTCTGAATGCACATTTATTTAAAACAAATGTTAAATAACAAGTTATGATCCCAAGAGATATTTTACAAAAAAAAAAGAGAATAAATATAAATATAAAATAAATAAAATCGAATCATTATATATATTTGAGTATATTTTTTTAAATGGGGCACCCTGTATATACTGAGGTTTCATACGGCTCGGGCGCTACGTACCCTTGCAACCAATCATTCAACCTCCTGTGTCCCTATCATTAACACTTTCTCATCAACCCTATCACTGAGTCTTCTATCTCTAGACGTAGGGGACTCCAAGGGATTAGAATAATCCAGCTTGAGAAGAGGGAGAGGGTCTAATCGGGCTTGAATAGGAGAGACCTCTTGCATGATCCTCATTATCTCCCTCGCCACTCCTCTCCCCGTGAGTCTACACACCGAGGGTCTTTGGGTTCTTTAGGTAATTCATGTTATTGAGGTTTAGGTACTCATCGATTCTTTTACACGGCGAGTATTCAAATTGCATGTTTTCAGACATTCACTCAATTGAACATGCGTTGAAAGTAAGCTCATTCACTAGATTGCAGATTTTCATTCGGTATGATTACTTTCTAATGAGTATTCATTCATTGGTATCTTATCAATTTTAAAAAACGAATTGCATTTACCTGAATCGTTTTTTTTTTCAATTATAACGAATAAACGATATCAGCTTTCCATTAAAAAATTGTCTAAAGCACTCGACAAAGCTTTAACATTGCAGATTCATTTTTATATCATGTATCGACGTTGATTGTAAGATTCTGAACAGCTTAACCTTTCATTCATTGGAAAGTTGACTCTAGACTATTAAAGCCTTTTGTTTATTCGAATAACTTAAAAAATTATTGAATTATCACCAAATTCAAATATAATTTGCCTCAAAGTATCTTTTTCATTATGGTTTTCTTCTTAAATTCCAATCTAACATAAATTGACTGAGAAAGTCATTAAATTTCATTGTTATTGGCCGTTTTCTGCACCATTCAACGTTAACAACGCCGTCAAATAATTTATGTAAAAATGTCGGCGTTCCAATACAATCTAAAAGAACTCGATGCTGGTAAGTTTATCTTCAAAGCTTAAGCAAGTGCACGAGTCACGGTAAGCTGCTTGTGATTAATATTTCAGTGTACAATGATTCATTTATTCAAATAAAAATTCTATTAATATTTACGTGTGATGCATTTCAGGGTAACTTTCGTCTTAACATTGTGTACACAACAAATATTTCAAAACGTACGTCACACTCCCCAAGATTTTTGTCATCGAAACGTATAAAGATTTAACGCAATACAGTTAAAGTCGAATGAAGAGAGACAAAGAGACGAAAGAACCGTGAACTAAATTTTGGTTACTCCCTCGATCGACTATTCGGAATACGTCATCAATAATCCCCCCCTCCCCACACACACACTTTTGCAACATATCGTATAAATACGTCAAGTAAATCTATGCACAAGGATATATTTTAAACGAGAGTAGATTTCGAAGCGAAACTCTAACATAATTCGAAGGGCGGATCTCGGAGCTTTCGAACTTTTCACTGTAACCCCATAAAACTTCGGACTGCTGCTGCGACTGCGATGCTAACGGTGGTGAAGCTACTAGCGCGTTCTTGGCTGTGTTATCCCACGCCCATTTGAATTGGTGAGAATTACAACACAGCAGCTTCTTGTCCGTTTCGATAACGCACACGGAGTAACCGATTCGAGAGAACCCCACCGAAGAATCCCCATTCGCTCTGCGTTCCTTTTTGCTTCTTCGCTATCTCTTTTCGCCCAATAAATTCGGCTATTCAACGAGGCCTTTGAAAAACGGCCATTTTAAATATTCCCTCTAACATCAATCAAAACATTCGCTCTATCTGAAAACTAAATACGAGAAAAAATATACAACCGTAGTGTACAAAAGCCTTGTTCGTTCCGTCAAAGCTTTATAAAATGTTCACATTCGTAAAAAAAAAAAAAAACGAAATTACTCATCTCGGGTTTGCCGCTTTGAATAAATATTCTAACGTTCGTGTAGTGAGTGACAAAGAGTAAAGCAGCAGAGATATAGAAGCTACAGTGTAGAATAGTAAAACCGAGAGGTGATTGCACGTTCCGCATGCACCGGTGCACCGAGGATGACGCTGGTAGGCCACAAACTCCGGCAAGCAAGGATGGTAGCCCTGCATGAACCACTGTTCGCTACGCTCCCTGCTGGTACATAGTACTGTACTGGTATTACTATGGCCAGGGTGTGGCAAGACGACTAGGATAGTATGTACTACATACTGAGGTATGCACTGCTACATTGCGCGCCCCGTAAAAGCCGGTCTCCGTTCTCGCGGTGGATTTTCCTTCTCGTGCGGGACATTCTAATGCAAATGATGCTTTCCTCGGTGGAACGGTATCAGATCCCGGGAAAACTGCTGGGCTTCGCAACGCCGTTGAGAATGACGGGAAGAGAGAAACCGGATTACGGAATATTGGACGGAGAAAACGAGCTTTCGATTATTATTGGGTGTAGACCGGGCATATCCGGAAACGCTCCATTTGCGACAGCAATTGGCCACAGATGGACACTCGGAAACGAATGAGCGGTGAGGTAGCGCGAGGGTATCAAATGGAAGAGGAGCCAGGAAGGCATGTATCAATGAAAAATAATAAATAGTGGAGAAAAAAAAATTGACAGCGTCATATATAAGAATAGATCGATAACAAAAGTAATAAATCGGTGCGGGCGAGCGATGGATGAAGAACTGCGGCAGTAAAAACCTGCAATATGTAAGTTTGTATTGTATGACATGCACGCGTTGTACGCGAGAACGAAGTGACAGGGATATGAATAGAAGTGAATAGCGAATAAAATAATAAGCACGGTGCTACTCGAGATAGGTCAAAGGGTTGCGTTCTGTTTTAATATACAGAACCTTGGACGTAGAATCGACTACAGGTTTTTACTTTCTATACCTTCGTCCCTTAGTCTCCTGCAGCTCTCGCAATCAGCTTTACATATCATGACGGTTTTTTTGTGAATCTAGTTGGATGTTGAACGTACGCACTGCATTCCGATAAACGAATACTTTGTGCGGCAGGAATTTATGAAATTACTTTAGAGATCAGTCACGAAACGTAAACGCGACTATTGTTCATTTTGCAAGTACTCATAATTTATTAATAATTAATTTTTTTAAATCAGTGGAAAGACGATGACGGATTGATTTTTTTTCGCGTGGAAATTGTTTAGTGAGTCTATGGAGTATGTGTAACGAATTTATTAAGAAGAGTATTATCCGCTGTGGAAAGTATGCACGAATGGGTTTGATGGGGGGAATTCGAGTGTTTACGGTGCTCTTCGTGAATGATACGCGACAGAAACCAAATTCATATTAGATTGAGAAGTTAGTTGTCCACGGGCTGCCGTCGAGTAAGGCCCATCTTTTGGGATCCACATTTTCTCTCTCTCTCTCTCTTGGAACGTCCTACTCATCGACGACGAACTCTTACGCTGCGTGTTGGAGAAACTTCGATGTATCACGTCCTCAAGGATTTCTGCACCGACTACCTGGACCATTTCAAGGATGAGTAGAACGATTTCGTCATTGTATACGACAAACGAACTTTATTTCGCGCCAACTTTAATAATAAATTCTGTACTCGACGGTACGCCAATCAACAATAATCGTCCCGTATAATTTTGATTCTATTCTAATGAATGAGGAGTGCGTGCGCAATATAAATATAGTATAATATTCTGTATTTAATTGAATGTAGGTCATGAATTGACTAAAAAGAAACGCTTACGTGATTACTTCATTAATGTTACATCTTCGTCATAACTTATACAATAAAGAATTATCCGATTCGATCATATTTGGGAAACCCACAATACTGTGTGGCTCATTTTTACTTAAACTGTCTTTATTCTACGTATTTTGTTATCAATGTTCATTTTTCCTTTAAAGGAATAATAAAATAAATAAGTTCGCTGACTTTACCATTTGTAGTTTGAAGAAAACAATAATAGGAAAATTAAGAGAATTATTACATATGTTTCCAAAGTTTGTAATGCTCGTCATTTAGTAAGTACAAACAATTTATTATGATTACATGTTCACTGCGACCAAACGTCACTAAATTATTGAAGATACTTTGAATAATTAAATAATGCACAACAAACAAATGAATAGGGAAATGATCTTCCGCGACATCCTTCACCTCGGCTCATCGGCCGATTGGTTTTCGAGGTAATTTGTTAAATTTTCTTTGGGCGTTTGGTGCACCATTTTCAACATCTTTAAGATCACCGTACAAGTGAGACGACAAACATTGTTTATGCCCAACGTTTTACCTTCATCAACTACAATACAATGTTTGTAAATAGGATAAATCTACCAGAATTATACACGCGCTAAAATTAAACAAATGTCATTGAATGATGGCTGCTGGATTGAAAAATTTAATTCGTCAAAAATATAAATTATAGAACCGTTTTCCAGTTGTCGCCTGATCTTAGCCGACATACTTTGTATCTTCCAAGTTGATTTACTCAAGCAGACACAACCAAATCATGGTTGACAAGTTAGATAATGAAACAAGATTTTTTTAAATGAATGGGGAAATGATCTTTCACGATCTCTCTCATTTCGTCTGTCTAACGGACCCAATTTTTTCCAGATCATTTACTAAATTATCTTTAGACATTTGGTTCTTTAGTTCCAACGTTTTCAAGAACACTATTCGCCTCGCTTTACAAAAATCGATCGTACACAACGCGTTATCCTAGTCCTAGTTTAAAAAAAAAACGCTTTTGGTGTATTTTTATTGATAAGGGACGGCATCGGGCCATCTATAGATCGCAGATAATTTAAATTGCAAAGTTCTATGATTTATTTACAAAGGAATACTTGAAGTGAAATAAGAAACAGCACTCTTAAAGAGAAGAAGAGGGAAATAAAAAGATTGAAAATTATTTCTCGAAACGTTCTTCAAATACTGAGAGCCCTCTCGACTATTCATCCTTCGATTATTCCTTGGAAATAATGAATAAAGGGACAAAAATAAATGAGAGTAATAGGAAAAAAAATGGAATAATAAAAAAATTTTTGAGCCAATGGAGCATTGAGGATGAAAGGGTAGGAAAGAATGCGCGATTCGCGAGCGTACTTGCTATAACGTTAAGCCATGGGAGGAAACGCGAGTTGAATGGCGTAATCCTCGCGTTAATGCCCAATTAAGGGCCATTATCTTGGGGCTGTAATGGTGTGCCTGCAAGCTCCCTCGCTCGCTCACTTTTGCTCCCTTGTTCTCGGTCTCGTGCCTCGTATGCTTTTCCGCCAGATCCAATACCGAAATAATTGATGAAACTTTTCTATTCGTTACCTCTCTGCCCCTCTCACACTCTTTCTCACTCTTCACATTTTTCATAGGACTCTGAATTATTATAACGTGGATACTCAAAGATAACTCTGAACTTGGTGAAGTTTCCATACAAAAAATCAGCTCGAAAAAAATTCTCCTAAAAGGCTAAGCTAGAACATAAGGAGTAACTTGACGTTGGCACGAACTTGTTGATAAGCAATGAAAACAGTGATTACCGATGTACGGAAAGAAATAATATAGAAGAAAATTCAAAATATTTATTAATCAATTAAATAATAGAAAAGGAAAATTCTTTTTCTATATTTCTAATCGTTAGCAACACTTTGAAATAAGTTAACCGATTAAATTTTATGAATTTTCGATATATTTTCTTAGTCGATTGAAGTAACCCGCACTTTATTATTTTCGTATTTATTATAAAATCTTTGATTCCTCAAATCATATTCTTATTTTTTAAATAAAATTTACAAACACTTTCAAGTTTGAATAATTGATCAATATATTTTCGTCATACGGTTACAAATGTTGAATTACATCGATAAAAAAAATTTGTGTATCGATACAACGAAACAATTGTTATTCCAGCCAAAAATTTTTCGTTGCTTTGTTACAAAACTGAATTTATCCATCATCGATGGAATTTTTTAATATCGTTTTTACATATTTTATCCAATATTAAAATAATATTTAATAAATTAACTGAAAAATATTTTTTTTTACAGCAAAATAACGTCGTCCTCTCCCTCGCTCTTTATCACGCTGCACGATTGGTATTTCTCCGCTTTCGATCCGACGCCTATCTACCCAGTGAACCTCCTTAACAAGGCTTCAGCAGTACCTGCTTTCCAACGTATGTTACGTTACAAATTTTCTACTCAGAAGTCTCTTGTCCAATATCGGGTAACTCTAGCCGTTAAGCTCGAATGCATAATACGCTCGTACAGTTTATCTAATGATATACGATGCATAAAATTCATACGCTTTGGTTGTCATACATCATTACTGTGCTGTAGGTACACGCATCTCTGGTCAGCTATTCGCCTACGAGAAATTTACTTCAGGATATCATTGCACAGGTATATCATAATCCTATATGATGTAGGGAATACATATATACCTTCTATATGTACATACCTGCGAATGAGCTTTCACTCGAGCAGCTCCGAGAGGTAATTTTCACTCTCCGTAGCTATCTCTCCATGGTTATCATCCCAGGATACATATATATACGGTTCGAGTTATAACGTTACTCCCGAGGGTTGGTTTAGCGTATAGCAACACGGGGGCGATGCAACTAGGCTTATATCAAGGGAACTCTGAGAGAAAGAGTGTAGGGGGGAGAGGAATGTGACTGGAGGAGTAAAGAAAGAAAATTCCGTGTTTTCTACCTCCCTCGCTCCAGATTCTCGACAATATATCGAGTTAAACTTACTTGAAAAGTACTTTGAACTTATTTCATAAATATCCGAGATTCTTACGTCGCGAGGCTCTTTTCTACCCATTTTCTTCCACTCGTTCTGTTATGTTACTCTCGATAGCACATGCAGTATCACCTGAAAGCCTTCCAAGAACGGTTGCATGCATTATATTATACATCGTTATCGCATGTTATATTATCGCGGACACCATCGTGTAAGGGAAAGGAGATTCATCGATTTCAATAGAAACAAAGTTTTTTTTTGTTAAATAAAAAAATATGCAAAAACTTGAAGGATTAATTGTTCGTAATGGAATTATGATCAAGTTGAAAACAGCTGGATTTGAATATAAAAAATTTAAGGAGAAGTTCCATTTGTTTTTTCGATTGAAAATAACTTTCAAGTAATTTAACTTCTACTACAATTTTGTACAATTAGGGTTTTTATTTATACATCAGAATACCGTTTTGAACAATCAATCGTTCAAGATTTTTGATCATTAACCTATCATTTGTTTTTACGTGGAAAAAATATTTAAAAAAATTTTTTAACTGAAATTGGCGACATTTTCATCGCTCGTCTTAAGTGATTGCATGCTCAATGGCTTAACGTATATAATGTAATATGTGTGAGGTAACTGGCGTTCAAACTGTTGAGTAAAACATTATTACATCGTTGTACACAAGTCAAATGTGTGTCCAATTAAAGTGCAAATCAGTATTCGTGCATTGGATCTCGGCAAAGTCGCTCATGCGGTGATTGTAATATTGACGGCGCACGAGATGCTCTCGTATGCTTACTCTTCTCCACTGTCATGCATCTCGGCACTCACGAAATGAGGTAGTGTCCATCATGCTCACCATTACGCATGTACGCGTAATGATTCGCATGGTTACCGCTGCCGCATTACGCTTAAAATAAATCGTTTATTTGCCGTTTTTTAGAACAATTTCCTGGAGTAATATCATGTAATTGCCGATTAATAAGTAACTTAATAATTTGCAAATAATAACTGATTAATGTTCATTTTTGATATTTTTGTATTGATTTTTAAATAAACATTTTTTAAGCTACCAACTACAAAAATTATAATAAACAGAACTATACCTTCCAAAAAGTTTTCATGTGAAAATAAATTAAAAATAGGATGAAGTAACTTCCGATGTTATTTTATTTAACTACATAATTAAATTACAACAATTCAATGATCGCTGTCATTAAAGTCGGGAGACGTCTTCTTTTATGTTAGGAAACGTCCATATCGTATATAATTGTTCTTTTAAATCAGAGTCCAGACGCCAGCATGTTTTTTAATATGTAAAGAACAGTTGCAATGTTCAGGAAATGTCTCCTGACTGTAATGACAGCGATAAATCAATTATTGTAATTAAAATATATATTTAACTAAAATGACATCGGAAGTTATTTTATTTTTTTTATATTTATTTTCGTATGAAAACTTTTTAACGCTAAAATCCTGTTAATTATGATTCTTTCGCATTTGTGAGTTTATTAAATTTGTTTTTAATTTCATACTCTTTAAAGTTAGTTCAATGTGACTTTCTACAGCAATTTTATAATTGATTTATATTTTTATAGTTGTTATATTTTTTTAAACTCGAACAGCTAAATCATTTTTAATAACTGTATATTATTTAATCGCTCAATCATTTTTGATTTCTTGCATTTAGAATTAAATCAACAAACGCGATTGAAAAATTGCTTTGCCTTTTTATTAATTTCTATTTGTTCATAACATCTCTGATGTGCAACAAACATATTTCTCTTTCTCTCACTCTATAGTGAGTGCTCTGAAGCTAGGTACAAATGATCGATTATAGGAGGAATGACGACCATCTTGAGACAATTCGATATATACAACCGTACTTCTTAAACATTTTTTTAAACGCTTTTATCTTTTTCGAATCTCACGTAATATGTACAATCTGGGACAAAAATGTTGGCTTGAGATGACGAGTTCGTGTCATCCACACAATACAGGGATACGACACACGACACACACACACACACACGCGCGCGCGCGCGCGCGCATCGCCGAAGCAGTTGCAAGAACCCCTAATCTCATGTACACCACCACAATGAGAAAGGGGGAAGTACGGTAACTTAAATTCAATCGAGGAAAAGCTACGGCTGAGACTTCCTCTGCAACGTAATACCTAACGGCAGTTCTGCAGGGGGGGTAGGTTTCACAGGAAACTGAAAAGGTCAAGGTAGACAAAGAGGGTTTTAGTCGGTACGGAAAGGGATGGATGAGGAAAGGGATCCAGCCCGACACACGGGGAACTCCGCTGTTCCCTATGGTGCGTAACGCATTTCCCCCCTTCCTTGGATAAAAAAACACACCGAAGCATCAGTACCACACACAGTACCAAAATAAACATAGAATAGCAAACCGAAGTACGCCCAATACATACAGCCAGAGGGACCTGTAATACATACGACCAACACTACGAAGAACAGAATTCCAGAAAAACCAACGACAATCACTCGACCTACTATAGTAACAAAATATGTATGAAAATAAATTAATAAAGGGAGACGTTAAATACATTAATCGGAAATATGGAATTAACGAGAAATGGGCTACAGGAGATGGGCTACAGGACGACTATCAAATATAGTTATACCCAGAACGTGGAAGAAGAGCAGGGGAAACCAGTATAAAAGAACACGAAATGCGACGATCGAGAAGCATTTTGTTTACAGATTCCAACCAAACCTCAAGGACCAGCCAGCGAATCGAAGGAAGACCTGCTAACCAGCAAAAGAAGGACGATGTAGTCAACCAAAGGAGGAGTATACAAATAGCACTACTCCAAGGACCAGGCCCCGATACTTCTGAAGCCTACAAAGACGAACATTTTCGGAGTCCAACCACTGAGCCCTCTAAGAAACACATCTTCAAGCCATCCCGCATTCGAGTCACCAAGATCTAACAAATAGAAGAGTACAAAATGGTATCATAAAAATATGTCAAATCAATAAGACCCCCCTTTGAAATTTAGATAGAGACGCTCCTGTCGTCGTTTCAATGCATCGATGCACCAAAGATACATCTCACTAACGCCTCCATCGAAGCAGCGACGGGGCCAGCGAGTAGATAGCGTAGCCAGGAGAGCTAAAGCGAAAGCTTCGTCCCCACCACGGTCCACTAGGTATAAATATAGGATAGGCTCGCTCCAAAGGCAAGGAATAATAACAGAGCCAACATAGATGGCAAGCTCGGTAGGCTAACACTGTCTTATGCCTTGCGTAGAAAATATAGAAACTGTCATATCATTAGGGAAAATATTTCAATAATTTCATATAAATACTCCTATTTTTGCGGTCACGATTATATAGGCGTGCGTGAGCCCGGGTCGAGTTTTTGTACAGTGCATAATCCTCAGGATTAGCAAAGAAAAGGAGTCAAATTAAGTAATATTAATAATAATCAATATTCTCATCTGTATAAATTATAATAATTGTCAAATAAACTCTACTTTTATCCGATACTCAAGCCTGAATTAATTTCCTTCTCGCTCGAGTCCGAACTAAAACCCTTCAAGGGGAATGATAACGTGAAACACCGTTACAGATTACGATATACAGAATCTGTGTACCCAGTTGTGTTAAGACATTTTCAAATACTCCAACATTGTTGGATCAATTTTGTTATTACTAATTTAAAAAAATTGACGTTATCGCTTGAAAGATACTTAATAAATTCGTCAATACATAGATTTTTGATAACAGTCATTGTTATTCTCTATTATTTTCAATATGAAAATGTTTAAGTGCCAGAGAATAATTAATTTGTCTATTGATCAAGTTTTTCGATCGTAAATTTAAAAACGAAACATCATTTCGCGCAAAAGAAACTATCAAACACATCCTGCGCGCTACGCATCCAGATGTACTCGCGAAATTGATAAGAGAGTCGCAGTCTGTTTTCATGTTACCAGAATTTCGAGGGAAGGTAAAATCTCGCGGTAGATTCAAGCACGCGTAGAAAAACAACTCTGTAGAATTTATGTTACCATTTGGCAACACTGTATCTCACTATGTATCCCATAGTGACTTCCTCTTCTTCTAGCTTCCCAAAGCCGTCGTGTTCTACTAGATCAAACGCAACCGCCTGTCACTCCCATTCCAGCTTCATTGTCCCTTTCTATGCTCGAACACTAGCAACTGTCCATCTTGCTTCCACATCAGCGTATACGCGTCTCGCTGCTCATGCGCATTTTTTTTTCTCACGTCCCCAGTAAACTTTCGTAATTTATTAAAAATTAGTTTTTTAGAAACATACTTTAGGAAAAATTGGTAAAAAGCATCGTTTTCTTATTTACCAGTCGTGGTTTTAGCATCTTAATGTTTCCAATGTATTGTTTATTCAGCCTTTAACATACTCCCTTGTTTCTCTCGTGAAACTTCGATCGTCTTCCCCATTTAATGGAATTTGTCGAGTTCCAGGAAATCCGTAGAAAAAATGTTATCGATACAACTGATGTTAACCCAAGTCTCCGGTGGTATTGCAAATAAACTCCAGCACCGCCACCAGAGGTGCTTTGAGCAGCACCTTCTCATAGTGATTTAACGCGCCACAACCAGTGCTCGGCTCGGTGGTCACCATCCGAGAGATAAGAGTCTCGCGGGAGGCACACCAAAGCCGAACACCGACCACTCACTTATCACTGAGAGTTGTTGGGCATGGATTTATTAAAGAGACCATCCAAACCACCAAAATTACAGTACACGTGAAAAAAATATTTCACTGCTGTCGACCGGGAATGAAACCCGAGTCTACTGCGTGCAAACTCGAGGCTCATCCTCTGAGCCATTATTCTCGCTCGCCTTTCTATTCAATATTAAATCATCAAAATTGTTATTATATGAGAAAACGTAGTGGCAACTCATAAAGCACACATCAGCCTCCTGTCACCCTGTTAAATAATGAATAGTCAAGCACACTGTTGCACCTAATAATCCGTCTATTTCGAATAAAAAAATTAACTTAACGTACCAAATTAATACGATGATCATGATGGATCGTTCTTAAAATTAATAAACTCCGGAGCTTCGATACATCTAATTTATTATTAATTTTTGAATAAATAAACAAAGGACACCCGTCGGAAATTCTACGTACTTATGCTAATACGATAGAATAATATTCTACTCTCGTGTATTTTGTACACGAATGTGCGATATAAAAGAGGAATGAGTAAGAGATATAACAAGAAGGGAGAATTTGCAAACTCGTATAACAGTAGTAACAGACAGCGAGTCGCGGGCATGAAAAGGGGAGGGGGGCATGACGCGCACGCAGTGTTTTCCGACTCTGTCTATTTACTCTCGCGGAAGACCCACGCTAGAGAAACCTCCGGGGCTTCGCAATGGACGTCGTTTCAGAGGATACGCGAGCTGGTGATAGTGCTGGTGCTGGTACCGCTGTTGCTACTGCTCCTGAATTCGTGGCGCATGTTTTACCGTGCGGCTTGTCTCGGGTAATTGGTAATTACACACCGGTACCAGGGCTACACTCTACAGCGCAAAGTATACCGTATACGTCTGGGCTACGTTGAAACGGGGGTGAGCTTTGTCGGTGTGAAAGCGTCTTTTATTTCCCTGGCACCTTCCTCCGCAATACTACAATACATAGCCAAGTTCACGAACGCGGAGAATTCCGGAATCTTCTCGTGAATTCCGGAACCTTCTACTGGAAAGGAAAATTCTCTTCGTTCGCGAGAATTAAGGAAGACTTTAGAGTTTGGATATGTTCTCCGAAACAATTTTCTTTGTTGTTTACTCTTTGTCTTTCTCCTTGTTTAATTCACGATGATATACATTGACTTTATAGCTTAAGCTATGTAGCTTTCCGCTATAATTTTAGCTTTTAATTTTCAAACATAAAAAGTTCATTTATTAACAATATCGTTAATTAAATATTTTTATTAAAAAATTCATTGAATGTCTTTTAACGAATAAAATATATTTCCGATAATTGTTACGTTCTTATCAGTATTTTTCTCTTATTAATTATTATTCAAAGTTTATACATTATGTACTTTTTTGTACTTGTAACCATTTTCATTGTTAAATACGCTCCAGGGCAGTTGATTTGATTAAACACTCGTAGCCAATAACGTATCAACGAGATAGAACTGGGTTTTCAAACCTCCCCCGAAATCTAACAGTAATTATTGTTTTTCAAACCTCCCCCGAAATCTAACAGTAATTATTGTTTTTCCTAGTTTATTAACAATTCATGACTTTACAAGCTGATTTGTCGAAACAAACGCATATCCATGATCATGAAAACTTTCCTTATTTATCAATGTTTAACTTGCGGATTTATCTTTAGCCCTAAAAATTTATTAAATTCGATTACTATAATTTAAAATATAAAAAATAATTTAACGTTTGGCCGATTTTAATGACGTCCAGACATTTTTCTGTCCAAGAAAAAAAAACCGTATCGTTAAATGTTGAACTATCATCCTAAAAATGATTATCGAACAGTTGCACATAGTAAAAACCAAAAACGAATAGCGGATGTCACAGAGATCCAAACGGAAACAGTATATTACGAGAGAAAGTATTATTCGAATAAAACATTTCTTTGCATATATTTTGAATAAATGTTTATTCGAACAACATTACTTCTACGAGTTTACGACAAAGAAATAATTGGAATAAAAATCTGATAATTTCTGCATAACATATGTTACTTTATGGTTCTCACATCTGTACTTTTTATCTTACTTACTCATTGAACCTGCATCAATTTAATTGATATATTTTTAATTAGACGTATCGGGAATCATGATGTGTTGCTCCAATTGCAGTTATAATCACAGAAGCTGAATGTTCGTTCAACTGTGTTCAATTTAAGACCAAGTTTATGACCCGTCTCGTATACCACTTCAACCTCCTGCTGCTCCTACATGTTCACCATGAAAATAGTTTCAACGCTTCGGCTGTACACGATGCTTATTAGCGAAACTCTCGGTACACGGTGTGCGCAAGTGTTTGTGTGTGTACGCTATATGTAATACTATGTTAAAAGGTGTATGGCTCGAATCGCAATATCTTGCGAGAGAGCCGAGGGCACCTGTGCTCTTTAGCTCGTCGTCCAAACTCGCGAGACCGTGAAACGTGAAACCGCGTAGTTTGCGAGTGTTCCTTGCGCGCTCCTATAACTTATACCAAGCTAAATACTAATCTTGTCGATCATGCGAATCGAAACTGCTAGCCCTAATTGTCCAAATATTAGAGAAGCATTTTGGTACAATTATTATTAACCTTAATTTTAATGTACCGCCATAGAGAAAATTTATATGATTAGCCGGCCCTTTACGGTCATTTCTGTCGTTCTACTGTTCTCTCGTTCTTGGTTATGTTCACAAAAGCTCTTTTTCGTAATAATTACATAATTGCGAGAGAAACCCAGTAGAGGATTACGAAAGAGGACAAACGGATGTTCAAGTGGCGCTGGATGGTTGTCCAGCGGTCGAGTGGGAAAATTATTTCTCTGAATTTCGAGCACCCGAGATTATAGAATTGTATAGAACACAGAGCGTCACCTTCCGGGTCAAAAAGAGAAAAATTGTGAGTGGCTAGAACCAAATTTGTTATCATTTTATATTTCTTTCCGATGATTTATTTTTTATAAATTATACTCTACTTTTTCTTTTATTAAATGTTTCTCGGTATTAGATATTAATTTTCAAATATATCTGAGATTCAAATGAATTTGAATTTTTTAATACAAATTCAATAAATTACAAGGAAAACGACGAGAAACACGGGAACAGGAAGAATTGGAGTTTCAAGCATGATCCGACTAAATAAAATGAAGAATGTCACGGAATTTGACGATCGCTCACGTTGAAGGGTTCTTAACGATTTAGTTTGCCAAAGAGCCATTTCAACAATATTCATTAAAAAGATAACACACAATACATACACTGCACAACAAAATGAGAGTATGAGGATGCCCAAGTGAGTAGAAATATTCACAGTATTTTCCCAGCAGGTTTACGGGGGGAAAATACAGTGAATAGAGAGCACATGCGCAATTATATTAATCGAGCAGGCAAAATGTAGTTATGAAAACCGTGGTACAGCCAGTGCTACAGAGCACGCCAAAGTGTGAGACCTTTATGTTGATGTACCGACTTATTTTCGACTCCTCACGGACATTGAATTGCACTGAATTGTAACGGTGTACTCTTACCGTGTATTTGAGTCCTGTTGAGCTTGAAAATGCTGAGAAAATCCGGTGAGCTGGTGAAAAATCCGAGAGTGTACCGAGGATGAGTGCGCTGTCCAGGCGGTCTTTCACAGAAGTGTCAAAAATAGCAATATGGCTGCGTAATACGAAAGCGTCGTTGAGCGCTGGAGTCAAATGAGGGAGATAGCCGGTGAGCGAAGCCGAAGTCAAGCGAGAGAGATAACCTCTCGCTTAACGCGGCATGCCTGCGAGGCACAGCCTCGGCTCCGCGAAGCCCTTCCTCGGCTATCTCCGACCCTACCGAGCGCGGCGTGCTACACAGCAGCAACAGGTCAACGCACGGCGAATATCGATCGCCGTGCGCCAGCTGGTTTTCCAACATTTTCGCCCGCCATCAGCAACGGGGTTGATGATTAGATTCCCGGTTATGTAATGTTGATGTTATGCGCTGGATGAGATGGGCAGGACAGCTAAATTTGAGATCGGCCTAGTGAGCGTAGTGGTAGCAGTCCGGAGTGTCACCACCCTTATGAGCCCATTCTTGCTTGGATGCAACGCTGTGACCCGTGCGAGTGGCTACTTGCACGGGAAGAAGCGCTCATCCGTGAGCAGAACTAAAGAGCCGGTTTTGATGATGTCATTAAGGTGATGCCACTTTGAGATTAGCTGCTGCCATTGTAAGTAATGAGCAGACCATTGACACAAAGATTGTTGCACCTTCTACTGTCACAATTGCCGTCTTGAAAAGTGAGAGATTGCCAACACCTCTAGAGTTGGCTCTAGGACAGTTGTAAGTGTTTCACCAATGAGAAAAAGTCCAGGTGAGAGGGCCGGCGTAGTCAACTCCTGTATGAGTGAATGCGCGCGTTGGTGTGACTCGTGACAAAGGGAGCTGACCCATCAATTGTTGAGCCCGAACTCCTGTTCGCCGAGCACACACAACGCAATGAAAAATATGAGTTTTTACAGGAGCTCTTCTACCGACGATCCAACGAGTTAGCCGTATTTGAGGTACTGTGAGCTGAGTGCCTCCGTGAAGAGTCCGCACATGCGCTTGATCGATAACGAAACTTGAGAGTCGACAGTGACGAGGTACAATGGCAGGATGTCTTCATTCATATGTGAGTGCTGATTGAGCCAGGCGACCTCCTACTCTGAGTACACCCTCCTGGTCGATGAAGGCTGTTAGTCGACTAAAGGGGTGAGAGGATGGAAGAGAAGAGTCTGACTGCAGTACTTGTAACTCGTGTTTAAAAAAACACGGCTTGTGTTGCTCGTGTCCAAAAAACATTTGCTGCAGCCATCTCTTCTGCTGTGAGAGGACCGGTTCCTGCCAATTCTAACCTCTTCCTCATTCTTGCCACTACTCTGACACAAAATAAGGTAAGACGACACAATTTTGTGAGCGAAGAACAGCGATAAATGAGCTCCCAATGGTACTCTGACGTCAGAGATGCAGCGAGAAGAGCTACCCCCGGTCGGGCTTCCATATTGTGCAAATCCTTAGCATCAGTTGAGGTTTTCGGCCAAAATTCAATAGGTTTCACCATCCACGGTGGACCTGACCACCACAACTGATGAGAGGCCAATTGACACGTTGAGATACCCCGCGAGGCATAATCTGCAGGGTTGCTTGTGCCTGACACGTGACGCCACTGAGCATTGGGTGTGAGTCCTTGTATCTGAGATACTCGGTTTCGGACAAAGTCTTTCCACCGAGCAGGATGAGCTTTGATCCAGGTGAGAGTTACCGACGAGTCCGTCCACAGGTGAGTAGATAAGTCTTTGATCTTGAGCGTGGCTTGAACGTATGCAACCAATTTTGCAAGTAGCAGTGCAGCTGTCAGTTCAAGCCGTGGTATGGTAAGCTTCTTGAGTGGTGCCACGCGCGTTTTTGAGCAGATAAGTGAAGCCACCTTTCCTGTGGAAGTTGAGATTACAGTGATGTAAATCACTGCGGCCATGGCCAGTTGAGATGCATCAGAGAAGCCATGCAATTCCACTGTTGAGTCGCTCCATGTGTTGAACCACCGAGGAATTAAGAGTCTGCAGACAAGTGAGATCTTCTCTGATTGTAATCCTTCGTGTTGAGACCTGGGATGGCAGTGGACCATCCCAGTTGAGCTTGTGAAGCCAAAGCTCTTACAAGAGTATTTTGGCTCTTGTCACAACTGGTGAAACGAAATCGATTGGATCAAAGCGTTGACTGCTTCACAGTCCGTTCTAGTAGAATTCCAGCACTCAAGTACCAGAGTTGTATGTGCCAGCACTGACTCTCTGTGCATTCAAATTTTCTAGCTTATTGAGAAGTTCCTGGAATAAGTAAAATCAATCTGCGCACTCACATATCTCATTGCGTGGCGTACTCCGCAGCACTGGCTGCAGCACGTACACTGCTCTCAATAATCACAGCACACAATTAATATAATTGTGTCCTACTCAAGTAACTCATAAATGCAGCACACAATTAATGTAATTATGTGCTGCTCAAATCTTTCACTCAAATCAAAATTTAACTTCAATTCTTTGTATTTTAATTTATATCTTTATTTTATTTTTTTCTATTTTAGATATTTTGTAGTGAAAGAGTGGATGGTAGAATAAAAACCACTTTCTCTATAGACCATCTTCCTGTCTGGTTTTATTTTTCCCTGCGTCGAGTGAATACTCATATTTTTTCAATATCTTCTCAGATTCCATCCAACACATCTGGACGGATTCTCAAACATTGTTTCTTCTATAAAGATACAGAAAGGTAGGTGAGCGTGCAAGAGGGTGTTGTATTTTTACACTGCCTATCGCTGCTCTATTAAGGTTGCTTGCTACTGGTGTTGCTTGCTGCTGGTGTTACTTGCTGCTGGTGCTGCTGCTGGTGCTGCTAGTGTGTACTCTGGACTATGTAGAATTCATTAGGGAGCGGAAACTCGAGAGCATTTTAACCCGGATTTGACCGTGATGCCCCGAAGCGACACCCTATACATGCATGCGAGAGTAAAATGAGAAGATTGTAGAATAAAAAACGTAAAAAAAGCAAGCGTATTTAGAAGCGTTAGGTATATCATGGTATTATACATAAAAGGTGGTGGAAAGAGCTATAAGTGTTTGATTGTCTATTCGAATAATATTATTCCATGACTCCAAGGCTCATCCAGCACTGGAAATCTATTGTTTGTGCCATATTTTACACTTTTATTAATTGCGGATTTGTGAAGACTTTATATGACGAATAAATGCCAAAAAAAAATGCAAAGTAGAACCTGGCACATTACTTCCTCATTATTTTCCATCTTTGACAAAGTTACCTCTACGAGGATGTACGGTGATCAATTTTGCCTCTCTCATAACTAAAGCCTTGTCTGGAAGGTGGAAAATAATGAGGAAGCACATGAGCTACTTTCACTCTGCTAGTTATTACACAGACTAATCTTTCACAAAATTATAATGATAAAGAATTGGAGAATTGGTGGTATCTGGGCTAATTGACTCGATCATCAGTTCGCGAGAAAAGGGTCGTTCGTTGTCGCTGGTGAGTCGATAGATAGTTGGGCTTTGGAGGAGTCAGCCCATGGTGAGTCGCCTCTTTGAAGAATCGACGAAATCTTCTATGGAATCTCTCGTGAGTTGGACCTTGGGTACTTGGCCAATCGTGACTAGTGAATTGTTCATCCGGTAAAACGGACGAAAGATAATTTCGTCTTGGAGAGTCGTCCCACGAAATGTTTTGCAATTATACGGTCACCGTGATAAGTTGACCATTTAGTGAATTGTCTTCTCCGCCAATAAGATCCTGTCTGACGTAAATGAGGTGAAAAATATTGAGAATGATCGAATCTTGTGAATGAGATTTGTAGCAACGTGACTGGAGATGATTGAGTTATGTAATAAAATATATACGTACACCTAAGTGTATGCGTACAGCTAGGTTTATGCGAGTAGCAATATTTATTATCGAAATGTGTTTAATCGAGATTTGGTGGAAAAGAACTGTAGACGTTTCTAGTTAATAGAAAAGGAATATATCCGACCGGACTTGTGAGAAAAGCAATGTATGTAATAATACACATGGGTCTGGGTCTGTGTTGGAACGAACGTGGTGAATCTGAAGTCTGTTAAATCGAGTTGTGTATCAGGAAAGAGGGGCTGCCATTTCAAACGAATCACTACATTGAATCCAATATCAAAGCGATCATCATATTGCAGCGCCACAATTCCGCCGAACGTGCCTCGTGATCCCGAAATTAAACTAACTTTCTCTTCGTGTTCAGGGATCTCAGGGTTCAAATGTCCGCAATGTTGAGAATGTCGAAATTTCCGCCATACGCTCCGCTTTGCGTTTATTCATGAAATTCCATCTTGTTTCGTAGAAGCACCGATAACGATCGAAAATATTTATATACAGGGTGGGCCATTTTAATCTATGCACCCAAATTTCTTTGTACCTAAGACAGATACGGAAAAATGGTTCAAACAAAAGTTGTTCAAGATAATGGGGGTCACCTATCTGTGTAACTAGCTTTGGCCTTGAGACTACTTGTCAATGTTATTTGAAGGTCAGAGTGGTTTTTTTAAATGGGAACCCCTATTATTGACACCGGATTCGAAAAGAGCGGAAAATTTTGCGTCTCAAATGATATTTTGAAGTTTTTTTTCGTGACATTGAGAAAGTCAATTTAGGGTCAAATGCTAAATAACTGCCTGGTAGCTGTTTATTTAGCTGTTTAAATTTTCTGGCGGAATAAACGTTGTGAAGGTACTTTTATAAGAAAAATCGAACTGGAATGTGACAATAACCTCAACAATGTTGACCTTGACGTCATTTTTAAACAGCTAAATAAACAGCTATCAGGCAGTTATTTAGCATTTCACCTTAAATTGACCTTCTCAAGGTCACGAAAAAAAACTTCAAAATATCATTTCAGACGTAAAATTATTCGCTCTTTTCGAATCCGGTGTCAAAAATAGGAGTTCCTATTTTAAAAAACCACTCTGACCTTAAAATAACCTTGACGAGTAGTCTCAAGATCAAAGCTAGTTACACAGATAGGTGACCCCCATTAACAACTTTTGTCTGAACCATTTTCCGTATCTGTCTTAGGTACAAAGAAATTTGGGTGCATAGATTAAAATGACCCACCCTGTACATACAACATACAATGCGAACCCACTACGTGATCCGTTATGCGGAGAATACCTTTTGGCGTATTAAAACTGTTATCGCGGACGGTGGATTCCTGAATCCACTGCCCGTCAGCAGTTGGGACCTGTCTGCTTCTCGGTCGGGTGAAACTTGCTAATTAATGTTTAATTGCGGTCTACCGTCCTCTCGTATATCATAAATTGTTAACCCGGCACAAAACGGGTTCATGGTAAATTGATACAACATTGACCGCCCGATCGTTTCGATTGCAATTTGCGAATAAGTAAATCGTATGTCCGATACAATATAGAATATGCCTGAGCTCTTAAATCTCTGCCTTCGCCTCTCTCCTGCATTTGTATAATTCAACTTTGCTCTTCGAACAGTACCGCTCGACCTATATGCCAAAGTTTAGCGGACACGTTAATAATAACCTTCGCCACGAAAACGCATTATTCCCGTTATGGGAATTAAATGAAATTACATGGTCGATGGGGATAATGCATACTCTCTATCTGTATTTACAGCGCAAAAGTAATGAAGGACATGGTATAGGTGCATAGCGTTCAATGACGGTATGAGAGAACTGTAAATTGTGTTTAGGGGATGCGGTGTGCCGGTTGTGTGAAAGCACGTACGGGATATAGGGGGTCGAGCTGCTCGAAGAGGACCCGAGGGATGGTAAAAGCAGCACCCGTGAGCAGTCCAGAATGTGTAGAGAGAGGAGCAGAGTGTCGATAGTCGTGTTTACATCCCGGAACCCTAGTGGTCGGACCGGGGTATGAGCTTTTCGACCCTCACTGGGCCCACAAAGCGCGACCGCGACGACGACAACGATGACACAAATGACTGCAGGGACGCCCTCGTAATCTCCCCGAGAGAAAGGTACACGTACTATACTCCTTCTCGCCTATCTTTGCACTTCGCACTGCAAGAGCTTATCCCTTCGTCTTTTTTGTATAAAGATGACTCTTTGTTTCTCGGTATACTTTCTACTATCTTGCTTACCCTAAATTTTGCGGCGTATGCGTCGACTGTGATACTTTTCTCTTTGGTCTGATACCAGAAAAGACCCCGCGGTATAACGCTTCTTAAAGGGAAACTATCAAGATAGAAGTATTCACATCTACCGAGGTATACGCAATGCAAGGAAAACCGGAGCCAAAAGTAAGACAGATCAATTGTATGACGTTTGTTAAAACGTTTCATTCCGGTTTCGTAGACGATCGAGCACTTAAATAATGGAGCAATGATCATTTTTGATGCCTTCTAGTGCGCATACCGTAATGTTCGAACAGTTGTTATTGCAAGAATACAATTTACTCTAAAAAAAGAATTAATTTTCGAAGTAAAAAAATTAATTTTAGTCTTTGCGAATCGCTTTAGCTAGTCATCGCTTTGGGTCGACTTTTTCTCAAAACTAATTCAAGTTGCGTGAAGGTGAGTGTTTCTACTAAATATTTTTACCCGTTATATTTGTAGGATATTAAGGTGAATCAATAAAAAAATTTCACGATAATTTAATTATAGAAAGCTCATGTAGGGTCGATTGCAACAAGTGATCGGAGTTAATACTAAAAATCTGGTTTGACTTCTTCCGTAGAAATCTGTGCCATCCGATGCATCTACCGATAAATTGTTCTGATAATGCGAAACTATCGACAATTGATAAAATAAAAGCAATAAACCATGTGTAATAACACATCGGTAGATAGAAAAAAAAGTTTCAAAGTTAAACCTTGCACGTTGCTTTCTCATTCTTTTCAGAATCATCTATTTTCCACACTTACGAAAAATCTTTCATATTTCTTTGCTTGTCAATCTTTTAGGTAATTCTGCACTCTTAACGCGAAACGTAACCTGACACCTCGTCTTAAGGATATTTAATTAAGGAATTTGACTAATTCGCAATAAGAGAAATACGTTTCAAAAAAACATCATTTTCATACTAAGAACATTGTGTCCGAATAACAACAACAACAACAACAACAACAACAACAACAACAACAACAACAACAACAACAACAACAACAACAACAACAACAACAACAACAACAACAATACCAAACGGTTATTATTAAATTAGCTTAGAAAAATCGCTTAGCAGACTTTTGGAACACTAAATTTTTTGTTTTAATTAAATGCGTTTCCAAATTTTTTTTAAAAACATAAGGTTTTTGAAATAATTATTAAGTGACTTTGAAATTTTCAGTTTAAGAATTTAAAGTCTATTTTTTATGCAATTGTTCGTTCAATAATCCTGAAAATTTTTATATGTACGTTACCTCCTGGATCTTATAATTCACAAAAGAAGACACAACAAGGGATAATTTATATTAATCTCCGTTTTAAGCCAGAATGTGCTGGTTAGGGATCGAAGCATAAGTCTGATGATTGGTTGTTAAATATATATATATATGTATATTGTTCCCATAGGAAGTTTTAATATATAATTAACATCGCTATATATATTAAAACAGTCAGGTCACGATAGACGATGATTACAACAATGAAAACTCACGAATATCAACGATTTAAGAAACGTAAAAAAAAAATAAAGCGCGGTGTATTACATCTTGAATTCGAATAACATGTGATTCGCTTCGAGTTATGCATCGTTGACTCGCCTTTCGTGTTAATCGAAGATCATACTCGCGAACATGATGAAATTAGAGCACGTACGTAATAAAGTCGCTAAGCACTAAAAATAAAATAATTAATTACAAAGCCCGGCCGTCTGATCCGGCCCACGGATTAGGACATTATAGCTTTGATGTTACGAGGGTCAACTTCCGAAGATTAACTGACTAAATAATGATAGAAGCAGTGCTGAATCAACAGCGCAACAATATCATGAAAAAGGTAACGAGCGATTAACGCGGCTCAGCGCGTCTCGAAGATGTGCTGCTTATCAGCTTAAGACTGCTGATCTAAGTAAAAGGTTAATACCAAGCAGTGATAAGCGCTACTGGATCGCACAGGACAGATGCGAGAACAGGTATGCGAGGTTGAAGCGAATTTTTTATAATTAATTTACAACACTTCAATGCACACAAAAATTAATAATTAGTCCGGACGTAACAGCGTAAGATTTCCTCTTAGATTCCGTACAACTTATTTACGAAAAAAAATTCAAATACGTAATTTTTAAATACTTTTGGCATATTTAAAAATAAAAAATTTGTAATAACTAGATATTATATTACAATAATATGATGATGTATCGACCATTCGAAAGATGTGTGAACCGACGGCCAAAGCTTTCCTATCTTATTGTACAAATAAAAAAATTACTAAGAAAATTAATGTGTGTCAATGTCTGAATACGCGTTCGAATAACGATTATTTTCCTGGACGTTGTTCATATAAGTGCGCTGGGTAATGATTTTAATTCTCACATTGCGCGCCATAAAGGTAAACCTAATGCTCTCGAAGAATAACGTAGGAACAACGTTTTTTTTTTTTTTAAATGAATACTGCTTAACGAGGAGCGAGTCGATGCGTGGTTCCCTGCGCTCGATTAATTATGGTGAAACTTTAACTAAAGTACTTACTACTTATCAGTTGTAATGATACGTCCCAATTGAGTACTCGAAAGGATCATCAATTATTTAAATTTCAAGTACAATAAATTGGTTACGAAAAAAAGTGTCTCGTGTTCTATAACTTGTTCCTCCATTCGGAAAAATAACGAAAAACCATTTGATAAGAGAGAGAGAGAGAAAAAAAGTTTTCTCAAAATTTCATTAAACAATTAATTTTTTTAAAAACTTTATAAATATTTTTTTGAATTTATTATTATTCAACGTTCTCGGTATCTTTGTAGATTAATTTTTGAATATTTTTTTTCTTTCATACCGATTTCATCGATTGATATTACTCAAATTCTAATCGATTGAAAATTTTTATTATTTAAAATAAACGGCTAACGAATCTTTCTAATTTTTTATCAAATGTAAAATATTTGCTGCGCGTATCTAAATTCACTTTTTAAAAATATTTGACCCGAGTCGTATCTCCGGCAGTGAAATACGTCCACGTTGATAACCTCTCTAAAAGGGGTTGATGTAACCAATTTTAATCACCGGTAGCATCACAGTTTCAGTGGCCATTAATACTACGATACGATCCTCATCAAGGTTACCCTCGTTCGCTTCAATGTTTTCCTCGGACTGTGAATCTTTTCATAATGTACAACTACGTGACCTGACTCACATCACCCTGTTAAATTTACATAACCGAACGTTCGTTCGTTGGGGTAAGTGGTAAGCGTTCTTCTTCTTTGTTGCCTACCGCAGTGTTATATATCTACGTTCTCATGAATGTTACTAAAATTTTAGGGTAACCAAGTGTTGTCCTTGTCTTTACCCTGGTGGGTCTCTAATTTGCATTTTCGTATTATTTTAGAAACAATACTCCTCTTACCGCCGGTCGCCCCTTATTCAGAAAGGAATTGGGATTCTTAATTAAAAGTAAGAGAACGTTTGAAACACCAGACACACGCGTATACTTAAAACCGCCCACGTATTCCCGAGTTACTCCAGACTATAACCCAAGAAAGGGTATAATTTCGTATAAAAGCGAAATGAACGTAAATGTGCTCTCCTTGGATTATCCAGGAGCAAAGTGTTTATCGATACGAGAACAAAAGAAAATATTTTATCACATTAATTTTCGTCTGACTCGTATTCGTTTCAACCGGTCCTTTGACCCGTAAATGGTTTAAAGTTTTCCTAACTATTTATTGTTATTATTATCTATATGTAGAACCGTGAAGCGAAACTGTATAGAAAATAGATAATTTCGTGTATCTTTTAGGTAAATTTCTGGCTCGTACGTTGTGTATACGTCAGCTGAGAATAGAGATAACGCGCATACACAGTTTAGTCTCGAGAACGCCTTTTCATGAAAGCGTCGCACAATAATGGAATGGGGAGGATGATGAGAACGACGAGGACGAGGAAGCTCGGTAGCTTCTAGCATTGCACGGCCTTTCATTACGCGTGGATGATTGATGACCCCCCGGTGATATTATTTTGAGTAGACGTGGCGTTTGCCGCGATGCGCGACACCTATCTATAGCCCTGTTTCCAACGGTCGACGGGTATCCTAGCCCGCACCCTGTTCGTCTTCTCTCTGTACCGTGCTACCCTTCGAGAGGGCCATGCTCGCCCATTATCCATCCGCCTCTTCCTTTTCTGTCGCTTCCATGCCATGCACAGAGACTCACCCCTGTACAGTGTTCCGCACCCTTTCGTTCCAGGGTCTTCCATCCTCTTTGCTTTCTCTCTGGTTCTATCGCTTATACGTATAGGTATATCGAATAGTCTCTTTGTTCGCGCGATGCGTTTCGTCGTCGAGCCCTAATGGAAAGCACTTTTAACCGATGCTAATGGGAGAGAACGCGACAACCCCAACGGACTCACCCACTCATCCGCATCTACTGTACAGCGCACGTCACCCTGTACGATTCTGTTCACAGTCAAATGCGCGAATTGCTGACGAAAAAATAATTTCCATCCGCCCGAGGGACCGGTTCATAGACAAGTGCTCGCGATGTACAGTTGCATCTCGAACCCGCCACCAGCTGCCTTTCTCTTGTCAGGTAAAAACGTTTTGAATGCGCGGATTCCAAACTCATCCCCTGGCGATCCACAATATTTCACGATAAATGCTTCGACGCTTCTGCCTGATATATTGGACCGTCGCTCTATGTTCAACTAAATCGATTAGGTGTATGAAAAGTCAACGCGAATATCCATCAGGATTCATTTTCACTATTGTTCAACCGCTGCACGAGTAACGCATCAAGAGTTTGCGACAGGTGCACAGATTTTTATAAAAGGTATTTCAAAAGCTCTTGTTACTGAAAAACAAAATGTTAGGTTTACAATAAATGAAAATGTATTTTAGATATTTTTAATGTTTTTAATGATTTATTTAGTTGTTATGTTAGACAAAAAACGCCAGGAAAAATGTGCTACATAAACGTTATAACAATTCAATATATATTTCATTACCCACGAATATGCACATTCAATTAAATAAAGAGATTATTACATATATATATATATATATATATCCACGAAATATAACTATATCGATATATGTTTTTTTTGTTCGATTTCTCATCTTTAGAATTCTGTCGGCACGCCACGTGGCAGTTTAGAAGTATTTTGTCAGTTTATACCATTCGTTCCAACAGCTATTGATTATCCTTACACGTACTTAGCTATTGATTATCCTTACGAATACTTGGCTATTGGTTATCTTTACAAGTACTTAGCTATTGATTATCCTTACGAATACTTGGCTATTGATTATCCTTGCAAGTACTTAGCTATTGATTATCCTTACGAATACTTGGCTATTGATTATCCTTACGAATACTTGGCTATTGATTATCCTTACGAATACTTGGCTATTGATTATCCTTACGAATACTTAGCTATTGATTAACCTGACGAGTACTTAGCTATTGATCAGGAACGTTGGATCCGGTATTGAATATTCAATTTTCCAGGCCTTGATGTTGATCGATAGTTCTGATCCAGTCATTGATGCCCGTCAATAAAGTATGAACGCGAATGTGATAACGTCAATTATGATACAAGAAATTTGAGGTTCGACTGTTCACTACGGCTGCTCGATGAGGAGTGTTTTTCCTTCTTGAGGATCGACGATCTTCCACTGTTTAATCGATTCGTACGGTCGATTTACCATCCGTCTCGAACCGACTGACTGTCACGCTACCGGATGGTTCTGGACTCTCTCGTCTCAATCTGCTATCCGCGAATGGTTGAATTTAAATTCTCACACCTTCGATTAATCGTTGAAATAATTATTGCGTTTGTGACTGGGAGCGGAGGCGACTTTTTCAGTAATGAAAACTTTATTTAATTTTTTTCTATCGGTAAACTACTTTGCATTAAAAAACGCACAGGTTGGTTTGATTGTTTTTTAAAAAATTTTTTATTAGATGTAACAAAGGAGAATTGTACGTACTGCAGCGATTTTATATAAAGTCGAATGGTCGCGAGTTCTGCAAGATCCATCTTCTCGTGTCCCGATTTGACACTAAACTGAACTTGTTGACAATCACTTTGCCGACAAATCAATCACAGGAAGAAAAATAATTATAGAACAATTGACGGCTCAGCGTTGATAGTAACGAGTGACCAAAGAATAATAGTAAAGCCAATTGCGAAGAATAACGACATATCATTTTTCTTGACCGTTAAATGTCAATGTTGCCACCTCGGGAAAGATTCAATGTGTCGTGATGAGTCGCTCGACGCAATGGAAGCGCTCACGTCATCTCAGGTACTAAAAATTTGTTTCGTTGTTCAAAGGCAAACAGGGTGGAATTGATCCACTTTGTTTCGGCGTCACGGAAAGAACGTCGACGAGGAGAAGTGCAGGGAAAACAAACGAGCTTTTGGAAGCCATCGGGCGGTTGCGCTTTACCAGTTTCCAGCACGTTGCAGTACCGAGTTATAGCCAACGGGCGACTGCGAACGGACCGGGAGAACAGTTCGTGTTCTTTTCGTACGTGCTTTCAAGCGCGAGACGTGAATAGCGACTCTGCTATCTGGAACCCTTCGTGCGGTCTAGTTGGCTAAATAAATGATATAGTACAGTACAAAAGTTCTTACTCAATTATTTTTATTTATTTATTTTTATATTTTCAAGACTCGATCTACCTCCCAGCTGTAACATCATTGTCCGAGCAATTTCATTTGACCTCTCGTTTTCCATTGGAGCAAAGATGACGAAGAAAGTTATTAACGAGAATCCGAGAGTGAAAGAAGAGATAGAGCGAGCTCAAAATTTGTGAGAGGACTATTGTCAGGAATCTGGTGAATGAATGAGTGTCTGCAAAATCTGTGTGCTCTCAACGAACGCTTCAGTGAAGGGCTGTACGGCAAAGATACCGCAGCAACAAAGATGCCGGCTTCGTTGGCCTTTCCAAAAAAAAAAAAAATGGATTTTCGTTCGACGATAAAGAAAAAGTATTCGACGAACTGATCTGTATGATTCGGGACAAGAGATCAACGAAAAAAGAAAGAAAAAATGATATAACTCGTTCTTCTGTTATCGTTCCTCAAATTCGTCTTCGATATAATTCGATTTTTCTCCGAGAATTTAATCTTCGATTCATACTTTTTTTTCCTTTCTATTATCGCTTCGTTTATCTCTTGGAAAAAGAAGAAATTCCTTTGCGTCGGTGCGTCATTCACAGGACATTAGGTCAAAGATGATACGACGAGTGTCAGTAACATTACCAAGTGGACATTGAAATGTAATATCAAAGTAGTGGAATCGAGTCTTGCAAGCTTGGCGCGTGTCTGCAGAAAGCTGTGGTGAATCGTTTGATAAGTGGTCACTCTATAGCTGTAACCACTCGTAGTAACGACGAATCATTTCCTTTGCGATATCTATATCGTATTGCTTTCACTAGATGTGTGATACTCAACATTGGAATCCGAGAGACAAATGAAAATGAAGATGAATTGCTGATGGAAAGATCGCTAATTGAAAGTGGAGAAAGGACGATGACGTTCAGACAGCTAACAGCTTTCTTACGATCGATGACTGATGATTGATCTTTCTATTATCAAATCACCATTATTATTTTCAAAAATATTTAAACATTATTATATATTTTTTATTTTCTCGTGATTCTTACTTGTGCGTACTTGAATTTTTTTGCTTTTCGCCTTTTGTTTCTCTTTTTCTATTCCTTAAGATCCTTCTAATGTATTATTTGTAGCCAGGCACCCTGCTACATCGCATTTGAATGAGGAAATATGAAAAATGTGGGAAACCTTGCCAACACGGGCTGTTCTTGCAACAAATTTTAGGTAATCCTACGAGAAATCATTGAGTAGGATGGGTGTGTGGGATAGTACCTCGGTAATGGACGATCTTATGGATTATGAGATTAATTTTAACGTTATGGTTCCGATTAAGGTCCTCGGTAGATATTCCTTCTAAATCCTGTGCAACGTGGAATCCTGAATAATATTTATCAAACATCTTATAACTACGCGGGAAGTTTATCGGATAATAGAAATATTTACGGTGGCAAGACTCTCCGATCTACTATTGGTGTTAAGGTTAGCAATCTTTCCCGATCGATAGATTTCCTTTTTATAAAAATTTTGGTGTTATTGATATAAACATTGTGACATATACATGTAAATTTGTGAACATATGTCGATGTAACGTCACACGTTGAACCTAAATCTCCGAATAAAATTATGTCAAAGCCATCAAAGTTTCTCGATATCGATTTCTTCGTTACACGATTGATATTCGTGAAACGAATTGATCGGATCTTATGTATCATTCATAATAAATCCACGACAAGATTATTATGTTGCTTGTACGTGTGGATCTTGTTGAAAGGTTCTTCTTGTAAATAATGGACAAGTTTTATAGTCAGAATATCTCCATCGATCACCATAGTCAGCTTTGTTCCGCCACTCGACAAACAACCAATGGGGACGTGACACTAGATCGATGAATAATTGAAGCTCGCCTGTATTTTTGTATATTCCTGTCATCTTACACACTTGGAGCGAAACTAGGGCTTCATTGTATGATTAGTAATAGTAAAATTCCCGTTACACCATTTAGTTACCGTGTTAATAATCGTTACTTATTACAAAAACGTATTATATCCTTGCAATTAATTGTGGATCAATCTGTGATTGTCAAACTAGTTCTCGTTTCGGATTCTGCTATACGTCATTAGATTCCTTTGATAACATTTTAAAAGCTTGATGAATTGATGTCATACAGAAGGATGTACATACGTTGTTCATTTTTTTTTATTTGTATATTCTTGCTCACGAGTAGAATCTCCTCCATTGCATTTGAGCGCAGCTATACCCGTACACCGTGAGAGGAGAGAATGTGACAGGGCGTGACGAGAAAATTGCTTTTAAACTGCAATCGCTCGTTTCGCAGCTACCTGTTGGAACTAACTGGATGGCGAGGAGTAGTCTGGGACCGAGAGTCTTCCTCCTCTGGTTCTTTCTCTTTCTATACTTTGGTGTGCGTTCACTGTGCTCTGTTCGTTTCATAGACGAATACACCAAAACTCCTCTGTGCTCTTTCCTCTCGTCTCTCTTTCACCTTGACACCGCTTCTTTCCGCACCCTCGAGACGGTAATTTTTCTCTACTATCCCCATGTTACAAACTAGTTTGTCTTTCCTATCTATCTCTCTGTCTCTCTCTCTCGTTCAGCCCTCGTAGCATGTTTTACAGCCAGGTCCACGATATTCGTCTGCTCTCAGCTGAAACTTTTCACTCGAAACCTTTCAGTATTACTTCTCTATACGACACGTAGGTATTATGCTCGTGTATAGCGTACGCTATATAATTCCGACGGTAACTAACCCTAATTGCAATTTTTTTTTACGAGTTACCATTAACTAATTCTTATACTGAAAGAGACAAGCTTGACAAATTGTCCTCTGAATTCTTTCATCGCGTGTAATTCGTTTGATTGTTCGGTCGGCTTTTGCGAGGCGAGGTCGCTTACGGCAACAAAAGATAGGATCTGAGATTTTGGCACCGAATTTCTCGGTAACGCCGCCGCTTACCGCGTTCTCAATCTCCTTACTACTTGCTGGCCAAGCATATAGACACTCAGTGAGAGTCATGCAGCCGTAGCTGCATCCAGCTCTATACTTCTCAAGAAAATGCTTAAAAGCCGTAGTTGCCAAGTTTTAAGGTATAAAGCGGTAAGGATATTGTCAGGAGTGTAGAAACCCTCGTCCTCATCCCTTCTCTATTCCTCACACCACCTTAAGCCGAGGATCTTTGCCGCATGGTTTTCTTGGTAACTTTCCAGGAAACTATCCTCGCTTACTCCGCGTCTCGTGTTCTCGCGGTGAAGTTTTGCGGGACTCGGGGTCTAACAGCTACCTCTCGCGCTCATCCCCCGACATTTCGTAGTCGTTTTCACCTCTGTTTCATATACTCCTGTACTTCCTACATCTTCACCTTCGCACCCGCCCTCTTAGTGTATTTTGCTCGTTTCGCACTTTTCTTTATCGTCATGCTCATAAATATAACTATTTAAAAAACGCGAAAATAATCATTAAAAATAATGTCGAGTCGAATCACGACGTAAGCACTCGTATAAAAAATTCTTATTAATTATAATGATAAAAGGATTATAAATGTTGATAGATTCAAAATCCTTTGTACAGTCTCTGACAAAATACTTGTTCTGGTAGAATATTGATTTTTTAAATGATAATTTATTCAATGGAATTCAACAGGAATAATACCAAACTGCAAATTTCTTTAAATTGTTAGGACAATTATCACAAAAATAAATAGCGGAAGTACGATAACGTTGTCTTACAGATTAAATAGTAATAAACCTAATGAGTTATTTTGTTCACGCATCCAAAGTCACTCATTGAGCGATATATTTTGAAGGAACTAATTTATAATGATCTCGTATCGTCTACCCGATCGATATATATCTTACGTTCTCGTATGATAATTCAGAGTGCGGTGTTTACGCAGCGCTCACGAGGGTCGCACGGTTCGTTCAGTTGTTCAAAGTGATATACCGACTGAGTCGTTATGAATGCGAGGGAGCGCGATTGAAAATGACTGTAGAGCGTGAGAGAACGACAGAAGCGTGTAAACACATCACGTTAAGTAATACATTATGCTGTTAACGCATCATCTAGATTATACAAATTGTATATTTGATCATCGAGAATGCCCTAGAGTACATAAACTAAAGGTACTTGCCGCTTGTCAATTGGTATTTTCATTGTAAATCAACTGCTGTATTAAATTGAACTGGCTGTGATAGCGGCATCGTGCGCATATTAAACCTCCGGCGCATATCAAGCCTCGTGCGCATATCGAGCCTCGTGCGCATATCGAGCCTCGTGCGCATATCGAGCCTCGTACGCATATCGAATTTCGTGCGCATATCGAGCCTCGTACGCATATCGAACCTCGTGCGCATATCGAGCCTCGTGCGCATATCAAGACTCGTGCGCATATCAAGCCTCGTGCACATATCAAGCCTCGTGCTAAAAATAGATATTTGGTATTCTCACAAGGCTTTAAAAAGATCGATCTTCAAGTTCAGACAATTTGGTGTTAAGTTGAGGCTCGATATCATCAGATCACCACAAAACTGTCAACACATTTTCCTCGAACCCAGATATTTCTAAGTATATATAAAAAAGTGGGATTCACGACGTGAATGTAACACGGAACGAGCCCTACAAATCCGATACTTATCGTAAAATCTAGGTCGAAGAAAAATATGTTAGAAGTTTTTAGCTATATCTCTCTCGCACTTGAGGATTCTCGTACCATAGATCGCATGACTTGAGCCTTTACTTAAGTGCATGAGTGCGATTTGCGGTAACATTAATTACTGGTTAATTCAGCAGCTGATTTTCCCGTTAAGAGATTATATTTTACGCGAATTTTTTTCATTTTATATTATACCGGGTGTACGATCGTTTGTCGGTACCGCCATCTCTTTTAATAGAGACGCGACGGACTGTACGTCGTTTTTTCCCCATTTTTGAATTAATTAAGATTCAGTGGTTCCTGATAATTAAATACATTTGATTGTATGGTTCCGTGGATAGCTCAGAAGTTGTAACATATTTTTCGAGAGAACTTGGCGAAGAAAGTAGTGATTTCGTCTTGAGATAACGTCCTATTATTTCTTCAGGGACTTCTCGAAGAAAATAGTGATTTCATATCGTTGCAGTTTCATCCTTTATCATCGAAATAACAATTCTTTTCTCTCGAGTTTCGTGTGTCTTGTGCGAGCATGTGTGGCGATAGTCGCGACGTATGACAGATCACATTTGTCGTTCAAAGTCTTTCCATCGATTCTGTATCGAGTCTTTATTTAATCGGATCTTGACAATTGATCGTTGTACAGTGGAATCTTTTGTACCTTACATAATGCGGGAACTAGTACGTTAACGCAAGGGCCAATCACGTACGCGGAATGACCGACTTGGTCCCGTTCTCTCGAATCTACGGAACGGTACGGCCAATAAGAAATGTTCTCTTATCACACTGTAGTGTAATATATAAGAAAAAAGGTTTAATACAACTGGCATTGTCATGTATCGATTAATAATTTACTTCAATGCGATTTTACTATTGATTCTTAAATTGGATTAAATCATGAAAATATTTTATCGAATCCTGAAATATCGTTTTGATCGAGTATAAATATTTCAGTATTAAGCTGTACGAGTATCTTGAAATAAATTCCACAACTCTACCTTTATTGACAGCTGTTTTTAGCCTGGTAAAGTAGATTATGTTCCTCCCATCGTGAGTATTCCTGACACGTAATCACCCGGCGTGCACGATACAATAAATGTAATACTCGCAAGGTTTTACCTTTGTGGAATTGTTTTAATAAATTTACGCTAAGGAATTTACAATAAAGTACGCGATGTAATTAGTAAGCGGTAATGAGTGATAAAAGAATACGTTGGTTATTGTTTAAGTGCACGAGAAACGTCAGTAATTCTCAAAGTGACGGGGGCTTTACATTTTTCCTGATACAATAATAATGTTTAATTATTTTCTCGTAATAATTATCAACGATTGTTTCTCAAATCATTGAAAATAATTCGATATATTTATTTTCTTATTATTATTACTACGTATAAAGGGTTTAGACGAGTTATCGTCAATTATTTTGTCAGAACAACTCGAATTGAAACATTTATTTCTGTAGTACGTATCCTTGATGTCTTTAATAATTGACACTCATTTCATAATTGTACTGCAATTAGAAGTAAGATAAGAGAATGGATTTTATAAAAAGTACAGTAATTTTTTTTTCAGTTGTAGACAAGTTATCGTTAATTACTTTAACAAAACAACTCCGGATAGAAACATTTATTTTTATAGTACGTACCCTTGGTTATATCTTTAATAATTGATACTCATGTAGTAATTGCACTCGAAATCAATGTAAAATTTACTTGCGGAATGTTTACTCACATACAATAAACCATGAAAGAGGGAATGGATTCCATAAAAAGTATATTTATTTCTTTTTTTTCAATTGTAGACAAGTTATCGTAAATTACTTTGACACTAAAACTCGAATGAAAACATTTATATCTGTAGTACGTAATTCTTGATCACGTTTTTAATAATTGATACTCGTATAATAATTGTACTGCAAATTGAAGTGACATCTACTTGCGGAATATTTACCGACACGCCATAAGCCATGAAACAGGGAATAAATTCTAAAGAAAATTGTAGTTATTTATTTATTTTTTTACACATTCCAACATGGTGAGTAGATTCACCTACTTTTATACCAGAATTTAGAGTTACGTACCTAGCTTCTCCTAAAATTGGAATAAGTATATTGTTATTTCAATGCATTATTTAAATAAGAAGATCTGAGAGATAAAGAATATATAAGACAACCTGCCTTGGCTCTTACTGCGCTCGTTCACTCTCCCAAGTTAGTATATAGAACAGAGTTAAAGAAGAGCGAAGGGCGTAACAGGCTGGTGGATAGAAATTCAACGAACGAAAAAGAGAACGAAGGAACCAACAAAAATTAGCGTATAAACAATATACAAATTCAACAGTATTCAGTAAAAACAGAGAACTACAGTCAATCAGCCTATAATACAAAGAAATGTAAACAGCAGGAAAGAAAAAAAAGGATGGAAAATGGAATAATGCGCATTTCATTCGATATTCGATATTTATTTACGATATATAATAAATAAATACTGAGACATACCGTTGCCCTAAGGGATTAGCGGTTAAGGTATTAAGGTACTGGTAAGAGAACTAAGATATTGTGAATTTTACATACATATTTTTCAGACTGTTGACAGGATGAAAAAAAAATCTGTAAGTATTTGAAACGATCAGGTCAACTATTTTTATCTCAGTTTTTCGTTTCATTTTTACGCGACGTGCATGATATTTTGCCAAAATTTTCCTTAAGATTCCTGTATCAAATTTATCGGACGATTTAAAAACTCTTAACATGAGCTTGGTGCTTAAAACGATGTTACCCATCTCATGGGATCACATATAAATATTCTTTCGTTAAATCAGTGTAAAATCCCTCGTGGAGTTAAAAATATGAATAAAAATTCTACGACACCGAGACCAAAAGAAAATTTTATTATTCCTTTCCTCGTATGATCGATTATTATTCATATTTATCAGCAGACTAGAAAAAATATATAACAAACTTAGTTTTCCAATTTACTCGGCCCTCTTAAGAAATGCTAAAAGCAGATTCAGGTGAGGAACAAATGAAAAAAAAAAAAAAAAAAGAATTAAGCTGGCGAGACTCCATTAAACTTTTGATGAACGACGCTTGATACGTAAACCGACAAATATTCGTCTACGAAATATGTACACGAAACTTGATTTCGTAACTCTGTAGACACTTAAGAGAAGATTGACACGATTCCTCCATAAAAATCAACGATATCTCGAATAAACCTTGACCTATTACAAAAAAAGAAAAGACAATCTCCCTCACCGATCAATAGCTTTTGAATGAACTATCGGTTAGCCTCCCGGAATACTTATTCATATATACCGACCGATCAATAAATGACAACAAAAACCTGTTGTGCAATCGTTCTAGAAAACTCCGGAACTTCGGAACTTTTACTGCGATTACCCAATGAGTTCAAGACATACTCTTGCGAAACTGACGCTTTTCTTACAGAGTTAAACATTAATCGAGACACAAAAAAGTAGCAAACTAGTAACTTGCACATTGCTTTCTCTTTTTTTTTAAACTACAGTTTACACAGCCACCTTTATGAAAAAGTATATTACTCAACACAACAATAAGCAAGTAATATGCAAGTTGCTACTTTGTATATATTTTGTATTTAATGTTTTAAGAGATTTTCATATTTTCTACAACCTTGAATACGAGGTCTAGAGAAATTGGAGAGAACAATGCAGAAAACTGTATTATCTACTGAGTCATTTGGCACTGTTACGACCTGGCTATTTTCCTCTCCTACATTTAATTCTTATCTTATTTTTATTCTCTCGTGTTCTTCCTTACCATTATATTGAATTCCATTTTTAATATCGAAGAAGTCGTTCAGGTGCTGATTCTTCAATCACGCCGGACGATAATCTACGATTTCTACTGATCTGCATCCGCTCGCCAACAGCCACGAACACAAAAATAATCCTTACCTTCTTTTCGCTTTTACGCAATCTCGCTGCCCTTGCTTGACCTGCAGATTCAGCAGTTTTAGGCCGTTTTACGGTCACAAAACTTCCACTTACACTCCTACCCGTGCTTCATTCCATTCATTAATTGTCCCCTCAAATCAGTCTTCAATCAATCTTCAAACTATCACGAAATAAATATATTCCAAAGCTATTTACCAAGCTATTTAATATGGTTGTTCTGCTATGACAGGACGGAGAATTTGGGCAATGGTTCTGACGTTGGCCTACCGAAAGTTTGAAGAGAGAAAATATATGGTGATCACTGGGCATCGAACCCGGATTGTTCATGTACTGAGTAAGAGCGCTAACCACTGTGCTGATGTCACCTAGATATTCTTCTCATTCGTATCGTCTACTTATAAGCAAGGCAGGAATCGTTGTACACCTCAACTTAATGAATTTAACGTCTTCACCGACTGTGCAGATGAGATGGGTACCACGTTGCGCGATTGTAATGGAACGATGCATGTGTACCTCGTTTAGTTTGTACATGTGCCTCGTTGGGTTTCCTATGCTCCAGCTGTACAATTTGTGCGTATGAGGACGTATTTTTGTAGGCCCAAACACTTCTGACACCATCCGATGACCTAGGGAGAATTTGGGTTAGCGTATAGAACGGTCGTGACGATGGCCTGCCAAAGTATCGAAGAGAGGAAATGTATGGTCATTACCGGGAATCTTATCCGGATTGTTCAGGTACTGCGTAAGAGCGCTAACCACTGCGCTGATGTCACCTAGATATTCTTCTCATTCGTATCGTCTACTTATAAGCAAGGCAGGAATCGTTGTACACCTCAACTTAATGAATTTAACGTCTTCACCGACTGTGCAGATGAGATGGGTACCACGTTGCGCGATTGTAATGGAACGATGCATGTGTACCTCGTTTAGTTTGTACATGTGCCTCGTTGGGTTTCCTATGCTCCAGCTGTACAATTTGTGCGTATGAGGACGTATTTTTGTAGGCCCAAACACTTCTGACACCATCCGATGACCTAGGGAGAATTTGGGTTAGCGTATAGAACGGTCGTGACGATGGCCTGCCAAAGTATCGAAGAGAGGAAATGTATGGTCATTACCGGGAATCTTATCCGGATTGTTCAGGTACTGCGTAAGAGCGCTAACCACTGCGCTGATGTCACCTAGATATTCTTCTCATTCGTATCGTCTACTTATAAGCAAGGCAGGAATCGTTGTACACCTCAACTTAATGAATTTAACGTCTTCACCGACTGTGCAGATGAGATGGGTACCACGTTGCGCGATTGTAATGGAACGATGCATGTGTACCTCGTTTAGTTTGTACATGTGCCTCGTTGGGTTTCCTATGCTCCAGCTGTACAATTTGTGCGTATGAGGACGTATTTTTGTAGGCCCAAACACTTCTGACACCATCCGATGACCTAGGGAGAATTTGGGTTAGCGTATAGAACGGTCGTGACGATGGCCTGCCAAAGTATCGAAGAGAGGAAATGTATGGTCATTACCGGGAATCTTATCCGGATTGTTCAGGTACTGCGTAAGAGCGCTAACCACTGCGCTGATGTCACCTAGATATTCTTCTCATTCGTATCGTCTACTTATAAGCAAGGCAGGAATCGTTGTACACCTCAACTTAATGAATTTAACGTCTTCACCGACTGTGCAGATGAGATGGGTACCACGTTGCGCGATTGTAATGGAACGATGCATGTGTACCTCGTTTAGTTTGTACATGTGCCTCGTTGGGTTTCCTATGCTCCAGCTGTACAATTTGTGCGTATGAGGACGTATTTTTGTAGGCCCAAACACTTCTGACACCATCCGATGACCTAGGGAGAATTTGGGTTAGCGTATAGAACGGTCGTGACGATGGCCTGCCAAAGTATCGAAGAGAGGAAATGTATGGTCATTACCGGGAATCTTATCCGGATTGTTCAGGTACTGCGTAAGAGCGCTAACCACTGCGCTGATGTGACCTATATATTTTTCTCATTCGTATCGTCTACTTATAAGCAAGGCAGGCATCGTTGTACATCACAACTTAATGAATTTAACGTCTTCACCGACTGTGCAGATGAGATGGGTACCACGTTGCGCGATTGTAATGGAACGATGCATGTGTACCTCGTTTAGTTTGTACATGTGCCTCGTTGGGTTTCCTATGCTCCAGCTGTACAATTTGTGCGTATGAGGACGTATTTTTGTAGGCCCAAACACTTCTGACACCATCCGATGACCTAGGGAGAATTTGGGTTAGCGTATAGAACGGTCGTGACGATGGCCTGCCAAAGTATCGAAGAGAGGAAATGTATGGTCATTACCGGGAATCTTATCCGGATTGTTCAGGTACTGCGTAAGAGCGCTAACCACTGCGCTGATGTCACCTAGATATTCTTCTCATTCGTATCGTCTACTTATAAGCAAGGCAGGAATCGTTGTACACCTCAACTTAATGAATTTAACGTCTTCACCGACTGTGCAGATGAGATGGGTACCACGTTGCGCGATTGTAATGGAACGATGCATGTGTACCTCGTTTAGTTTGTACATGTGCCTCGTTGGGTTTCCTATGCTCCAGCTGTACAATTTGTGCGTATGAGGACGTATTTTTGTAGGCCCAAACACTTCTGACACCATCCGATGACCTAGGGAGAATTTGGGTTAGCGTATAGAACGGTCGTGACGATGGCCTGCCAAAGTATCGAAGAGAGGAAATGTATGGTCATTACCGGGAATCTTATCCGGATTGTTCAGGTACTGCGTAAGAGCGCTAACCACTGCGCTGATGTGACCTATATATTTTTCTCATTCGTATCGTCTACTTATAAGCAAGGCAGGCATCGTTGTACATCACAACTTAATGAATTTAACGTCTTCACCGACTGTGCAGATGAGATGGGTACCACGTTGCGCGATCGTAATGGAACGATGCATGTGTACCTCGTTTAGTTTGTACAGGTGCCTCGTTGGGTTTCCTATGCTCCAGCTGTACAATTTGTGCGTATGAGGACGTATTTTTGTAGGCCCAAACACTTCTGACACCATCCGATGACCTAGGGAGAATTTGGGTTAGCGTATAGAACGGTCGTGACGATGGCCTGCCAAAGTATCGAAGAGAGGAAATGTATGGTCATTACCGGGAATCTTATCCGGATTGTTCAGGTACTGCGTAAGAGCACTAACCACTGCGCTGATGTGACCTATATATTTGTCTCATTCGTATCGTCTACTTATAAGCAAGGCAGGCATCGTTGTACACCACAACTTAATGAATTCAACGTCTATGCCGATTTTGCAAATGAGATGGGTATCACGTTACGTGATAATATATAGTGATCACCGGAAATCGAATCCGGATTGTTCAGGTACCGATTAAGAGTACTAACCACTGCGCTGACGTCACCTATATATTCCTCTCATTCGAATAATCTATTTATTTGGAAGGCAGGCATCGTAACAGTTTGAATAAAAAATTTAAATGTGCGTGATAATCCAAAATCCTGATTTCTATCACTAATAGAATAAAAATCCGAATACATAGATTAATTATTTCACATGGTCTCGTCAAGCTGGAACGTAACAAGCGCCGATAATTCTTTTGAAATTGATTAAAAATCGAAAATTTCGAATTAGAACGAAATGTAAATCCCTTGATCGATTGTCACTAAATTCTAAATGAAATATTGTTCAGGGATAGTCCATTTATGTACAAAATTAAAGCCTGATAGATAGAAATTATATCGAGAGCTATAACGTGGACAGGAATTTTTCGAAAATATAAAAACTGTCACAGAATTTAGATCCCTTAACTTATCTTTATCAAATTTAATAACAACAATTGTTCGTTGTTATTGTCAAAGCTAGATTGCAAAAAACATATTTTTTTGAAAAATATGAAACGAAATAAAATCTTAACAAGTTTCTTCATCATACCGTAAATATTATAGCAAGCAAAGAAGCGTAATTTATCTATATTTGCGTGCTATCCTTACAGCATAATTCATAAAGTCGTTCTTTACTTTATAGACGTTTAGAGTTTACAAGCCTGACGCACAAACATTCGAGTAAAAAATCTGTAGCGCTAAATCTGGCGCGAAGCAGGTCCTGGTAAGGCCGTGTCTGGGTAATTATGACTCTTAACAGGGCCTTACCAGTACCAGATTCGTGCCGCATGTAACGCCATTCATAAAAAAGTTTCACTTAAAATGATTTCTGAACCTTTTAGAGTATGTTCAATACCATAACATTAAAATCTCAAATATTTGTTTCATGTAAACGAAGTTTCTTCCATAAGAAAGCAAAAAATAATGAAAGAAAAAGATTAACCTCTTGCCTTTATACATATAAAGCTATAATTTCTGTGTAAAGTTTTAGTCCGATAGCTCAAAATTTGTCAAAGCTAGATTTGTCAAAGCTATATTTGTCAAAAATATGAAACGAAATAAATATTTAACAAGTTTCTTCATCATACCGTAAATATTATAGCAAGCAAAGAAGCATAATTTATCTATATTTGCGTGCTATCCTTACAGCATAATTCATAATGTCGTTCTTTACTTTATAGACGTTTAGAGTTTACAAGCCTGACGCACAAACATTCGAGTAAAAAATCTGTAGCGCTAAATCTGGCGCGAAGCAGGTCCTGGTAAGACCGTGTCTGGGTAATTATGACTCTTAACAGGGCCTTACCAGTACCAGATTTGTGCCGCATGTAACGCCATTCATAAAAAAGTTTCACTTAAAGTGATTTCTGAACCTTTTAGAGTATGTTTAGTACCATAACATTAAAATC